>JAODUP010000127.1:1487500-1965000 GCA_025642065.1 Paralvinella palmiformis | reverse complement strand
TAAATTTTGTGACTTTTTGCTTAATACAGCTACCAAATAATTTAATTATTTGGTGTATAGTCAGTTATAAATAACGTTTAATAATCCGATTTATTTTTGTCGAAGAAAGTCATATTAATTTATTTTAAAAAATGAAATAGTCTCAGGGTGATGTTTCATTCGTCAATAAATTATTTCGGTCCGATCATAGGACTTCTTAAGAAAGTAAGCCCCCGGCTATATTATCCAGGTATGATTGGCAGATGACGATAAGTTAAAATAAATTACTGTTAAAGTACAAACCTTTGTTTAGACAGGATTCCTGTTAATTGGCCTCATTATGACCAAATCACCATTTCACCGATAACCTGCCATCTTGTTTGTTTATTTCAGCAACGTTATCCTTTCTTTAGTAATAATCTGCATGATCGTTCTGCGACGGTGAGAAGTTTGGCTTGAACGTACGTTTTAATTTAATATTGGCTAAAATATGTTCACATGGGAAACCCCACTGTTTGTTTTGTGGTGATAGGTGATTCACGGATACATAGCTCTTTTCCTTCATAAATTGGTAGTAAATGGTACCATAATTGCTGATCTAGAGTCTAGACCATTTACCAGAATGATTTTTGTTTTGAATGAATACATTATACGTGTACTTTTAAATGAATTTATAATTTTTGGGGACAATAATAATTGATATGATTTAATGATTGATAAACTTGCTGAAGGTTATTTATGTTATTATATACGGTAACTTCTTTCAAGTGTGTGTGTGTGTGTGTGTGTGTGTGTGTGTGTGTGTGTGTGTGTGTGTGTGTGTGTGTGTGTGTGTGTGTGTGATACTTTACATTGATTATATTGATTATTAAGAGATAAATTATATTTATTTTTAATATTGGTTTGTTTGTTTTTTCCTCTTTTTTGTTGTTAGTTTGTTACTTTGAGGGGTTTCCATGTTTTTGGCAGGTTTATGAGTCTATCTCTCCGCAAACCCAAAAATGTTATTATTTTTATTTCCAGGACTCAACGTATAATAGGGATGGCAGCGTGATTTATATTATGGAGTGCCTTTACCAGATAGTTTGGGTAATCACTGGATATAGCTGTAAGTTGCTGACAATTATGAATGCATACCCCATTGTAGAGAGAGAGAGAGAGAGAGAGGAGAGAGAGGGAGAGAGAGGGAGAGAGAGGGGGGGAAGAGAGCGAGAGAGGGGGAGTGAGAGAGTGAGAGTGAGTGACAGAGAGGGAGAGAGAGATGAGAGAGAGAGAGGGGAGAGAGAGGGGGGTAAGGAGAGAGAGAGGGGAGAGTGAGAGTGAGTGAGAGAGAGGGAGAGAGAGAGTGAATGAGTGAGAGAGAGAGAGAGAGAGAGAGAGAGAGAGAGTGAGAGTGAGTTCTACAAATCTGATACGATCTGCGAATCATGTGATAAACGAATATATCAGAAACAAACAACATAAGAACGTACACTATAATTTGCCAGCATTTAATCTTCTTTTATTATAAGTTCAATTGCTTGCTGAAGACTCGTAATATTAAGATCAGTTCCGTTTCCTTCTGTTCCTTCTTTTTATCCGCTTCATTTCTATATTTAGTGATTGCATCATCCAATCTTTAGCACTTCTTCACTCCTCAGTTACAACAGGTTTTCCTCATCATGGGAGTAGGCTTAAGCTGGAAGGTGGAACAATTCTCGGCGAAGGCTTCATTTATATAAAAAATGGAAAATATGGTGACAGGATGATAACATCGACGAAGTGGGATGATAATGATGCCGTGTATGTGCAAAAAGCTAATTACTATTAAGATGACTTGTTTAATTATAACTTAGTATATAGTTAGCTATATAAATATTAGATGTCAACACTGCTATATTAAGCCCATAAATCTACCATCAATGATAATACTGATAATAATGATGATACTAATTACAAGATTACTGATTATATATATATATATATATATATATATATATATATATTGATACAGGGTTGCGTGTAAACAGCTTGGTTATAGTGGTGGTACAATTGGAAATTTAACCCCATTCGACCAAAAGGCAATTCCAAAATGCATTTTATTTATATGCAACGGCAACGAGAACAATTTGTTATCGGAATGTTCAAGGACCATGACGCCTAACTGTGACGTCACTCCAGCCAGTGTGAAGTGCCGGCCACCAGTAAGAGTTGAAGGTAAATTTCAGCAAAAGATGTTCGTTATAAAGTCAATCTATATGTTACGAACCACATCGAAAAGCTTTCAAATGGGTGGGTTTAGTTATTTGTTTTTACTCTCCACAACTCTCTCTCTCTCTCTCTCTCTCTAAACACACTCTCTCCTCCCCCTCTCTCTCTCTCTCTCTCTCTCTTTTATATATATATATATATATATATATATATATACCGTTATTAATCATCACAACAGTCATTGTTTTACATCTTTCAGCTACATCTATACAATTGACTGATGGTTACGATCCTTATAATGGCCGTGTGAAGATGTTACACCATGGAGTCTGGCTTACAATTCATGATCAGTATATGAATAACGATATAGCGAGGTTAGTTGGTAGTTGGTTAATTAGTTGGTTTCTTTGATAAATAGTTAAATTGTTATGCACTTCAGTAAGAAGTGGCCCTGATGACAACAACTGCGTTTGTTATTAATTCCAATTTAATATAGCTTAATATTATGCTCTCTCTCTCTCTCTCTCTCTCCACACACACACACACACACACACACACACACACACACACACATATATATATATATATATATATACACACACACACACATATATATATATATATATATATATAATAGGGTTTAGGTGTTTACGTGATTAAATTGTACCTAAACAGCAATATCCTATAGGGGTAATGTGAAGAATACCTGAGTACCTTCGCCGGTAATAACACATACCTTGTTGTGTTAGGTGTAATTTGGTGGTGGTCCTGATGTTAAGTAGGAGATTAAAACCCGGACGTCCTATAAGTTCCAATCGACTAGCTTGCTGAAGTTGGACATAGTAAAATAATAATAATAATTAAAGGTAATACTCCTGTAAGATTGTATCAATATCGTGACCTAATAACTATTGATGTAATTTTGTGACATCATTACTTGAGCGATTAATGAAAAGGAGAAATGTTTTAAAGTGTAAAGAACTAAGCGATATGTCCATTAAATGGCACCTTTCTTTACCACAGAACACACAACAGGTGGCGCCATGTCTTCGCTCGAAATGATATAACTGCTATTTCCAAATCATTTCTTTGGTGCTTTACTTTTTTAAATAAAGAATCTTATTAGGCGCGATGATATTTCGGTGCGATTTTATTTGAGGACCACAAACAAAGAGACTCCCCCATCAAAGTGTTATGTCACGCAGATTGATTCAGATAGCTAGGTTCAACCTTCATCGAACTTTTGCGTACCCGTGAAGCAAGGTTGATATCGTTAGGTGTACGCTTGCCTTAGCCTCAGACGTACTATATGGTTAAAACAATTTTATTGGAAATGATTCAGAGTTCGCACGGTTGCCGGTGTCAATAGAGAAAACATGTTAACTGAAATTATGCAACTGAATAATAAAAATGGCCACTGGTTATCATTTTCGGTAAATATACAAAGTTTTGATTTGAAATGTTTGGTGAATGATTGATTGATTTTATTTCGTTTTATGATCTATGATAATGAAACGGTGATAACACACGAAAGCGTAATTAAACACTTATTTCCGGTGTGGTCCCTGCTATTGAGTGGTTGTTCACATCTCCTCCCCCACCACTCACAGGGAAGCAGTACGGAAAGATGGAGCCGAAATACCCCGAGGGTCTTCAGTGCCAGAGTGTATTATGTCCTCAGGAATGTCTTTGACATCTCCGCTTTTTAATCACTTCAGTGGAGACGGCAGTGCCATTTAACGTGGACAGTCACCCACGATGTTATGGGCCGAAAAATTAATCCCTGGAAAAGTGTCGACCTCTTGATGGGATCGAACCTCTGACCCTTGGCACGAGGTGCAAGATGTTTAACCGCAAGATAACCGATGGTTAATAAAAGCTAACTCGAAATTGCACATTCTAATTAGGTATCAATGGCCATTCTTCATATAAAATTTGTGTTTTGGCCTGAATTGATAGATAACTTGTATTTCTTGAATCCATGCTATAAACTGGCAACAATAAAAGTATGAAAGTTGAGGGGTTTTGTTGTAATAGAACAAAAAGAACAAACAGAAATCAGTTTTTGATACTCAACATGATCCCTTTGTTTAAATAAAAACTTGATCTTTCTCCCGAAGAAGAAAGACGTACAATCAAATATTAATTGTTCTATTTAATTATCGTTTAATTTCTTGGGGTAGTGAAAACTGGTTATTCGCGAAAAATAAGTATCTTTGTCGTGTATGTATTTGTTATCGACATTACGGATTACTCTATGGTACAGGGATTTGTAAATCTTATCGTGAACTGTTCCATTTAATGCAGACGATAATTGGGCGTAGGTGCTAATATAGATCTGGTTGCTACTTAATATCTTCGATTGCTTTATTTGGTACGTGCTAGCCAATGTACATCTTCTTAGGTAAGATGCGTCGACGAGAAACCCTATATATTTGCTAAGTTCGACTTTTGAGGCAGCTGTATTTACGAGTGCCCTGCTCAATGAAACCTCAGTTCACCCATTTAAAGTCACTTAGTATCGCTTGGTAGCGATACAATAATCTACAGTGAACCATGATGGTAATCAATCGACGTCTGAATAGCGTTCTTGCTGACAACTAGAATCTGATCTATTTTTATGACGCGTTTTTGTTCCGTTTTCGTTTTTTAGCTATTGACATCCGCCGGTAGAATTTTAACAACGAGAAGTTGTCCCTCCCCCAAGAGTCTTTATGTCTCTTATATAGGGTTTTTTTTGTTGCCGCCATATCCAACATTTTAGACGGAATAGTTCATTGAATTTTAAATGGCAATGAAAATATTTACTAATAAGTGTCACTTAATCACCGACTAGAACACAAATACACATTTACTGACTTTTCCGAAGACCCAAAACAATTGAATATATTTATTCGAAACAGGACGCACAAGATGCCGTATTTCGCGCATAAACTGGGTGTCTGCCAGAAATAAGAATTGATAGCAAGTTAAAACTAAAATAGTAGTGGTGAATGAATTATTTAATTGTTGGTTGTTGACGACATCAATGTTCTATAATTATCAGAAAATGCCAGAATCATATCGCGAACAGAATGAATCGGTGTTTTATTTATAATCTTGGCCGGTATGGGACATATGGCCCTCTGCCATATTCCATGGAAATTAGATAATCAGACTGAAGCCTTTTATTTGAGAATGAAACAACCCACAGACGCAAGATATTTAGCTAGAGGCTCAGTATAAACTAAAATAGTCTCATTTTGCACCGGTACGTATAACGTTCCAAAGCATGGTTGATCGATAAGTTCAGTGGACTGCGACATCCACGTTATGGAATATTATCTCCAAAATTTAATCAGCACCGAGTCTAACTAAAACACTCATACAGCCACTTATATTATAATAATAATAATAATAAATTATATCTAATATAGGGTACTTACCATTCAAGGTCGTTGTACAGTGAAACCCCCAATAACATGATGATGTATTTAAAACAAATTCAATATTGAGCAATGAATATTATATTCTCGGAAAAAACGCCACTAGTGGCCCTAAAACATCAATCATCATCACCATTATCTTCACAAATATCCACAGTTTCTTGTGTCACTGTTTGCATCATATTTGTGAATTTTGAATTGTGGAAATAATTTAATAATGGTGGTTTTTAGCCCTGAAAAGTACATGCTCGTATTTAAGATCCTGAAGTCTACTATCAGTGATATTTAGAGGATCCTATAGACCACGGGATACTTGCAGATCAGCAAGAAATGCGTTTCCTTAGTAATGCAGCTAATGGGATTAAATTCATTGGTGTGCTTTAGCACATAATGTATGAAATAATATGAGAGCAACGTGTGGCCACTATTGGCGGCGAGAGGAGTGTTGGATGTAATTGGTAGATAGCCGCTACAGGAAACCGTATACGCCCTGATATGAATAGTCAACCTTCAAACGAAATATCCCGATAGCGCGAACGGTTTTCAATCACAAAGCAGAATGCCATCTCTCACATCCTTCTTCTGAGTTCGAGCTGAATAATAGCTGGCTTCGCATCACTGGCAATTATCTGATTACAACATATTATCCATCAGCCATGTTTTTGCTCTCTCTAACAACAGCTTTAAGCTCTACACATTCTAAATCAGCTACCGTATCATATGTATTGATAAAAGACTGACCATTAACAAGACTAATGAAACGCCCATAGTATATATATATATATATATATATATATATATATATATGAGTTCGTGTGTGCGCGTGTGCGTTAGGTGAGTGCGTGCATGTCTGTCTGTCTGTCTGTCTGTCTGTGTATTTATTTATTTATATCTTTGTTTGTTTGTTTGTTTGTTTGTTTGTTTGTTTGTTTGTTTGTTTGTATTCTCCATTGGATGGAATGACTAGCTCAGTGGCCTGATTAAATGTTTTGGGGAAAATGTGCATCGGATAATCTCCACTATGTTAAACACAATTAGGCTTACCAGCCTGGGATGATAATGCGAGAATTTCTTTTTGACGAGTATTTATTATTTACACATAATATGTAAAGATAAATCAGTAACAGGACCATAAAGGGGAATGGTTACGATGATACAACAACAACTTTAACAGTTTCGATCATAAAACACTGCAAAAACGGATTTCTTTCCCGAAGGTGGCATACACCCCGAATACTTAATAATTCCATGTTATTAAGTATAAAGCTTAGCTAGCATGATCTATAGCTGACCCTCCTGGGAAAACCTTTGTACCGTAACATCGAGATTCGCTCATATTCATCGTCATATTTGGCCGCTTATTCGGAAGAGTTCCGACGTGGGTTGGAGGAAAATGAGAATTATTGTGTTATGCAGCGTCCACAACGTTCTGTTACTAATGTCCCTTAGCAAGTTTTAGTTATTGTAGATCGGCAAATGTTGACGATCGTGTTAAGTTGACGACGTCAGCAATTGCGGTTTAATGTAAAACACAGAATCATAAATCTCGTCGAACAAAACATTCGCCAAATTAAAACGCCGCCATTTTGTCCAGATTATGGAATTCCCCAATCATTTGCCGATTTGTGGTAGTTTATTCCTTTGCCTTTTCTTAAATATCTGAGACATTTGAATTTTCAATATTGTTTTTATTCCCTTTTAATTTTACATTTGATACCGTCAAACAATACACGCAATACACGTTACAACATTTTACTGAAGTAGGTGATGCCAATGAACGAAAACAAGTCGATCGACGCCACAACAGCAAAACATAACAACGTTATGGAAATGATTTTATTTCTAGCGTTAACTTGTGTTATATTAGCGCTAATATCGTGTTTTTATGTGTTACGACCGGTTTATTTAGATAAATAGTAGTTTATAGAATCAATGTGAAATATAGTTTGGCGCTGTGTTGTGTAGAGATTCGGCAATGTTCCTTTGAAAAGTCAGATTTTCGTTCATTGATTTTCCCCCCACCGTCTTCGAAAAAACTGAGGACAATACCAGAATTGTGCGCTTTATCTACGAATCATAATCTGATGCTGTATGTAGGGCCAATATTATTATTATTGATACGATAAAAAAAACCCTGAATAGGTCACAACTGCCGATCGCATTCGCTAGATGGCGCAGCGCCTACACTCTTGCAGGCGTTGAAACACGACCAAATACGGGCATTATTTCAATGGGACTATTTCTACTATTTAAAAAAAAAGTGTCCGGAGCCTTTAAAATAACCTTAATATAGCGATTATATCTTACTTCTACAGTGTATTGTGTCAATACTTTGGTAATGAAGGAGGAGTTCGAACGAATCGTTGGCTTCCTGAGCCCCACACAAACGATAAACATCCCGTCAAGCTGTCCTGTCCCAGTAAATCTTCTGAACTCAGTCGGTGTACACTGGATCACGTGACCGATTCCACCACAGAACTTCGCGACGCCAGAATACAGTGCATACCAGCCGGAAGTACGCATCATGTAATTTGTAATGTACTCGTAGGCGACAATCATCTGTTCGGTCGATAAATAAGTTAAATTATAATTATACTTAAATGGTGCAAAATTAAGCGTGATTCGTTTACGGCGATGATTTATAGTAAGGTTAATGTCATGCTACAATTAATTACTTAACCAATAGCGAGCACTGAGACGGGCGTTTGGCTGGTCGGTGGTTCGGATGAGTACGAAGGTACAGTGGTGGTGTACGATCCGAGTACAGCGAAATGGAGTACAATATGCTCGGAATCTTGGAGTATCTTCCACTCACAGTAAGTGTGTGCCATAGTTAATTAAGTGCTCGAGTAGTTTTCTATTGTGGCTGTAGAATGGGTTATTGTTCACTCCCTGGGTAACCACCCCACTCACCCTTTCTTACTTGTACTAAGTAGTGGAGTAACTGTTTTATCTGTTTACTTTGGTCACAACGACATCTTGGCGCAAATCTCGTTTCAGGATAATATGCAGAATGTTGGGTTTCGACGGAGGACACCCGGCAACCAACGCCTACTTCGGCGAAGGTGGCACCGAAGCCGTGTTACGTGTCGAAGATTGTAAAGGATCCGAAGCTAGCATCTGGGATTGTTTATTTCCCCATATAACACAACAACAACAACAACAACTACACAACTGTACGCATTCGCAAGACGCTGGTGTATGGTGCACACCGAAGAAATCAAGTAAGATAGCACAAAATCTAAATCTAAGTTCTAATACTCAGATATATGACGACGCTAGAGAACGCTTTAAGATTTACAATCTAATTAGCGAATCGTTTGTGATTATTTCTTTATTAAACCAGAATTATCTCTGGTTTCGGCAAGTATTATTCACCGAAGCCATGGGGGTACCTCAGTGGTCTAACTGGTAGCGCATTGGATCGCAGATCACTACCACCTGAGTTCGAACCTCGACGTGGGCATATCTGAGGGGTGTTTCATCTTTGACATCGCTTCATTACCTTTGGAGGTCGCTAGGCCCATTTAGCCTATCATGTGCACAAATGTGGCCGTAAAGCATCAATCATCAATCAACTTCACGGAAGCCATGATCGATTTACAGATTATTTAATTTAACGGAAAGTTCTAGAACACGGCCATCTGAAATGAGGCGCTCTGACTTAATAAAGTCCGTCACTTATTCTAGTCGTAATCTTCTGGGCCTTATTACAACGATATTAAATGTCATCTATCAGAATGATTAATAAATTCTTCTTATTCTTCTTTTAGTTGGATCGTCTCTTATCAAAAAACACGCTCGTAGAAGACGGCAATCTGAAACCACTACAGGTATGTTAATCTTTTATCACGACTGATATATGATTTTTACATGATTTGATAACTCCCAAGTGCATCATACTCCCAAGTATCCAGGTTGTAGGTTGTAGCCCCATTATTAGATATTGTGGGATGTTTCATCAATCAGTAAAGAGATTCTAAAAATACGATTCTGGCTAAAAAAACTGACGCTAGTTCTCCTTCCATCGTGCCGCTTTTCTTTTGGATCATTGCGATAATGAAACATGTGGATGTGGGAGTGATATCATAGAATAGACTGTCGGAACATTCGGTTGTCGGAATAATGGGCCGTCTAAACAAGTTCGACATCGAAGTCAAATTACAATGAGTGTATTTTCTGACTGTAGTTCGATTTACATAGCGCATTGTTTTCGAAGTTATCAACAACTGCCTTTACTCTTTTGTGGCTGTTGGGGTCCATGAAGCTACTGCTACTATATATGTTTTGCCTGGATTGTATCTTCCGACATGCCATCGTTTGGTAAACTCAATATCACCATCAATTTATTCGAAAGTCACCTTTGTATTATCCCGTTTTATTGTTCCAGCTGCAGCAACCACTACTACCGTAATAGAACCAACGACAACTGTTGCAGCAACCACTACTACCGTAATAGAACCAACGACAACTGTTGCAGCAACCACTACTACCGTAATAGAACCAACGACAACTGTTGCAGCAACCACTACTACCGTAATAGAACCAACGACAACTGTTGCAGCAACCACTACTACCGTAATAGAACCAACGACAACTGTTGCAGCGACTACTACTCTTCCTACGACGACTACTGTGACAACAACTACATCAGCTGCTACTAAACTTTTCCAACTACTACTACTAATCCTACCACAACAACTATTCCTACTACTACTACTACTACTACTGTTGCTGCTACAACAACTACTATTCCTACTACTACTACTGTTGCTGCTACAACAACTACTATTCCTCCTACTACTACTACTACTACTACAGCTACCCTTCCTAGTACAACTATTCCTACTACTACTACCACTACTACTGTTGCTGCTACAACAACTACTATTCCTACTACTACTACTGTTGCTGCTACAACAACTACTATTCCTACTACTACTACTACTACAGCTACCCTTCCTAGTACAACAATTCCCATAACAACAACTACTACTACTCTTCCCACTACTACTACTGTATCTATTACTACTACTGTCCCTACAACTACAACTGTCCCTACCACAACGACTCCTACTACTATGACAACAACAACTATTCTTCCTACTACTACAATCACTACAAGTGTCCCTACTACTGTAACAACTACTGTACCTACTACAACAACTGTTACTAATCCTACTACTACAACTACAACTTTACGTCCTTCTACTACCACTACTACAAATACTACAACTGTTCCTACTACTACAACTACTATTCCAACTACAACTACTAGCACTACTACATCTACATCTATTCCTAGTACAACAAAAACAACTACTTTGGTTCCAACAACCTCTACTACCTCATCCACTGCCACCACTAGTGCCAGTAACACAACCATTTCTCCAATCGCAACAACAGCCACCATTAAATTTTGTCACTTATCGGACATAGCATTATCATTGGGTGATGTTACAGTAATAAAGAAATCTACCGAACTGTTAGTCTACTACACGGTAAAAATGGACTGTTCTCCAGGCATTGAACTTGGTAAGAAATGGAGAGTCCGGAAAATGCCTGCTGGCGACATCGTGCACGAAATCTTGGATAAACCAATTCTAAAGATAAAAGCAAATATGATGAATTTTGGAGATAACAAAGTCGAATTGATCCTGGAGCCTATTGGCTTGCCCGAGGAGGCATTAAACGCAAGTAGCACTGTGCGAATACGACATTCGTCTTTGGTTGCCATTATAGCCGGTGGTTCGTTGAAGACGGCGCCAGAGGGAACGGTCCTAGTGTTGGATGCATCGTCAAGTACTGACCCGGACTCAGACACCGATTCCCATCTGTCTTACGCCTGGGATTGTAGAACAGCTGATGTCGACCAGAATGTCGTAGCAGTGAAGTACGAGAGCTGTTTGAGGGATCAATTTGCTGATGAGGTGTTTCCCGATAAGAACACGCTAAGGATAGATTCGAATCGCCTGCGTCCATCTGGAGCCTATTACGTCAACGTTACTGTATCTACAGATAGTCGTCAGGCGACAGCATCGCAAACCGTTGTTATCGTCAGCCAAGAGGCACCACAGATAACACTGAGGTCGGTGCTAATGAGGAAAATGCTAAATCATTTTTAATTAAATACATCTATGGCAGTTTGTGTTTACATTGTGTGCCTCTCTTATGTGTTATTATTGTACTTCATCATTTTAACTGTTTTGAATGCTGCTCAAATAAACAGAAAACTATTTAATTATTACTCCTTTGTTTTCATTCGGTTCAGTTGCCTGTCTAACTGCGCCAGTCGAGTTGTAGCGACCAGGATATTCAGACTGGGTGCTTCTATTAAATGCAACAATTGTGATGATTTAGCCAAACTCTGGCAAGGATACAAAATCACCAATGGAATTAGGCGTATGCTGACTGACTTCGGTGATTTTGTGACAACTGGTGGGTTGTGAAAGTTGTATAAGTTTCAATTTGGCATAAATGGTAGATTCTATACTTCCTAGTTTATGTAAGATTACAAAGCATATCAATAATTGTTATTTCAGGTTTAACAACCGAATATTTGGTGATTAAATCTAAGGTCTTGGAGCCAGGAAGTGAATACCAATTCGAATTGCTGGCAGGTCGAGGCTTCGCTGTGTATAGCGCCGTAATTAACAGAGTTCCCGAGGGTGGCACTTGCAGTATCAACCCAAAAATTGGTGAATATTTCACCATAACCTATTTGGACATATTTGACTGAAAGTTGTATTTTGTTTACCTTATTAAGGCATCTCCTACAAAGTTTTCTTATGATTTCAGGAGAAGCGTGGACAACCCAGTTCCAGATAAAGTGTTCCAATTGGACAGATCCAGACGATGTTGATAATTTGGGTGAACCTCTCAGTTATACAGTGTACAGTTTGTCCAGTGAGTCTAGTGCATCTCCAAAGCCATTGTTTGAAACGAAAGGAAACATACTCGATTCGAGTGTAGTGCTCAATTCGGGGCTGGAGGCTGATCTGTATAAAGTGACTGTTCTTATCACAATAGCAGATACGGAGGGCGGCGAAGTTACACAACTTATAATAGTCAAGGTACACTTATTTTGGTTACGATTACTTGATGTCGATTGGCTGCAAAGTGTTATGACTTTTGCTAATGACTAAAATTTCGATAATCAGTTACCTATTTGGTTATTATCATCGCCATTGTTATTGTTGGTTCGGTCAGTAGATGTTGGTAAGCATCCAATACAGATAAGATTAGTAAGATGATGATGATGATTGATGTTTTACGGCCACTTTTGTGCACAAGGTAGGCTAAATGGGCCGAGCGACTTCCAAAGGTTATGAGCCGAAGTCAAAGACGAAACAACCTTCAGCTATGCCCACGCCGAGATTTGAACACGGGTGGTAGTGATCTGTAGTCCAACACGCCACCGCTAGACCACGGAAGCGCCCCAAAGATTAGTAAGAAATCGGATGGTGCACCTTATAACCATTATTATAGGTTCCCCATAGTCCAAAACGAGATAGATATCCAGCTCTAACAATGAAGTAATATGAAACCATTCAGGGTACGTTGTATATACGGTTCTGTATCACCGCGATATCGTCGAGATAAATACTACACGATGATTGCACGCCTTTCAGGTCTCACCAATAGAAGCCAGCGCCGTAGATTTGTTAGCAAGCGATGCCTTCCGTAACCTAGAGAGTCAAATGACTGATGTACTTGGCTTATTCGCGATGACCGACGCCATTCTCGTCCAGAGTCAGGTCAATAGTTAACTAGTGGAATATCTGATCTACTTCTATATGATGTAGCTAAGGCGTACCTTTAACGTAGTCATCAACTTCACACTTGCAATGAGACACTGAAGATAAATAAATGTTTTTGGCGTAAATTAAAATATAATAAAGCAAATTTTAAAATAATCTTTAATAATCATTATAACTTTACATTTTGGACTATAAGGTAAAAGTCACTGATTGAGGTAAATCGGATTAATGTTTTTACTTTATTTTTTGGAACAAAAGGACCAGAATAACGATACAACTCCTATTAGCGCAGAACAGGTAAAGGTAAGCAAGTAATCGTGGTCTGTATATGTGTGTATGTGTCACCTTACATGCACGCACTCACGCATACGTCCGCACGCATACATACTACGAGTTTGAAGCCGTTCGTTTATGAGAATACATATTGCAAAGTTTTCTCCGTATTGGTAGAACCTTAAAACATAGGCGACAAAACATCGTTATAAGAAATCGGCTAGATTCCACTCTCAGGAAAAATGTGTAAAGTTTATTATTCCAGATCAAAGAACGTTTGGCCAAAGTCATTGTTAGCGCGACACAGAACCTAGAGACGCCGGCAGCTTGTGAATCAGCGTCGCAAGCGATCCTTAGTTTGGCCAATAACCCTCAGTCGATATCTGATACAGCCAAAGTAAGTGGTTTCTTGGTGAACGCCGCTCTAACAGTTTGATGTCCGCCGAGAATGTAAAACAAGCCGGAAGTGGCCATTCTTGTCGAATTTGGCTCCATCAATCCGTATTGCTTTCTTCCTATGAGTGGTAGTGCGTGTGTGTGTGTGTGTGTGTGTGTGTGTGTGTTTACCAAAATTGATAGTGTGGTTGGTGACAGACCTCTAGCACATGGAGTAAAATCCTGGCCTAACTATATGGTTGAAATGGATTTCTTCCTGCACTTCGTTCCATTACGTAACTCTGACAGTGGTTTGATCATTTATCCTGACGCGTGTATACAAATGGCTGTAGTGTGTCATCCCCATCTTAAAATCATATCATCTGTAAGGAAGCAAAAGAAAATAAATCAATCAATTTACTGAAGATGTCTAGCAAAACGAAGCAAAGTATATTCTGGGCAGCCTTACCGAACTAATTTTACGACAAAGTAACCATCATTTTCTGACGACTTAAATCCTCCGTCTGAATTAAATATATGATTTATTCATACTATTTATTCATACTGCAAATATTACAAAATAATAAAGCAAAACAGTGAACATGAAAGTTATTATTACTAAGCAACGCACAAAAAATGTATAACCTCACTGGTGTTGATCATTTTCCAGTCAGCATCCAACACCCCATCTCTTAGAAGACACAATTCAACTGTAGCTGATGAAGTACCACACATTTCTTTATCAACATTAAATGTTTGTTATCCTTGAAGATAATGAACTAAGAAGCCGCTATTTTTCAAACAGCCATTTTGTTTCACTCCAGGCGGATATTGTTAACAGCATTGATTTCGCTCTGAACGGTCAACTCGCTGTCATATCACAATCGTCTACAGAATCGTCACAGAAGGTGGCTAAAGGTATATGAAAATTCCCCTTTTAAGGTTTAACATGGAAAAAATAAGACGTAATTATTTTGAATAATTATATTTTGTACTTGAGTGAACTCTTCATATCTCGATTAACAAATAAGAATGGCCTGTTAGTAATACAAAAACAACGTCTTAGACCTTCTCAGTTCTATGGATAGTCTGATGGCTGTAAAAGATGACAACGCGTGTACGGACTGTAACATTTCAGAACAGGTAAGTTCTCCGACATGTTCTTTCAGAATCAAATGCCTTGCGTAAAAGATATTTTTCATCCCGTATGCATTTCCTTGAAAATAACCTAATATTTTTGTTTATATTGCTGCTGCTGCTGCTGCTACGTTCGAACATATTGGCAGTCAGCTGCTCAAAACAATCAAATGCTGCGGTCGATGAAGAAATTGTCAGCCATTGTTATGCACAGCACGTTACCGAATGAAGGGCGATTTCAATACAAGAGCGACAAATTAGAAATGATGGTCTCCAGAAAATCTGGTGACTCCTTGTCCAATAGCGAGTTAGGTACAAGTGACATGTCCGTCGTAGCTCCTGAAATGGGATTTTTGGATGTCGGACAAAGTGTCGACGTTGAGGCAAGTCAGTTACTCATATAATCTTGTCAGTTAGGATGTCTGTATATATATATATATATATATATATATATATACACATACACTTGTTTCTCAGTCTGTCTGTCTCTCTGTCTGTCTGTCTCTCTGTCTGTCTCTCTGTCTGTCTCACTCCTAATTCTCACTTTTTGTATTTCCTTATTCTCTAGGAACAATCGTTTTCTGTCTCTTTCAAATCGTGTCTCATTTTGCAATATCCCCTTCACACACACACATGGACACACACACACACATGCACACACACACATACACATATTCACACACACACACACACATGACACACAAACGACTGAATAATTACTTTTCAATTATGAACCTAACCAGACAGAAGTCAGTAGTTGGATGAATTATTATAGTAACGGTCGCTGGTTTATTTCTAGGCAATGCACTTCAAAAAGAATCCCTTCCCTTCATCAAAAGTCAAATCCGAACTAAATGGCTTGTCCTTGCTGGCCGATGGCGTGCCCCTGGATGTCAAAAACGCTCCACGACCATTCCTCATTGCGCTGCCTATTCCGGAAGAAAGCCGAGCTAGACCATTTGAAGTGAACATTAACGTGACCGATCTCGTTCCGGATTCCAATGTGATGAACACGGTGTCTCTGGAAGACTTGGACCAAACCTTAATTCTGATGGCGTACAATTTAACGGGCTGCGATGGTCTAGAGATCCATGTCTATCTCGATGGCACACCAACCGCCGAATCGCACGACTTGAAGGCTACATTACCGAACGAAGTATATCCACTGAACGACGAAAAACGTTGGAAGGCTTTTCTGGATATTGGAAAACTAAACGTTGATCCAGCTAGCTTCAACAAAAGCCTGAATATAGCGTTTACGCCAATGAGTGAGCATTAGTGTTTAGAGCGAAAATCCGATTAAAATGTCGAACCCCAAATGGAGCCGCGATGCTAAATATATTGGAATTGAATCACGCACAAAATGCCCGATTCTTAATTTGATGCGAGCCATAGAGCTATATAGTTTCCAGTATTTTCAAATTTGTTTTTGACAATCCACATCCACTGCTTTAATGATATTACGTTTTTTTATTGATGATGATGATTGTTGTTTTACGGCCATTTCTGTGAACATGGTAGGCCAAATGGGCCGAGCGACCTCCAAAGGTAATGAAGCGAAGTCAAAGATGAAACAACCTTCAGATATGCCCACGCCGAGATTCGAACTCAGGTGGTAGGATATGTGGTCCAACGCGCTACCAAATAGACCACGGAGGCGCCCGTTTATTATTATTATTATTATTATTATTATTATTATTATTATCCTGCAATCTTATCCATGTGTCATTGGTTAGGACCTGTTTTATCTTTACCACGTTGGTATAAACCTGTACAATTCGATAAATAACACGTTTGGAAAGAAGGAAGTAGACCATTTCTAATTGCCAAATACAGGCCCACACTCCGCATTAAAACATTACCGACTGTGTGTGCCTGTTTGGGTGCTTGTGTGCATGTATCACTGAGTTACTCTTTGGACAATGTTAATGATCTTCATTTTAACATTAACAATCACCCGAAGTCTAATTGTTTCAAACATAATAAACCATTAACCGTTTATAAAACCATTTAAGTTCACTAAATCGGTCACTGTATAAAACAATCAGTCAACACAGATAAACCACTTCATCATACATATAATATCCAGAATGAAGAAATCCTTTATTAAGAATGTCATATTAATCACGGCAAGAGCAAAATATCTGGCGGACAATATGTATTGAATATTTAAAAAAATAGATTATTATTTTTCGTATTCTACGCAGTGTCATATTAATCCATAAACTTTCGGGTACTTCAGGGACCCCTCCACTACATCAGTCTTTCACCCCACTACAGGGAATAGCTACAGCTATAGGGTGTTGATAATGGTTCTTCAGTAAAAGCAATAATTGACGGGCTCCTAATCCATATGGGGATTCTAGGCTTCGGTGTAGACAGCCTTATGAATAATACGATCCTGAATCAGATTGTGACAACATTTAACAATATTCGACAGAATATCATATATTTTTTTAAAATTATTATTGTTTGGTAGATGTGGTCGAGAAAAGGTTTATGATAAGGAGGAGACGAAGGCGCTGCTGCGGCGACGGCGGTCACCACCTCCACGACCGCACACCCGAGAGGGCGCGACCAGCGGAATAGTGGCGTGCAATCCACACTTTCTGGATTGGCGTAAATTGTTCACGAGAAACGATGTCATGTGCATATTCTAACAGATCAAATCTTTGTTTTGTCCTTCAGCTCAGTTTCCCATTATCTAAATTACGGAATCTTATTGTCCCCTGAAATCTATAAACACTACCCATTTTAAACTCCAGGTGCTTCAAAATATTTACAGGTGAAAGAATAATATCTTTACTTTCTTTTAACAGTCGAGCCAAAAATGTATTTATATTTATATATTATATTTTATACATATACATATCCCTGGTTTAGGCAAGTATTCTTCACCGAAGCCATGGGGTGACTCCGTGGTCTAACTGGTAGCGTTTTGTATCACAGATCACTACCACCTGAGTTCGAACCTCGACGTGGGCATATCTGAGGGGTGTTTCATCTTTCACTTCGCTTCATTACGTTTGGAGCTCGCTCGGCCCACTTAGCCTATCATGTGCATAAAACTGGCCGTAAAACATCAATTATCATCCTCCTCCTCCACGAAGTACTTAATCCCAGCTACTCACATTGATGTGCTTTTATAATTTGAAATAAAATGGTACTACCTACTGCTGCTACTACTACTACTATTACTACTACTACTACTATTAGTAAAGATGTGGTACAAATCTTAATACACGTATTTATAAGAACATACGTCCTTTCTTCTTCTTCCAGGTATTTCGGGAGACGAGATAACATTTACACTTTATCAGTTTACCGCTAGCTGTGTATTCCGAAACGAAAAGACAAATACTTGGGACAGCGACGGATGTCAAGTGAGACAACAATAAATAGATTTTTAGTTTGTGTATTTAAGTACATTTTGTTGTCTTCATTACGACGCGGTCTCATACAAATACATAATTCTCTCTTTTCTTATCTATCCATCTATCTATCTATCTGTTCTATTTGTTTATTTGTTTGTTTATTTGTATGTTCATATATATATATATATATATATATATATATATATATATATATATATATATATAGATAAGTGACCATACGATGCCCAGTACCATAGAATGTGCCTGTAACCATCTGACTCTGTTTGCATCTAACTGGATTGTGCCACCAAACAAGATCAACTTCGATACGGTGTTTGATAATATTGAGGAGAAGTTGTTAGATAACATCCACGTACTGGTCACAATTACAGTCATATTAATAATTTATGCCATTCTCGTCGTGGTGCTGAGACGGTTTGACAACGCAGACAAAGAGAAGGTACGGCCACGCCTTTGTTTTGCTATGCCAATTACCGAAACCAAATATTTACCTCACACAAATAGAGATTAAATGTTTAATTTGGTAGTATTTGCCTTAAATTACTACAGTTATTAGAAATAAGCCAAATTGGTTTTAATTGAGAGAA
The DNA here is from genome assembly GCA_025642065.1 of Paralvinella palmiformis. NCBI lineage: Eukaryota > Metazoa > Annelida > Polychaeta > Terebellida > Alvinellidae > Paralvinella > Paralvinella palmiformis. The sequence goes on along the minus strand of JAODUP010000127.1, from coordinate 1,945,879 downwards.
AACACGCACCATCGTGAGTACTAAATGCTGTCTCATTTCATCATTGGTCTAACCTATTGGCATCATATAGTCCTATTCATTCATATTCCACTACAGTGGCGTGTTATTCCCCTTGCGGATAATGGTCCACATGATCGGTTTACCTATTTAGTGACCGTGTTTACGGGTACGACGTCACGGGCTGGAACTAAATCAAATGTCTTCTTCAAACTAAGTGGAGAGTATGAAAACACAGAAGTCCGCAAGTTAGAAGGAAATACGAAAAAGGTATCTGGTGTGTGCTATGGAAATGAGCTACTGTACGACGCGAGTCAAGTAAAATATTTGCGTGCGTGCGTGTATGTATGCGTGCATGCCTGCGTGCGTGCATGGGTATGTGTGCGCGAGCGCGCTGTGTGCAATTGTGTAAACAACTCAAACGCCATAAGGTACTAATGGTACGTGCTTTTAGATAGTGTGTTTATATCTAAAGCTACAGGTTGTCATCTAGATTTTAACTTTGTACATTCACTTGTGTCCAAATAATTTATACTTATTCGGCAAACTATTTTAATGTTCTTTCAGAATCTGAGCCGTGGCAGTGTGAACAATTACCTTCTAGCCACCACCAGATGGCTCGGACCGCTGATATATCTACGCGTCTGGCATGACAACACTGGCAAAGGAAACGACGCTTCGTGGCATCTTGACAGAATAGTGATAAAAGATCTGAAAACTAACAAACTGTTAGTACTTGTAGCTCGTAAATAGATAGATAGTGAGAAAACATCGTTTAATTAACAGCTAATATGAGTGAGTTTTACTTCTCTTAATAGTCTCGGACTATGTTATTGTGAAGTACTCTCACTCCCCTTTCTTGTATATATATATATATATATATATATATATAGATATATATATATCGTCAATGTTTTATTCCAGCTACCTTTTCCTATGTCATCAGTGGCTGGCTGTTGAGAAAGGCGATGGTCGCCTTCACCGAGTGTTACCTGTGGCAGGTAAAGAAGACATGACGAGCTTTGACTATCTGTTTTCGTCGACGGTCCGAGACGGTTTTGCCGATGATCACGTCTGGTTCTCTCTCCTGTCGAGACCCGTCCGCAGCAACTTTACCCGCGTACAGAGATTATCCGTCTGTCTGGCTCTGCTCTTTGCGACGATGATCGCCAACGCCATGTGGTACAGAGCGGACGAGGCGATAGAGGGCGTCCAGATGGTCCACTTAGGTCCGTTCGTCTTCACCCCGCAGCAGGTCTTCATCAGCATGGCCAGCAGCATGGTCGTCCTTCCCGTATCTCTGACCATCGTAATGTTGTTTAGAAAGGCCAGACCTCGGCACAACATCGTCTGCGAGAACGACGTAGACAACGGGGGCCGCCCAATCGATGCCAGATGCACGTCGTCGGCTTCTCGCTCCGACTGCATACCGATGTTGGACGGGATGCTGACCAAAGACATCGACGATAAGCCGACGTCGAAGAACGCCTACACTTCTATCCTAAAGCTGGCCGTCGTCAAAGAAGAAGGCGCCGTCGGCCCGAAGTCGGACAAAAGACGACTTGATGGCTCGGAAGTCCAAACACTTCGCCCGGTAGGGGGAGGTGCTGTAGCAGTCTGCCGTGGTGGGTGGCCATCGTAGCTTGGCTGATGGTTGTCCTTACTGTGGCCGTCTCCTCCACGTTCACGATACTCTACAGCTTCGAATGGGGCGGTGAGAAGTCGTCAGCTTGGTTGGTCGCCTTTCTTCTCTCGTTTGTCGAGTCCGTGTTTCTCATTCAACCGATCAAGGTAAGTTTCTCTGAGGGCCTCTTCCAGGTATTGATTGAACGCGGAAGAAGCAATCTTTCTGAAGGGAAATTCTTAATAGTCATAATATATACATATATATATATATATATATATATATATATATATTAGAGGTCCAGAAGCAAGTTATCACTATTAACACTAACTGCTGAATCATTTCATGCGTGACGTAACCATCTGTGTATCCGTTTGCATAAAGCGAATGAGATCTGTTAATCAGACAGTACAGTTCTTACTTGTTTTGTTATAAATAAATGGAAACTAAGTCTGCCAAATAAACAAAATCCATAACGACTGGCATCAATTGTATTAATCAGGTCAATTAATTAATATATATTCTCTCTGGCATTTTTAGGTCATAGGTTTATCGGTTGTGATCGCTCTCGTCTTCAAGAGTAGACCATCCAGTGAAGAACAACATCTGATAATGGAAGAAAACGAACAATTAGCACATCATGGCGGAGCGTGGAAGAACCCAGGTAGGCGTATATAAACTTGACAGTTTGTTAATAAACTGCGTCTACTCGCAGCTGTCGCGTCAGTTTGCTGTTTAGGATGATGTTTTATGGCCGCTTTTCTGCACATGGTGTTCTAAATGGGTCGAGCGACCTCCAAAGCTAATGAAGCGAAGTCAAAGATGAAACGCCCTTCAGATATGCCCACGTCGAGGTTCGAACTCAGGTGGTAGTGATATTTGGTCCAACGGACAACCAATTGGACCACGGAGGCGCCCAGTTTGCTGTTTAGGATTAGATTTAATTTCGTGAAGAATATTTACTGCAAAATGTGGTAGGAATACGGACTGAGGGATGTCTGGTTTACTGATACCCTATTAAAACAATCACAAAATAATTAACAGTTTATCATTGTAGCTCTGAGGTTAATCTCGTCATAGAACATCGTTAAAGCATTGTTTCATTTGAATGTACACACATCGTATAGTTAAGCGAGGGTTTAATTTTGTATTTAAGAAAGACTTTAAGATAAGATTAGGTACATTTGTTTTTGTTATCGATAATCTAAAAAACAACAACACTGAAACGATAAAATGTAAGATGTTGCTTGACATAAAGATTGTCAGTATATGAAAGATGATATAACATAAATGTAAACATACATATTCATGTAATTAGTATGCAACGAGGTATTAGATTAATCTATTAAATTTTGCGAACTGTAATTTAATGTAAACAACTACAGCGTAAATCGATAACAACGAAATGGAGATGGTTCTTTGATCAATTTATCATCTCATCTTTGTTCGTCATCGTATCATTCCTTTGTCATAAACATAAATTGATATATTACGATTTAAGATAGGATTATTGTTTATAACCTGCTAGAGAGGGCGCCTCTGTGGTCTAGTGGTAGCGTGTTGGACCACAGATCACTACCACCCGTGTTCGAATCTCGGCGTGGGCATATCTGAAGGGTATTTCATCTTCGACTTCGCTTCATTACTTTTGGAGGTCGCTCGGCCCATTTAGGCTCCCTTGTGCACAAAAGTGACCGTAAAACACCAATCATCATCATCATCATCATAATCTGCTAGATGTGGTCAATCAAAATATGGAGCGCTCGTCGATAATGAGTTATTAACTGCGATTTTCATACTTAATACCTTTAGTCCTCAAAAATTGTAAGATAATTTCCGTCTTCATCACCTTCATCGTTGAATATTATTAAACGTAGTATATTTCAGATACGTAAGTAGGTGGTTTTATTGTAACTCATTAATAAATACAAAGACAACAGACGTAGATTGACAAGAAACTCTATTTCAGAACACCGACAGAAGGACATCTGCGAGGACTTTGACGAAGCGCAGTTGGAACATCTTCGCAAAAAACGTGAAAAAGAGATAAGAATGTGGGCTTTATTAAGGGAGGTGATAATACACCTTATTTATGTCATTGCTGTGTTCACGTTGACTTATGAAAATAGGGATCCGGCCTCATACAGGACGAACGAAGCACTAAAGAATAAATTTGTGGTTGGCAGCTTAGATGAGGTATGTTCATTTCTAAGACCATAGTTAGACAATTGCTTTAGGCTTCAGATTTGTTTTCTTCAATTTTTTTAGTTATCTTCTGAACAGAGTTTCTGTGTTTATTATTTTCCTAAATCGCTTACTTATTGACGTCGTTTTGTGTTACTGAGATTTGGCACTATTTGGAAGTCGCTGCTGAACCTTGTTGACACATTTTAAAACGCACGTGGTATTTGATAGGCTTGAATTTGTGTATATATCTACATAAATATGAAATTTAAATAGAACCAATATCCATAAACCGTCAAATAAATTGAACAAAGTGTAATATAAACGACCCTAAGCTACTGCGACTGGTGGAGATAACAGAAATTCAAATATATATATATATATATATATATATATATATGCGTGCGTGTGTGCGTGCGTGTGTGTGTATATGTTTATTCTATTTCATTTCTAGTCACATAACAAACACGACATCTTGAAAATATCCTAAATTACTACGATAAATTTTTTGGATTTATTTATTATTAGTGTAATTCTTTTATTTTGCCGAAATGTTCCAGCGATATATTTTGCAGTTGATTTGAACTCATTAAAAGATATAAGTAGACCGAGGACACATGGTTCTCTTCGAACTATTTACATCGTTTGGGGTACTACTGAATGTATTGGATTATACAAAACACCGTTTAAGATGTGCGCTGAGGACAAGAAATGCTAAATTTACATCGGTTTCTCTCATAATACTAGATCAAAACGTTGACGGATTACTGGACGTGGACACGTGAGATACTGGTACCGAAACTATACGCCGACACTTGGTATAATGATGATATTCTAACCTGGCGAGAGAAGCAATACTTACAAGGCCTTACCTACTTCAGAGTGGGACCTCCCAGACTGAGACAGGCCAGAGTGCGACTAGGTAGAAACTCGGAGCTTGATTTGAGTTAATTACCACAAACGTTGCCTAGTTTAGATAATCTTACCCGGATAATGTAACAGTTATCACGATATTACGAAATTATACAGGTAATCAAGAATATTGTGAAAAGACGAATGAAAATAGATTTTTTAAGGAAAAAACCCCCCGCGTAATCTAGCTCAATTTTCTTTTTAGGTGACTGTAGATTGCCAGATGAAGTGGACAACATTCATTCTTGTTATCCGTTTTACGAGCTTACCACCTACTTACACGACGACCACTCGATATCGTGGACTGCAAAGAATGGTAACGAAACGACTTCGGATGATCCGTGGACGTACCAGAGTTCAATCGAATCAAAAAGCTTCCCATACTGGGGTCAGATCAGTCTGTATGGAGGCGGTGGTTATATCAAGGTACTGGGATCTGATGCCAAGGAAGCTCGGTCATCCCTCGATGATCTGGAGCAGAACGGATGGATTGACCGGGCCACTCGCGCCGTCATCAACGAGTTTACGCTTTTCAACCCGTGCACGAACCTCTTCAGCGTCGTCAACCTCATCATAGAGATTCCACCTTCAGGTGGCCTTATGATCACTGAGGACATCCACACAATGAGGCTCTATTACTACAGCGGAAACAGGGCGCTCTTCCGCTTCCTGTTGGAGGCGTTGGTCTTGGGGATCGTCATTTATTTCCTAGTTCTCACCACCAAAGATTTCTTAAACAGTGGAAGAAAATACCTTAATGACGCTTGGAATTTCCTCGAAGTTGGTAACATTGTGTTGGCTTTCACATGCTGCATCGTAAACATAATACATTGTGTGATGACCAGAAGTACGCTGAAGGATTTTAAAACGAATAATCGTAAGTGAATTGCGTTTCTTGTTGACATTTACTCATGGAATGCGATCAGACGTAAAATGAAAAATAATTTATGAATCATAATTTCGTGGAGGAATTACATCTTCTCGGAGTTTCGTAATTTGGGTATTGACTTTGACGCATTATCTTGTTTAAAATAAAGAGCCGAACTCTATAGGTGTCTGCTTAGGTGTTAGTTCAGTAGTTGAAACTCGATTCCACCTCCCGTCTCTCTGGTTTCCTGTTTTAATACCCAACTTCGTCTCCTTCTCATCCACTTCGCAGATGATTTCCCCAGTTTTCAGAAGCTCGTGTACTGGGACGACTTATTGAACACGCTCTTTGGCGGTCTCGCGTTCTTCGTCATGATGAAGCTGTTGAAGATCATGCGCTGCAGCAAGAAGGTGACCGAGTTCGTCTCGACGCTATCCCTCTCCAAGAAGTCGATCGTCGGCTTCATGGCCATGTTTACAATCATCTTCTTCTCGTTCGTCCATTTCTTCTACTTGATGTGCGGCCGAAGCCTGAAGAACTACTCCTCGCTCACCGACACGGCTGGTACTCTGATCTCGATGATGTTGAAACGGTTCAGTTACGGAGAACTGGTCGATGTGGACAGGGTTCTTGGGCCGGTGTTCTTTTTTCTGTACGTACTCGTCATCGGGTTTATCGGCACCCAGATACTGGTAGCCGTGCTCAGCCTCGACTATAGCACGGTAAAGAAAGGCACGCTGACCAGCGACCAACACGAACTGGTCGACTTCTTCATCGATCAGTTCAAGAAGACCTTCAATATGGACGGCTCGGGTAGGTAAAGCTGTTGTGTTGTTCTCTGGAAGACGTCATATATTCCGACGACGTTGCTGTGGCTGGTAAATGGTAGTCTATAAATGTTCCATCTATTTTCAGAGGACGCACACACGGTTGCTGGTCATGCACCAGGGAAGGATACCACATCATTGTAACCCGCTTTGAGATGGAAGTGTTTCTAGGCGTGTAGTTTCGGACGTGATGCTAGCTAGAATACGTGTAAGTTCAAATGTCCTGAGTCTTGCGGGAATCACTGCCCACGAACACACACACACACACACACACACACACACACATCTACATAGATTCCCTTATAATATATAAACCAATGGCATAATATTACAGTATTGTTTTCTTCCGAAAACACATTTCAACAGAACGAAGAGAAATGACCAAAGAGCACAAAGATGGGGTTTTTTTTCTCGAAGATTGTATAGTGCACATCTTAGCTTGTTATTTAACTTATACTTATTTTCTATATATATATATATATATATATATATATATATATATATATATATATATATATATATATATATATACATACACAATAGATATTCAAGAAATCATGCGGATTATTCTGTTGTAAATATTTGTTTCACTTGAGTAATTAAGCCTGATGTGATACAAAGACGTACCTGGTGGAGTTAATAAGTTTATTATGTATTATCTATATATATGATCAATTTGTTGATATTGGTTTATTTAATGTTTCGCAGCAATTCGGTGACTTGTTTTGGTTTTTGGTCTTTGAACACAAACTCTTAACTATAATAGTTAATTTGTTTTCTTTAATAAAGTGTTTCTTGCTGGATTTTGTTAGACAGTGCATAGAAGTTTCGATAAACGACAAATAAGAAAATTTGAAAAGTGAAATTGCCAAAATTGAAATGGTGTGATATGGTTATGTATAAATAAGTTAGATGTATACATCGCAGTATTTGTTTAATGTGTATTTCATACGTGTATGTATTAATCCCAAATTATATCCACTCGAATATACCTAAACTCCGTAACGTCACGAAGTATGTCCGTAACATTGACAGGGTAATCATTATGACCTGAAAAATCATTTCTGAAATAAAATGTTAAATTTGGTTTGAGTAATTTGCAACCACGTATCGTTAATATTTTTATGACCGGGTTTTTCAGACATTATTTGTATTGTTAATTATGTATATAAAACATTATTTGGTATTATGTTAGATTAAACAGAGTTATCACGGGTGATTAATAAATATATTATACCTTTTTTCTCCGAAATAATACGTACACGTGATATGTAAAGGCGGCATACGTCTCCAGAACGCTATCAGTAAGGTTCAGATACATTTCCATAGCAACATCATGCAGATTGATGCAAAGAATAGAAGGGGGTGGAGCGAGAAATGATATTTAACTCCCTATATAGTAAATGGCGTAGATGTGAAGATCCAGAATAATTTAAGCTCCATGGAAGTCTTGCTCGAGAAGGATATATTAATTGAAATAGTAAAGGAGTGTGTGCGTGTGAGTGCATGCATGCGTGTGTGTATGTGTTTGTGTGCACGTATGTGTGTGTGCGTACGTGTGTGTTTGTGCATTCCTAATAATGTAGCATATTGAAAAATTAAGAACACTTTGCATCAGTGATTCTAGAAATAACACTAATTCACTTGATTTGTTTGATATTCTCTAATTATTTTGACCAACTTTATGAATTCATTAAACCTTCATTCCATTATTAGAAGGAAAAAACCCAACCAATTTAAGGTTATACCTGCATTGATATCGAAAATGTAGTGTTAGTCAGGACAAGTTTACATCCGGAAAACTCTATAAATCAACTCTGATTTTATCCAGTCATTTTGAGTTCACATGTATTTTTGTGTTTTGTATCTGTGTTATATGAATATAATTTTCAAGGCTAGAATAATTTTACGTGTTTTTATTTTGCGAGGTGTTTCGGTTACATGGTCGATACCTATAATTTGATCGCAGATTTCTGCTGTAAACTTATTTTTGTGTACAACATCTTGTTTGTTATAAGAGACAGCTACAAGGAGGCGATTTGTTGTTAATTCTTACTTATTTGGGGGGTTTATACTTGATGTTATTATTATTATTGTTGTTGTTGTGCTGTTGTCTATTAGTCAGGTCAATATATGATTTAACCCCAAAAAATGCAACAAAAGGTTTTGGGGTTTTAAGTGGTTCAGTGGATCATTGATAATACCAGAAAAAGGTCTCCCAAAATCGGACCCCGGGAAAGGGGTTAATTTGCATAATTTCAAGAGGGCGGCCCCCAAAATTTCAATGTATAGAAACCAATTGTATGCTTCAATTTACATCCCATAAATGTATTACCATCATATAGAAACATAATACCAAAATACCTAATAAGCATATTTACAATGTCCTATGACGTCAATATGACGTCAAAATGCAAAGTTGTCAATAGTACACATGTGAAATATCCTTATTCAGCTTTTTCTACATTGAAAACAATCTGACGTCATGTGATGCCATGTGACGTGACGTCATGTGACGTCAAATTGACGTCGTGTGATGCCAATACAATGGAAGAATACGGTACCGGTATTATAATTATATATCACAGTTATCAGTGTCATCGAGGTCAGAATCCATGTCTGGTGATGGGTTGAAAGGGTTTTCATAAGATTCAACTTGCCGACGTGGAGGGTAACCCATATCCTCGACAAGTACAGTGTCTTGAGGTACACGCAGTTTGACAATTGCAATGAACAACTTTCAGCAGACTGTCTAGTGATGCAGAGCTAGCACACACCACTGGCTGGAAACGGCTATTCTCGCATTTCCAAACCCAGTCTGGTGCATTCAGATTGTTCTCATTACCCAACCATGTCATGATTTGGTAATAACATCTCAAGGATTTCAGAATTTCTGAAACATTGACGTTTTCCCGACACCAAATATTCTAGAGGTTGTGTCACATCCTGTGAAAGCATGAATGAACAGCAAGTGAGAGTACAGGGGCTTACCCAACAGGAGTTTTAGTTTATTGATGTTATAAACTCGGATCTGGTTTGTTGATTTGTTGTCAGAGTGAAAGAACAAACTCTTGTTGTCGGGTTTCATGTAGTAGAGAAGGAGGACTAACAAATCAGTATCTTCACCAATAAGTATTGTTGATCCATATTCGGAAGCTTCAATGGGAGGATGCATAACTTCACAATCAGCATCTCCCTCACAGTTTATTACATTACAACCTTTATCTCGTAGCCTACCACTGATAATGTTAATTAGCGCCCATTTTTCATTGTGACCACGTGGCTGCGTTGTATCCCAGGTGTTGTTGCCGTTAGCTATCATACCCATGCCGATAGTTAAAATGTTATGATCGACACTGTCAGCTGCAAACACCACCATATCAGGCAGTGGTCCTCCTAACACATCTGATGTAACCGCATCCGCAGCATTCTTTTGAAATATCTGTACCTCCGCATAGGATGAGCAAAAACCATCGTGGATAATGTGTCCACAATAAATCTGGACTTATACAGGTAGTGGAGTTGGGATGCAAGTCCGATTTGCAATGGAGCCACAACAGCATGCGGCCGAACAGCTTGTACAATTGAATGACCGATGGACGCAACGTTATATTTTTGTCCACACCAGCAAGCATGAAATTCGGCATGGACCGAAGGGACATTGGGAGGTATTCCAGGGCAGGATATAGCTTAAGACTTTGCGATGGCGGGTATTGATCAGTGACTGGGCCACAGAACAAGCAGTCTGTTTTATTATTGTAGGGACCCATACTAACTCTAGCACTTCTCTTTTTTATTGGTGAACCTGTTCCCTGACTTTAGTTTAGAGCATGTTTGATGTTTTTCGTATTTTTTCATGTATTCTGACAAAGCTTATATACCCCTTGTCCGGCTGGTGCAACTACATCCTCCTGACATCGCTTTCTATTTGATTCATTGATCGTGTCAGCACCTTTCTGGGAGAGCTTGGAAATGTTTCTGTTGTCATCATCATCAACATCAATATAATGTTTTTCCTTTTGTAACTTATCTGATGTTTCTATGATATTAACAGGTAGCTTATATTCACATTATATACACATTGTTACTTGTAAACTTGTCAGAAATTGATAGAAATTGGAAAGCATGGCTTAATCGGTTTCTTTTGTTTTAATTAGAAATGTATATATGGCAGCACTCATTGTATGGAAGGCTAAACAAACAAAAAAGCCTGACTTACCTTTGATCTTCAATGAAATCAGCAAAGGACATTCACTGCTTCATGAAATCGCATCTTACTTCAGAATGCAATAATAAGACTAAGAAAATAACACATCTGATTTATTACCTAACAGTCAGTTCTTAACAGTTACTCCCAAATATTCATGAAATGACTTTGGGATAATGATGAGGGTTAATATCGCTAGGAAAAAGTTGTTTCTCCTTTATGCAAATTTACCACCTTCCCGGGGTCCAATTTTGGGAGACATTTTTCTGGAGGTGCCAATGACCCAAATAACTACTTAAAATCAAAAAACCTTTTGTTGCAATTTTTTGGGGTTAGGGCTTTATTTATTTTATTTTTTTCATATATTGACTTGACTATAATTATATTGGACCTATTGTCGATATAGTCAGAAAATGCAATGATGACCTCTATTCATATACTGATGACAGTCAGCCTTACATGTTATTCGACCTGAACATCAGCATTTCCCACAACAGAAAATACGCGAAAATATATGTTTTATTGAAATATAATTACATGTTTGTGAATGAAGACCAACACACACAACTGACTCCCTAGATCGACTATATATCTATCTTCACTCGGAAATAACGTACACATTCCTTAGATAACCATCTACATTGGAGAAAACAAAACTATTTGTAAGGCTATTCACAACTTTAGTATAAGTTATTCAGCTGATAAACATCTTATCTACAAGGGATCCTCTTACTTCTTATGTTTTTTATCTTAGATTATTCCGTCTTTTGACGACATAAATGGGACAATACGACGGATCCAATCTTCGAAGCCACATGGTTTTGTTGACATACACAAAGTCATATCCCCACCAAAAAATTATTTTAGGAAAACAGATGATTAGCCACACCTCTGGACATAATTTCAAATATTCAATCTCCAGCTTTCAACTTCATCATAGGTTTAACCTGACGATTAGATATATATATCCGATAATGAGGAACTAGTATCTTTACATAAAATGTACGTAATAGGGTTTTTGTAATGAAGAAATAAATCAGGAAATGAGATTAAACACAAAACCAAGTTTCCAGTAAAAGATGAAAATAGTACACATCACGTGCGTGAGCTTGTCATCTAGGTCATTTATTTTACGGCAGGTTGCAGCACACACACACGCACGCACACACACACGCACACATGTATATATATATATATATATATATATATATATATACTTTTGTATTTTCCGTCTCTATTAGTGTATGGTGTATCGTATTGCCATGTACGTGCGACTTCTTTCATTGTTATCTCGCATTTAACTCAAGTTTATTAACAATATTTTAAAGTCTGAACCATACGTTCAGTTTGTCCATTGAACTATCAATATCATGGCGAGATGCTTGTGCGTCAAAAAAAAAATCAGCAAACTCTCGGAAGTCGTTGCTCGAGATCTGTGCTCCTGAATCAGCAACCCATTCTACCGGTATTCTAAAACCACCAAATATGGCTTTTATGCAAGCAAGTTTTGTGTGATTCGATTTGTCGAACACCAGATCCATATATTAGAACGACTGGAGTAATAATTTACACGCAATGCGTTCTCCTGAATTCAATAGTAAAAAAAACCTAAACCCATTTTAGCCCATAATGAGTTTGATATGTTATTGTACCTAGACTGTGAGGATGCCCAACCCCTGTACTAGGTACGCCACTGAGCTCGATTGTTTTCGAGGATATCGGTGCTCTAGAAGTTGACAATTATTATTATTATTTGTATTAGGTATCGTCTGCTCTGCTGAACATCTACCTTAAACAGACACAGAGACACGCCATCTACTTCACTGACTCGTTCTTTGCTTGACATTATCCCATATTTGGTGACGAAGTGACCGATATAGTCGACTTCATTCTTACCAGTTTTGTATTTCTTTGATTTGAACTTTAAGCCAATTTTCCAAACAATTTAATACCAAAACGACCTAAAACGTATCTAAAATGACCACTGCGTTGCTCGCACGATGACAAGTTGTCGTCTACAATGATTTGCATATCTTTTAAATCATCTTCGTAGATTCATTAAAACTTTCTCTGGACGTTTCTATTCCAGAAGATAGCATTTCATATCTTTATCGGCTACCAATGGTTGTTGAAGGCACGCCATTTAAAACTTTGTTCAGTAAGTTATACTTCGCAGTACCGTACCAAGAACTATCGCCAAGAACATCTGCTATCTTAAGCCGTTGTTGTTGATATGCTCTGAATATTTGCATTTGTTGAGCTAAATACGTTTTGATTTTCCTTTCTTCATTCGTTGTATTAAATTATGTCCTCTCGCGATCAAATTCTTGGTTTCCATTCGGTCGAGCTCAGATCTGTGGACATATGGTATCTTTGGGTAAACATCTTAGACTACTAAACCTGTCGGCGTATTCATTGAATATCTGTATGCTTCTGTTTCCTTCATTGTTGCAAATATTTGTACAAAGCGTTTGATCAGACCTATAGTTTCTGACACGACTCCTGGCCTAGTATGATACCGGCTCGGTCTACAATTTGGAAACGAAACTGGTAATATTTCACATTTAACGTATTCTAAACCAACAGTTTGTATTTTATTCCCAGAATATGAGCAGTGTTACTGTGGGTGGTGATAACTGTACCTCTTCCAATTTGGTAAATTCCGACAGCAGAATAATGTCCGTCTCACTTCCAGTCTCTAATATAAATGTCCTTATATTTAGTCAACTATACACATAACGTTTATGTTATGTTGATCGTACTAATTAACATATCGGCCAGTTCAATTTCGGGCTCGTTGTTTGACTTAGTTACTTCAGTTATCATTCACTAATCTGTATTTGTTATATCCTTGACTCTCTTTCTTGTGTATTCCACGACAAAAACCAACCAATAAATAACACGTAGTACAAAGTTTCCCATATCAGTGACATCGGTCAGCGGTATTGTTTGTGGATTACATTTAGCACATTGTGTTCTAGATGACCGCGAATAAAGTTTTGTTTACATTCTAGATTTTAAAAGCGGTATAGGTCTAACTTGCGACAGTGTTGTTTGTGTGGTGGACACACACACACACACACACACACACTATAGACAATGTGACATCTAAACTTGGTACAGAGAAGACGAAATACAATTACAAGTCTAAGTATCAAGTCATTATCTTGTGATCTGTTTCAAGGTCAGTGGTGCATAAAATGTGAGTTTTTATTTAAGATATTTCGATGGTGCAGTGGATAGACCACTGCGTACCAAAATCCTATGTCAGGGTTTGAGTCTGGATGATATCTGCATATATGGTATGTTGAATATACCCAAGTTCCCTGAAGAGGTTACCCCTTACACATATGTCACAGATGTAACCAATGCTGGAGCTAAGTAGAACACTCTCTAACTCACTTGCTGACTCACTCACTCATTAAGCTTTGATGTTAAGCCACGTATTGTTGACACAAATGTTAACACAAAGAATAAATGACTATCATTAGTATTAATCAGGTCCTTCACCATTATTCAGAATGATACTAATATCAATGTATAAATACCATATGTAGATTTACTATTCAGAAATACTGAATTTAATTAACATTTTTAATTAGGATAGTGGGTTGCAGATAGACCAATGGAACACAATGCAAAGGAACACATGTTCAAATTCTGTGTTCCCTAGGCATAAATATTTTGACTGAACTAAATAGGCACACACACACACACACACACACACACACAGGGAGAGAGAGAGGGGGGGGGGAGCGAGAGAGACGTTTATATACTATATGGTATAACTTGGAAGAAGACCCAACTAAAAAAAAAACTTTGTATACTCACCAGCTTGAGAATGGCTAACTACAACCTTGTTGCGTAGCAGCGCCATCTAACGTGACTTCCTGCGATACAATTTGGCATTCGACGAAGCCACAAAAGCGACTCTCCAGTAATCTGGAATATTTTCTTCTATCTATGCTATCAGATATAGTTTTAGAATATTATTGTATTATTTTGTTTCACTATCATAATAATTTACATTTAAGTCATAATACCTAACATACAATAGCATGCTCTGGAAATGGAGATACTTGGTACTGCTTGAATAAATGGGCCGAAGGACCTGCAACGGTAATGGTGAAGTAAAAGATGAATAATCCTTCAGACATGCCCATGTCGAGATTTGAACTCCGGTGGCTGAGATATGTGGTCAACTGTGCTACAGTTAGCCCATGGAGCTGCCCACTTGGTATTGCTTTTATTAAATGATTGATGATGATTGATGTTTTACGGCTACTTTGGGCACATGGTAGGCTAAATGGGCCGAGCAACCTCCAAAGGTAATGAATAGAAGTCAAAGATGAAACACCCTTCAGATATACCCACGCTGAGATTCGAACTTAGGTGGTAGTGATCTGTGGTCCAACGTGCTACCAACTAGAACACGGAGGCGCCCCCAATATTGTATTTAATAGTAGGAGGTTTTATCACCGATTTAATGGCAAACAGGTCCCAACTTCCGGTGGGGGCAAATAGGAAAAACAGACCGCTAAAATCAGGTTTACGGGTATACTGATAGTGGACTGGGAAAGAAAATGCCCAGCGTTGGGTTTGATCTTTTAGTAACTGAAGCAGTATAAAGTAATGGGGAAGCATGGTGAGGTTTTCTCAGTAATCTTTACACATAACAGTGGTGTAGATGACTTGTATGAAATTTTGTGATATCGATAATAAATATTGTACAGTTTGGCTAAAGTCTCAAATGACATAATGAAGTGATGGGTGCACGTTGGGAAAACCAAAATTTTTGGACTATACTAGTTTTCTGCATATTTAGGTTTATGGGCATTCCTGCAATAGATCACTTGGAAATAAGGGGAAAGGTTTTAATTTTATATTCCCTCTGTAATATTTTGTATTTCAATATATAAAGAAAATTATGTAAAAGTTATTGGTATAAAATTAGTATAATAACTGATTTGTGTTCTTTTTATTAAAAGATACTAGTTGTGCTAACTGTATTTGTATTCTTATGATTCTCGTATGTTTCAATTAAGTGATTTAAATCAATGATTTAAATAATGATTTAAATCACTTTAAAAATTATTTTATTCATGATTTTCTTTACAATGTTTTGGTGATTTAATACACAATAATGACGAGTTGTAATTTTGATATATTTTAAATTAGTTTTTGCAAATTTTGCCCTGTACTGGACACATTACAAATTGTTTTGAATTTGCATCCTTATATTTAACAACTATATTTACAACACAACACAAACATTTATAAGCAATTTGAATATTATAGATTGTGAAAAACGAACTTATTAAATAAAATTATTTGATTTAAATCAGATTTGTTTGATTTAAATCAAATAAAAAAAATTATCTGATTTTTTTATCAATCCAGTACTGGACACATTACTTTACAATTGCTTTGAATTTGCATCCTTATACTTAACACCATTATTTAATATTTTGTAACTGCACAACACACATTTATTAGCATTTTTAATGATATTATGGATTGTGAAAAACAAACTGATTTAAAAAAAATTAATCCAATTTAAATCAAATAAATAAAAATAATCTTTAAAAGCAAATTCATGATTTTTAACAGCCCTGCTTTATAATTGTTGTTGTCATAGGATCTGTAGAATAAGACAAAACGAACACCTTTCCGTTTAAAGCTAGACTTCACTCTCCCCACACAGACTTCCGGTCTCAAGGTTCCCTCACACAGTAGCGTAGAAAAGACGACTTGGTGCGAAAGTGCAAGTCTCTCTCTTGATGTAAATCCCGCCTGCTTAAGAGTAATTGGTTAATGGACTGAAATTCTAGACGAAGGTAAATGTGTAGATGTAATCTACATTGATTTTAAAAAGGCATTTGACACTGTTCCACATCAAAGGCTTCTAGCCAAAATATCCCACTATGGGATAAAGGGAAAGGTACTGGAACGTATAAAGATCTTCCTGGCAAACAGAAAACAACGAGTGGCTCAAGATGGGTAGAGGTGCTGAGCGGTATCCCACAGGGAAGCGTATTGAGAATAGTCCTGTTTGTTCTGTTTATCAATGGTTTCCCGGGCAGCGTTAAATCCGACACATATCTGTTTGCAGATGATACAAATATATTCCGGGAGGTTGCTTCACGGAATGATCAGGATTGGTTACAACAGGACCTCAACTGACTACAAGAATGGGAAACCAAGTGGCTTCTGAGGTTCCACCCTCAGAAGTGTAAAATGATGACGATCAGGAACAGACAGAAAATACCACCGGACAGACTTTATTATTTGGACACTCAAGAAGTTGAAGAGAGCAAAAGGTTCACATTGCAGAAAGTCAGCCAAGAGGAGGATCTAGGAGTCACCCTCGACAAGAGACTAACCTTTGAATAGGATATACTGGAGAAGGTTAAGAAAGCAAATCCGACCATGGGATTAGAAAATCCTTCAGTTACCCGGACATCCAAAGCTTTAGGTGGCTATTTAAGGCTATGGTCCGCCCACATCTCGAATATACTCAATCTGTCTGGTCTCCGTTCAGGAAGAAAGACGTTGAAACCATAGAAAATGTCCAAAGGAGGGCTACAAAGATGTTACCTGGGCTGAAGCAGCTAAGTTACAAAGAGAGGTTAAAGAAATTAGATCTTCCAACATTGGTGTACAGACGAATCCGAGGGAATACGATAGATGGATGGATGTATGAATATTGTTTAACGGCACATCGGCATAATTTAGGCCATTCGGTGTCCTAGAACGTTAGGGAATATGATAGCACATGATAAAAGTGTATAAGATGTTGAATGGAATATATGATCAGGATGCAGAAATGCAGTTGCCAGTAAACGACAACAACACAAGAGGGCACCAGAAGAAATGATATAAGGAACAAAGTAAAACTAAAATAAGACAATATCAGTTTAGGTTGTGTGTGGCTGATACATGAATCAGTCTTCCAGAATATGTTGTAGAAGCCCCAGGTATGAAGCCCTTTGAGTGTAGCTTTGATCAATTTGGGGCTGGTCAACCAATCCGTTTTGTTCACAAGTCGCAGATAATAACCACCTGTCCGCGCTAAACTTAGTAGAATATCAGAAGACAGCGATCTGGAAATAAAAGTCATGTAAACCTGCCTTCAGAAACTACATAAGGTTACGTAACGTATAAAGCGAATGAAAATCTGTTAGTGTGAAACTCACTACTCGCATACAGACATATCCTTTCCTGAAATGTCTAAGTAAATGAAAAAATGTATCAGTAAATGAAAATATGCGTTTTAGTGCTCTAATAGGTTTAATTTCGCTCACAAACAATGTTTCTCTGGAGACGTATATCTCAGAATATCTTGCAAATACCTCTCGCAAATAAGAGAATATGTCTTGCTATAACCTCTGGGACGAAACACATAGGGTGGTTCGAGGGGTATTCGCATTGACTTGAAAGAAAACTAGACC
This sequence comes from Paralvinella palmiformis, assembly GCA_025642065.1. NCBI lineage: Eukaryota > Metazoa > Annelida > Polychaeta > Terebellida > Alvinellidae > Paralvinella > Paralvinella palmiformis. Next base: position 1,927,809 of record JAODUP010000127.1, on the reverse strand, counting down.
GAACACGGCCGCCGGTTTGATGGCAAACAGATCCCAACTTCCGGCCGGAGCAAAAAGAAACCCAGCCAGCAAACTCGGGTTTATAAACATGGTGAATTTTGTTGTGTCGTTAGTTGCATAAGCCGTGGGCGTAAAAGTAATACAAAAGGAATATCTTTTCATCGCTAAATAAGGCACACATTTAAAATAGCTCTATAAGCAGGGGTTTTTTTTGGTGGGAAATTAAGCTGATCTGTTATTATATTTAGCCTATTCGACAAACCCTGGCCCGTCTCTGGCGTTTGATCCCAACTAAACTAGATCTACGAACTTGCATAAAACGACATTTACATATTTGATGTCATAAAATAGGACAGGGGTAATACAGATTCTCTGCACACACAAAATTATAATGCACACATCACAATAGGCTCCTAAATGTCCGTATTCAAAGGTTCAAAATTCGAAGCGCAGCGGCTTCAACGTTGCTTTTTGCCTCAACCGGAAGTCAGCGATGTTTGGTCATGGCGGCCCAATCAAACACCACTGAGTGTTCGGTTTAGTTTTCTTTTAGCTCAATGAACAAGGTGATGCCAGCGAAGGAAAAGTCGGGTGATTGGTGCCATGTCGCAAGAATTGCATGTTTGTTGCGCGTAGCATGCGTATCTGGTACGCCGGCAAATCGGAATGCATTTACCACAATGTTTCGTAAGTATAAAAAAGTGGTTAAACAATTAGAAACCGTATGGTTTATCAACTATCCCCATAGTCCTAATTTTATTAATAAAACTGTAGTGACTACGGCTAAACCGTAGTACTTGACAGGTCTGCATGTACGTATATATACAAGCAAAGACGTGTTCCTTCGCGTTTTTAACATGGGGCGCCATTTTGAATTCATGGAACGCCAGGGCCCTAGCGACCGGAGGTAGATTTCACGGCGAGCTCCCTTCGTTAATATGGCGCCTAATGGCACTGGTTCATTCTGTGCCGCTTTTGGCTGCAGTAATAGGAAAAGTATGCACAAATAAAGACATTCCAAAAGGGAAATGAAAGCTAGTGTATACATATGTTATGATCTGTTTTTTTTTAAATAAAGGATATTTTAAAAATAGGCATAACAATTTGAAGTAGACACGCCCCTACTTGATATGACCACAAGCAGTAGGCCCAAGCAAGATCTATCTAGATCTATATTTGTTTCAGACAAAATTTTCTTAAATATACATAACCTTACAGTTACATGTACTGGAGCCATTGAAGATGTTATAGGCGGGAGGTATATTGTACTTTATTATTGTTAATAATATAATTGGACTTCTAAAATTACTATAATCAGAAAAAATTTCCCTAATTACAATAATTATAAGTAGCTGAGTATTTACATGATCACCTGCATCCATATTTATTTTTAAAAGTAAGCAATTGGTACTTATTGATATGTATATATATATATATATATATATATATATATATATATATATATATATATATATATATATATATATATATATATATATATAAATATATATATATGGACTTCTATTTATAATTTAAATGTTATGAAATTAATTATTAAATACCTCAACTAGTGGTAGAAACATTCATTTTGTTATTTTTGCTATTAACAGAACTAAAAGATTATTAATTGTTGTCGTTCAGATAGATGATGAGGAAAGATTTAAATGACTTGAATACTAATTCTAGAATGTATGATATGCACTTCACTGAAACGGAATTCATGTACCAGACAAGATATAAACTTATCTAGAATGCAATTCCAACTATTTTTGATGTACCAAATCCATCGCATGCATCCACTGAAATCAAAGAGGAAATGGTGAAAATTGGTATTATAAAATTAATTAATTAAGAAACAAGGCATCAAACCCATGAAACTTTGTCAGCCCATTTCATATCTTAATACAAAAAAAGGATTACCAGCACTTGGATTAGTACTTGAATGTTCAGCTCATGTGCTTTAATTAGTATACGTCTCTTCATAATTTAAATGCATATCAAATCAAATTCTTTAACCAACTTGAAAAAAGGAAAACATGTGTTTACACATTGTGTGTGCACTTGGTTCAAGTCATTATTTTACAATGTATTCTTCTGTTTCAGTCTTGAAGTTCTATGATGATGAGATACCATGTAAATAGGCCAATCTCTTGGATACAGATTTACTGGTGTTGGATGTGATAGATGATTTTGAGTTATCTGTTAAAGTAGTCAATGCATGTGTCTATTACATCTCTGGGTATATTCTGTCTAACTTTAAACAGTTCACTGATCTGGACTTAATGTCTTATTTTTGTAGTAGTGGTTGTTTGGAGCTGGAAGCAATTTGGGTTATTCTGTCCATTTGATAACAATTAAATGACTGATTGTAACTATAGATGAACCCGTGGCACAAGAGATTTGATGCCGCTTATTGTATGAAAGTACTAATTTCTCTATATCTAACATGTTAACGCAAACATAAACATTGTTAATATTCCATGCATATTCTTTGTTCTCAGCTGGGCAGGCCTATATTGCATGGTCTATATTATTGAGGTGTAGACTTTAAATGAACTTATGATATTTTTAGTTAATATATGATAAACGGACATGATAAATATATGGTGAATTGTGTTATGGTTGCGTTATAATAGCTGTATATATCATTATATGTATATATCCAAATAAATACAAATTTATGGACTATGATAAACTGACATGATGAAAGTATGTTTGTATGCATTTACCTCATATATACCTAATTGTTTTCATTGAAAAAATACGCCTTCCACCCCCTGTGAAATAACCTAAACCACGTTCAATTATTTTCTGATCAGCTGTCAAGTGATCGCAAATTGTAGATCTAGGCTATGAATTAATTAAGTGACTTGGCTGTGAAATCACTTCATTATTTATTTAGTTTCAGAGCTTCGGGTTTTTTTTCGATATCATGTGTGCACAATTAAAGTGTTAATTAATAAAAGAGTATGTGATCATGTAACATATAGTACTAGTATTGGCAATTCATTTCAACCATGCGCACACATGTACATGATCACGTGTGGACAACCAGAGAGCTTTTGTTTATCTGAGAAATACCTCCGGTCGCTGGAGGCGCCACTGATTCAAAATTCAACATGGCGCGGCAAGAGTAACGCTCTCTATATTTAAGCTCTCTGATACAAGTGCGCACGCACACATGCGCCCCCATATATACAGTGTGTGAAACTAACTTACAGGACCTGCAGGTCTAGTAAAATATTTTAAACACTAGACCGAATGAGCGCAAAAGTTACATATTTCAGACCTCCATGAAAATTGAACATTATAAGTTGACCACTGAGTTAATTACGCGGGCCTGTTTGGAATGCACCAATAAATGTAAAAGTAATTCTTTGGTTGTCAATATCCTTTTCAGATTTATCCCTTAGTTTCAACATATTCAAGTGTTTTCTTTGTGTGAAATACATTGATTTAAAAATGTAAAAACCTTTTAAATATCATAATTGTAACTGACAATGCTTCAATAAAACGGCGCGTACACGTTCGTACGTACGCGGACTTTGTCTCCTGGCAGCATTCAATAGCCTTGTATGGAATCATCATGAATATTCGGTACTATCCTTTGTCTCTTAGTAAACTCCGACGTACCTTTGCCCAGTGAAATACTGTCATTCATAAGTTGTGTGTGACGTCATCACTCTCCGTTTGCATTCACTGAACATGCGTGTATATACTATCGCGTAATTAATTATACAGATGGCTGCCAGCTCAAACTGATCCATGAAATACAAAACTTATTGCGACATTTCTACCCACTCAACCAATTTATGTATTATTTTAATTTCTTTACTGTTGGCTCCTTCACTCCTTTTACAATTTTCCACATTTTTAACAAAGACGTATACCCGGAAAATACGACAGTAATTGAAATTTTAAAAAACGCGGAAATTTCCGCTGACGGATTTTAGACATCTAGTGTGTAGGCATAACACATTTATCTTCGTTTTAAATGCTAATCTGCATACTGTATATCAGCTTAATTTGGCGACAGCAAAATTTGGCGATTTCGTCATTTTGAACATACTGGTGACAGCCAAAAATGGCGAATTTTGGTCTGTCGGGAAAGTTGATTTTGATATCCAATCGAAAAATTGCAAACACTCAACTCCGCCTCAAGATCACTAGACTCAAACCTCTACACGCAGGCTGGTTGTTTCATGCATTTGATTTTGCTACTCGACAAACTGGTTTTCTTAAACATGGCTGCTGAAAAACCAGGACTTTTGATCGCTATTTTGAGTGATTCTGATGAGGACAATATCAGGGACGTATGATTTTTAAACGAGTAACTGTTTTATTATAAATTGCAATGCGAACCGATTGTTGAATAAATGAGAATATTACACATGTTCCGTGTGTTAGCAAAGTAGTGCTTTCATAGTATAATAAGAAGTTGTGTACAACATAATATTTTTGCCATTATTCCATATTCGCCAAATTAAATTGATCTACAATAATCAGATAAATTCCCGAACACTCATTACACTGGTCAGCTGGGAAGCTGCGAGTATTTATTTACGTTAACATGTTATGCCAATTATATATATATATATATATATATATATATATATATATATATATATAATTATATATATATATATATATATATATATATATAAAACGTACATGTGTATATATACACATACACACATGTTGACAGATATATGTTTGTTTACATTTATTCTAGTAATTGGGATATTATTAATTCACAAGTCGATGTGAAGGAGGTGGGAAAAGCGGATTCACAAATACAGAAAAGCAGCGAACTTAATTTTAAAATAAAAAGGAAGGGAAATAAAAGATAAATTTGGTTACCCTGTATATACTTATTTTATCATATATATTTTTGAGTACTAACTGGATGCGGTGCGAAAAGGTACTGCTGCATATTACAGTGTCTACATGTGATGCAAATAAACGAGATATAAAGAACTCTTGGGGTGTCATTTGGTACAATGCGTATCCACTTATTCCAAATTTGAGGTAGCCAAGACTGCAAAGAGGCAATTTTCCACATGTAGAAGATTAGCTTGGCGAGTGAGACGAGTTTCCTGTATTTCGTGATTATATGTGAAGGTATTTTCAAACGAATGAGGCAGTCTCTTAGTGGGGAAATCGTACATAAATAACGAGCATTGGCATTCCTACAAGTCTTTAAGCTTCAAAATATGGGATTGCTCAAATAGAGGTTTAATATGGTTATTTAACTTATTATATTTTGCTTTATTTGTTGTACGAATTGCTCGTTTTTTTAGTATTTCTGTTTTATTTACGACTGAATGGCTTGCCCTTCTCTAGGATAAAATACCACATGTAAAGTGTGGTTGAATGATCGCAAAATAAAATGTCCTTGTGCTTTCAGCTGTAATATATGTCTAACCTGTTTGGTTGAGAACAAAGCCCGATATATTTTACTGTAGAACATATTGCCCTTAGTGTGAAAGAAACGGTTAATTATATCCACAGCAGAACACATAACATATATCACAGGAAGTGGCTTATTTGCAGTTTTGTAGCTCTGGTCTCTCTTAATAAGGTGAATGATAGTTAATTAACGAGGTAGCCTGTACTAAGCCCCTTAATCATATCGGGAAGGGTGTATGTTATAGAAGTGACATTAATACGAACAGCCCTTTACAGTGTCCAATATCCCAATTAGATTGCCTTTATATGTGGACACCTGGGTGTGTCAAATTGGAGTGTGTGTGTGTGTGTGTGTGTGCATGCGTGCGGTCAATAAGCGCTAATATGAGGACTGACTGCTCACAAAATTGTAATAAGTCAGCTGTGACATTCAATAATGTAATATGGCGTAATAATTCATTCACGACTTTTGAGAAAAAAATTAGCAGCATGCAGAGATGCCCAATTAATGTTAATAAATATCCAGATCGAGACAATGACGTCACAGTAATTAACGACGTCACAAAAGATCTAGTTCCAAAATATATATTCTGTCCATGTAACCACTTACGCCATATACCCATTGCCGCATGTTTGTTGCGTTATACAGCTAAAGTGATGCAGTTTGATGATATTTTAAGTTTGCCATGTCAATATTTTAAAAAATCTGTAAATCGGACAAAAAAAAATTTTGTCCCTATATTCATATTGGAAAAGGTGTAAAAAAATCCTTATAACGCGGATTTTTCTGTAGACTGGGCATGACTGAGCATGTGCTTGAAAAGAATCCCCCAAAACAGATTCCGGAACTGTTTAATTTTGGAACTGATCTGGAATGAGCCCAGTTGCGCGGGAAAGCTACAGACTTGATAACCCATCACTACTCCGTCGCATTTGTATGCGCAAATGATGCTTTCCCATGGTGGTGACATCTATCGAATAGTTTACATACACCCGCCATCTAGCGATTAAAATAAACCCATAACTTCCGTTATGTACTTTAATCAGGAAGTAGTATACCGCGCTAGTCTGTCAGTATCAGTATGATGTGGTTTATGTTTTGTAAGTGTGGTTTACTAGTAAACTGTCAAGCGATGTGAGACATACGCAGAAGAAGTGCCTCGCACTGAGAATATTTTATTTCAGGTTAGATATTTTCAGCAAACGCTTTATGTCACGAGCCAGGTTTATTTAGCTCATCATGATCATGAAGTAGACTCTAAACTTTAACTTGTTCAAGTTGTTGGATAGTAGGTAACTTATTTTCACGAGGTTTATGTGTCAGTATTAGAGTGCGCACTTTATGTCTTTAGCGTACATGATGATATCATCTTGTCATACCTACTTAAGTGCTATTTTCAGTAAAATGTCAGTGGTTTACTTTCACTTTGCTCTTCACTTCAGACGTTCAGTCATTCATATTCATTGCAATATTATATATATATAATATATATATATATTAATTGTAAGTAAGCGTTTATTTATGTATTTTGTAAATCTTTAAACTTGAATGGTCTGTCACAACTTTACTGATGAATGTTATAGATAGTATGACCCAGTCAGTTCAACTTCAAAGTGTACATATTGAAACAACAATGAAGTTCTGCTGTTTAGTTACACTACAATAGACTAGTAAGAGTCTGGTTTGACAGGCACCTCCATGGTCCAACTGGTAGCGCATTGGATAACAGATCACTACCACCTGAATTGGAATCTCGGCATGGGCATATTTGAAGGGTGTATCATCATTAAGTTTACTTCATTTCCTGTGGAGGTCACTTGGCCTATTTAGTCTGCACAAAAGTGGCCGTAAAGCATCAGTCATCATCTAGTTTGACAGGTTTTTATTTTCTGAAATAAACGGACACCCCATCACACCCAGCTTATTTACTGAGACTCTCCCAGTAGAATTGTTGTAAATCGATAACGGTGTCTCGTCTGTGTGAGAAACTGTTGTTTATTTTCTATAAATGGTGCAGTTCTTTTAATCTATATCATGCCTGCAGTAGTTGAAAGTACATTGAAGTAGCACTGTGTGTTTTAAAGGAAAATTAATGTTATTAGAATGATTAGTTGCAGTGTTATTACTAACAGGAAAATCTTCTTTAATGCAATTTTCATAGCAGCACTGCTATAAGTATGGGATAGAGTGCTGTGTATCGTGTCTGTCTTACACACGTAATTAGCTTTTAGGTTCTTTGTTGATTTATGTTTGAGTTTCCCTTTACCATTGTCTAACCTGTATCATTTTAGATAATCCTTCATGTTTTTGAATGATAAATGTGGAGAAAAGATGATGGTGTGATACTAGTATAAACTGTTATGACAGAACATATTATATTTGCATCAACGGTTACAAAATTTCATTCAGTCAGAAATACTTATAGATCTATCTGAGCTGCAGACAGTGTTACAGAATTATAAAAATCTAGCTGAAATCAGAGTTGGGGTAATCGATTACATGATCTCCAGTAATTGCCTTTTCCAGATGCAACATAATTGTGATCGATTATATTGTAAATGTAATCGAAATCGGTGATTACACCAGATGCTTCAGATGTTGCTGTTATTATAAGTCATATAAACAGGCATTTCAGATTAACTCGTGTTGTTTTCACATGGTTAAGCCAAAGTTAGTCACACAACCAGCAATCGTGCATGGCTTCTTTCCAACACTGTCATTTTAACTCCGGCTACAAATGATCTTGATTGGCCAGCAGTCGAATGACAAGCAGCCAATTAAATTAAGGCATGCTATATCTTGACCACCGAGAGGTTGTGCTGATCTAGCGACAGCCTGAGGATTCTTCCTAGAAACGCAAGCAAGCAAAGTCCCTGATCAACATATGGTGTTGAGGGTTTGACAATATTCTAATTATCCTATTTATTATATATCTTGACCTTACCTGGCTATAGTCACGCCACACATAATGAATTTCCTTACTAAATATATATTTAAACAATCCCATTGATATTGTTTACACTAATTTTAGTTATCTCTATAAATACCTGTGCATTCATGGCAAATGCATTACTTGCTCTGTGGTGAATATTGATCTCAGAAATATAAAAAAAAATATAACATCATACAATGGTATCAAGTCTCTTGCACATTTTCATTTCAAGAACATACCAAAAAGTGCGTCTAGTTCTTACAAAGCAACATGTAAACACTTTAGCATATTTATATTAGTATTATACATGTAACTGAGTAAACACTGATGAAGAATCGCATTGTGTTATATACACTGTAATCACGATTACTTTACAATGTAATTGTAGTCGATTACAGTCAGAATGGATGTAATCGTGGTATTCTCAAGTAATCATGATCGATTACCGTAGTCCTGTAATCGCCCCAACCCTGGCTGAAATTGGCAATAGCCAACTAAATCATGTCTTCACTTTTTACGCATCAGTATTGATTGATTCTAAGAAAACCAACCCTCCAAAAGTTGTTCTGCATAAGATTTGTTAAAATATGATCATCCACAGGACCCAGCATCGCTTGTTTATTCCAGATTATTTCTCTCACACAGAGTGGTAATATCAGCTATTTATTTTGTATGACAATGATTTTCCACCTCCATTATTATTTTCATAAATGATGCACTAATTGACAGCTGGGATTATAGTTACTTTGTTAATGTAATATAATACAGGACACAGCTGGTGGTTACTACACTATAACTTCCTTGATTATATCCTGTACAATAAGCTATAAATGATGACAACCTTTGTTAATATGTATCTTATTTAGTTATTAATCTCATGGTCAATAATGCAGGGTTGGGTTTCTTCCCTTCCGATGGGAAGAAATGGGTTTTACCGGGAAGAAAACCTTTCTTCCGGGAAGAAATTGGTAAGAAACTCCCAATGGCCATAGAGTCTGTGACAATAACCAACTGATCTGGTGAGAGTTTAGCACCCTTGTAACTGGGATGTAGAGCATATGCCAAAGGGTGCTCCATTGTGATGGTTTGGTTGAACCATTTCTGAACAAATCATGTACTGATGTTGTGTCAGAAGTGAGGAATACAAAAATTGACGCTGCTTTTAAAGGGTCTTTGTGCAATTAATCGATGAACAAGTAGATTTCAATGATCCATGCAAATTAATCAATTACTGAATCCCGTGATCAGCAGTTCCATGATGCACACGTGAATTGTTAGTTGTCATGTCTTTTAATAATTTTTCTTTTATAAAATAAAGATGAAATTTAAAGACGTTAGCTCATATTTATTGTAATAGTTTGGTGAAAATTAATCATTATTTATTGAATACTGATGGATTAATAGGCAGCGATGTGGCTTTGTTCCGACTCTGGCTCTTATTGGGTTGAATCATATAGTGTTGTGTGTAAAGGATGGCCCAAAATATCTTTCCTTCAGCTGGTAGGAAATATGACGTGCAGATAAGTCGAGGTGCTTCTGAGAACTCCCTTTTCTCTCCTTAAAAAATTGACTTAACTGCGAGTATTTACCGTACAATTATTTTCAATGTGTTGCTCAAAACAAATCAGTTTTAGTTTCTTCCATTTGTCCCCAAAGATGGAATGTGCTACAGACTTCCTGGTGGTGGGTTTGAATCTGGTTCACACCTGTGTTTTGGGGATTTGTTTCTCTTGGCAGAAGCTCCATGGCCATTTGTCCTGTGTGTAACCAATAACAAAGTTTTAAAAACTCAATTCGTTTATGGTGCAAAATAACAAATTCATTTTCCAGGTCCTGGAAATGTCATTGAATTTTACAAAATCAGGAAATGTCCTGGAAAAATATTCCCTATGAAAAAAAAATTGCTCAACCTGGAAGTTGCAGAGATGAGCCATAAGATCAGGATCCTTGGCTAGGTATGAGCCACTTGGACCTGCTCAGGAGTAAGATTCTGACCTCAGTATGTCAGATGTCAACAGTAAGCGAAGAGATGGTTGGGTATTATGGCCTGATGAAATGGTTTCTGTATTTTTTCTTTGTGTCATTGAGGTTCTTGCTCTCCATACACCTCAGCTGACTATTCTACCTGGTGGCGCCAATGAACTGGGGTACTATTATAGCACCATGAGAAGAATGTTCACCGAGCAAATCTGCTGTGCATTGATGGTTACAGAAATATTTGTTAACTTTTTCTACTACCTACTTAGTTATCTCGGTTGGTAGTCAGGTCATCACTGGGGAGATTCAGTAGATGCGTGGATTAATTCAGTTCCTGAGTTTCAGAAGCAAATTTAACAGACGAGCTCAACCAATCATAGAACAGAACAATTTGTTTAGGCCACCAACAAATCCTACATAATTACTATAGTGTGACAGTGTCTAACTCAAGAGGGGTTATGAAACGTTTGATTTGCTGACATTTAAATTGTAGACATTTTGTAAGAGTAAGAAAGAGTAAGAAAAATTTATTTAGAGTCGATAAAAGCGTAACAATAACATTAGTGACAATCACTATTACATCGACATAAATAAGTGTAAACAATAACAAGTGCAATGAACATTACATATGATATGATTTTATACAAATGAAATATTTATGATAAAATGATATGATAAAAATATTTCACCTATTAATAATATTACATTGTAGGCATGATCCACATTTACAGGGTGGTACCCAATCATGAAGAAGAATCTTAAAACTACTAAAGCTCCGGGCATTTCGTATTATATTTGGCAAGTGGGAGCAATATTGTTATAAATAAATCAGTGTTGATAGTGTTTCACTCTCTTTGCTTAAGCCATAGACCAGACATAGTGAATTTAATTAGTATAGAGATATAATGATAAATTAACCAGGGGTGACTGAACTGTTCTTATTTTGTACTTGAGGAGAAGTGAAAGTAACCGTCTTCAAAACTACTTGAGTAAAAGTAAACACATAAAAATTGTACTCGAGTAAAAAGTGAAACTATTTTCTAAAAGTAACTGGAAGATAAAATTTATCGTAACACAAAATATGATAATCAAATACACAGTCTGCAAGAGTCAACGTGCTACCATCTGGCATTGCCTCCTAGATGGCAGTTAGTCGCCACTTAATGAACCTAAGCTCTGCAGACAGACAATAATGTTATTCAACAAATATCAAACTATACAATATATTGACAATCCCAGTTTCTATCAGTATTAAAAAGTTAATTACGATGAAAAAATATTTGTTTACCATAAATTTCTCAAAGATACACAAGTTGGTGACAACTCGTAATGATAATTTGCAGCACTTATCTCTTAAATTGTAGGCTATATGTTATGACTAAATAAGTAATGAAAATATTGTGAAGTAAATGAAAGTAATAAAATAAAGTCGCATTACCGCAAATAACACTACTTGGGTACTTCACTACAAGTAATAGTTAGTTGAAATCTTACTTTATTACTTCCAGTTACTTGAAAAAAACTACTCAAGTGGAGTAAGTAATGAATTAGTTTTACTTCATTACATTACACCCCTGAAATTAACAATAGCAAATTTGTCACCCACTTTACAACATTACAGAAATTCTACTCCGGGTTTTATTGTAGTACACAGTGATGAACTTCTGGTGACTATCTAGTTCTTCAGCTATCATCATTGTCTAGTCATAAACGGTATACAGGCATCAATAAAAGTGAATCATGGGGGTATAGGTTAATTGAGTCAGTGATATAATGTAGAGTGTGATCAGAGTATATAATTTGGAATATTTACTAATCAGAACTATCTTTCTGTTCGACAGGTGGACACATCATATGACAGTCTAGATGATTGGTACTGATGTACCAACTATATCAGAAAGGTTTTAATCATCCTGTGATTTGCTACATAAAGGTAAGGTGAATAGTAGATTATAAGCATATGCAAATAACATACTTAAACCATCTGTTATTGGTGTGTGTGTGTGTGTGTGTGTGTGTGAGAGAGATCAAGTTTATTCAGCTGTCTCAAGTTTGTAGTAAATTTGAACGATTTGTTACCACATGTGGATGTTATTTGTTTACATAAGTCAGCCACCAGCCAGATCGTTTATCAGATAAACATGACTCTCACTGAGTCATGTGTACATGCTGCTTAATACCATAACATTAATTAGCCCGCTGCATTGTGTCTTCGATTTTGACTAAAAGATATCCAAAATATCCTGTATACTTCGTGTCGTTGTATTAATTGTCCTGGTTCAATCCATCTTCCTGTGATTATTCAAATACACTTATTTACCAGCATTTTCCTCAGAATTGGGTACACTCTGAAATGTAAAATGTTTAAATATGAATTGGTAGCTGTAAATTAATGACGTTTTGCGCTGCCCCATAACGTTGCTGGTAATCAGAATAGAGGCTGTTAACCTAATGGTAGCCATTGGCACTTTGTAACCAAGTAATCTGACTATTAATAATGTCCATTAATCTTTGTTTTTACTGTTGGAGATACATTATGCAAACAGACAGCACTCAACTTTCTGTGAAAGCCGATAAAACATTTCTCAACGCGAATGTTAGCAAAAAAAAACACAAAAGAGATTACCAATCAGCTCTATACACAATATAATCTGTATACAATACCAGCATTAATGTTGTTAATGAAAAGTACGAATGATATGATTGTTATATGTCCTAAAATGATCTCAACTTTGCTTTGACTAGATTATTTCTACTGATAAATACAGGTCATAAATCTGTCTGTCTTGTGTGTGTGTGTGCGCGCGCGCGCACTTGCGGTTTATTTTGTAAGTCAACTGTTAAATGTGAAAATGAATCATTGATTATTATAGATAAGTTAGATAAATGTCAAGAGTCATTGCCAGATTTGTTAGACATTGATTAACTTATTTCCTAAATTGGAAAACATTCTGTCAGTCAGAGGCAGTGATTTGGGTCAAGGTCGGGACTGCCACAATGTCACGTTAAAAATATGACCACGGCATATTAATTATCCTCTTCAAACTACCTTAAAATGGTTTTCACACCGTCGCCTCTTAGATGGCTAAAACTAAAAGCCCTGATCAATACCAAATAATTTGTTAAATCACTTTTATCAGACGACGTAGCTGCTGACTAGACTATTTAATGTCTATGATAGTTGGCTAAACAGCGATATTATAAAATTGATTCCATGATATTTTATTTATTCATTTAAAGTGGATTACTGGTATTAAATATTAATTTGTGTTATTGTTAATGTCTATGTAAATAGTCCGATAATACTTAGTGGTGTAAGCATCATATACCTTTCAGAGTGTTTAACATTTCTCAAATGTTATCACTGATTTCAGCAATGCCAAAGGTCCTCCGAGTGCAATGTTTTTGGATATACTTTGAAGCATTTTTATCTTTATTAATATGATCAGCTAATAATTAACATAAATGGCTTACAGATACATATTTGTATTTACTCGCATCATATGGCAATTGTGCAGCCCTACTTTGTTGAGCACATTGCCAGCAGTCAATTAGAAGTGTATTGTCATTTGAAAAGTTTAAACCTGTTTTAAACTCACACCTGTTAATGATTGTTCAAATTTCTCATTGGGTTTTTACACACGATTCTTATTATGATAAGTAATGGTCCTTTATTAAATTATTATTATTAATTAACAGTCCTAATAATCAGTCAGATGGGCAGATGTTGTTGTATTAAGTCTGACTGTCACTAGTTACAGTCATTGTTTTATTTTCTTTGTTTCTGTACATTATTTGCTTGACTTGAAAATTGTAGAAAAATAGTTTGTTTTAAATGAAAACACTTTTATCACTGTTCTTGTAAAAGTAGTCACTCTGGTTAGTACATTTAGTATGGTGTTGATTGAAGCCAAACGAAGGCATGTTCAGTTTATTGTACTGATTGTCTATGTCCCATCACTTTGACCTTTGCCAATATCTTAGGTTTTCTTAGGCTGGTGTTTTAATCAGCTGTCGAAAAAACCTTAATGTGTCAAAAACATATTTATCCCTAATTTTGATGACAAAAACTGTCAGAACCCTTTTTTCGTGTCATAAATTGATTAAAATTCTGCTACTAACTGATGTGTACATGATTTATTTCAGGTATTGGTCATATTAATCATTTGAAAATTTGTCTATAATCAAAGTACATTATATATATGATTATATAGCTTTCACCTAGATTTGACATAGGGCCACTTAATATATCCTTCACTAATTGGCTGATATGATAATAATATGTGACATTTTTATTGCACCTTATTCAGCTAGATAGTTGCTTCAAGGCGCTTTACAATATTATTTTCTGTGATTCAGACCTGTTTCCACCCAGCACACACCTCGAACCCGCGACCGTTCAGCTACGAGACCTATGCTCTAGCTAACTGTGCTATCACGGCCAGTCACATGTCACTTATGGATTTTAATAGGATAATCTTTGAGGCCAGCACAATAAGGTGTTAATAGTGAAGCCACACAATTATAATGGGGTGTATTTTCTCAGAACTGAACCTGATGTGAGAGGTAAAGTCGCACAATGGACCATTTCGGAGGAAGCCTGTTTTTTGAAAATCTCTGGAAAACTTTGTGTTATAAAAAGATTTATGCGATTACGCAACTTTGTATCCATCAGGGCTCATAGTAACACACACACACATACATATATATATATATATATATATATATATATATATGCCATTTTCATTCAGGGCGCCTCCGTGGTCTAGCGGTAGCGTGCTGGACCACAGATCACTACTACCCATGTTCTAATCCCGGCATGGGCATATCTGAAGGTTGTTTCATCTTTCACTTCGTCTCATTACATTTGGAGGTCACTCGGCCCATTTAGCCTACCTTGTGCACAAAAGTGGCCGTAAAACATCAATCATCATCACCATTTTCATTCAGTCAGCTCTCAGTTTCATATTTGTTTAAAATTAATCAAACTTTCATAGAAATTAGAATATTATGGTGTACATATACTTTACAAAATAATGCTTCAAAAATGATAACATAGATTATTTTCTATGCAAGCTGCGTCGTAATATACGGCTATGTATACGTGTTTTCCTTAACATGAGTAATCCATGTGCTTTGTGCTATAAGTAGTGTGTTTGGCTCATGGCCAATCAAAAGACATGTGGACTGGCTTCATATGTAAAGAAAACTAGGCATTTGATCCAGATTTTTCAACCTTATATTCTTGCATAAGTTATGCAGATAAATCTTGATTAGTATTATTTATTGGTGGAGAAGATATTCACTTACGAAAATATCACAATGCAAATCGAATATGATAAGGTTCTGGGTGAGATAATGCCATCAAAATAATGGCCTTCCCCACTGTTAACTGTGAAGATTTCCAGTGTGGTATTTTCTTCATCTGAAGTGGTGTACTCTATACAAATTCTAATTTGGGTTTACTATCTGGGGACCCCATTTGATATGACAGGAGAATCCACAATTGACTACGGGTATTAATTAGAGTGGGGGGGGGGGGATTATAAGATGATATGATCATATTGCATGATCACCAAACAACTATTCTTTCATTGGCTGAGATTTTATACATGGTGATGACGCGAGGGATCTACTCATGGAAAATATGCAATAAATAGCTGGTTCCATCTGTATCTCTTCAAATATTGGCCTTTCTTTTACATCGTTGAATCAGCATCGATCAGTGAATGAACATAGTACGTTGTTTGTGTTCATATATTGGTTTCCAGCCTTTACTGCTTTGTGGTTCAATCAGGGCTCGCGTCAGTGAGTCATATATAAGGTTTATGTTTCATGTTACACCAGTCAGTCTAGTTCAGAATACAGGTCACCAAATAGTATATCATCAACAAGTGGCGTCCGTGGCTTGATCTAATCAGCAGTGTAATACTAATAACTTCGGAGAAATATGTGGGTTAAAGTTAATTACCAGCAACAGATATTGTTTGCATATTTCAGATAGAACTGTTAATTGGCAGATTTTTTGGGGGAACTTTTGGGGACTATGTTTGTCTGTGATTAACTGACGTTTTGATTAAACACTAGGTCCAGTTAATTGAATTGTATAGCCATTCTGCTTTGTTTGGCATCGGTGTTATTATTTTCTCTGTCTAGGACAGTGTTGCTAAAGTTTATGATGATGACTGATGTTTTATGGCCATTTTTGTGCACGCCGTGGACTAAATGGGCCGACCGACCTCCAAAGGTAATGAAGTGAAGTCAAGGATGAAACAACCTTCAGATATGCCCACACCAAGATTCGAACACGTGTGGTAGTGATCTGGTCCAACACGCTCTTGTTAGATCATGGAGGCGCCAATTTCTAAAGTTAATGGCACTTGGTTTAAGGATGACGGATATTAAGTTCTGAATGGGAATAAAACCTAACTAACCAGATATGAATGTCTTAACTCACAACATCTTGGGCGGATGACCAAATTAAATGGTACCTAACTGACTTAAAATAAGAGATGTGGGCATGTAAAGCACTGACCCCCCCCCCCCAGGTGCTTATACTCAAATTAAATTTTAAAAGATTATCTCGTTATTTTGCTTCAGGCAGGTCTATAAGTCAACTTAAATCTTTCACATCAATTAATATTTTACATATTATGGCTAACCAAATACTATAACATCAACACTACATAAATTGAAGAATATGTAATATTAGAGGGGTTGGTTAAAAGTGCATACTGTTAGAATTGCATTACTCTTAACTTGTATGGGAATTAGTTCCATAGCATGGGGGTGCATTTGGTGGAAGAATTGTAAATCTTATGACTCATCCATGGTACTGGAAGTCAGATGATTTGTGTTGGTCTCACTGTCTTTATTGGCAGCATTTTATAGATATACCTTGGTGCCAGTTCATTCAAGACTTTGTAAGTCAGGATGCATATTTATAATCATATCACTTAAAGTGAATGTAGTATTGTTAGAACAGTGGGGTTTATATACATTCATGTCCACATGTCCTTGACACTGGGTATGGTGCAGTTGAAATCTGTCGTAGTTTAAGCATTTAAATACAAACATCTGAACAACTAACTAGGAAGAAACCATCATATTTAAGATGAGCAGTCACAAAAACTAGCATCAACATCTCATTGCTCACTGCTGACATAACAGTTTGGATAATTTTAATGTTTTCAGCTGGAAATGTGAAATTTAGAATGTCTAAATTTACATCAGGATTACTAACTTAATTTGACATTTCCCAGCTGATGTTGTGTGCCAGGTAAATGAAAACTATGTGATTTTCTCTCTCTCTCTCTTGCGCTCTCTTTCTCACCTGTCAAAATACATTTGGAAAATGACTTTATGAAAATACAAGTTTGTATAACCTTAAAATTAATATTTTCATGGGTTTTAAAGATTGAACACCACTTATTGGTGTTACAAATTACAAAAAAAATATTTTTGTAAACCACAGAGAAGGTTGATGTTATTCTGTAAATAGGCTGGTATAACAGTGATGCACAAGTAAAAACATATTTTTGATACTTTTCCAAACAGGGCAATTATACCCATATAATGTGCTGTTACTAAAGACTAATTTTTGGTACATTCATAACATCAAGCAAACCATTATATCAATCCTATTTTTGTGAGGGGCCTGGAAAACTATAATAACACACCACTTTAAGGTTTTGTTATTTTTATTACAATTTTGTATGAATATAAATAAATTCATGGGGCTGATTGTTTTACCCTTTAACTTTATCGATAGACAAAGATCATTTAAATATAATGATTTATTTCACCTTCACTGTTTCACATGATTAATTTGTTTTTGAAACTTGTTGACAGTCTAAGTCATTTTAATCACTGACTCTATGTCCACAGACGTCTACCATCTGAGTTCAGATGTGGCCGTGTCTCAAGGATATTTTGTCTTTCTCTGCCCTATAACATCTGGGGAGGCAATTCAGCCTGTCATGTGCTCAAAAGTAGCCATAAAACAGTAGCATCTTCAGATGTAATTACATAAAAATGTTGATTAAATACTGAAATGAATAGATACATTCTTTTTTTTAATAAATTGCATTTGATTTGTTATTTACGCAATATTTAGCATCAGTCACTTATGTTACATCGAACAGCGTATTTTATGACTTAGATCCCTGGATTCTGACTGTCTCCTGGAGTTAGAACTGAGGCCGTATACTACAATCCTATAATACTAATACACAAAATGAAGAAACAATGACATGATTGTCTTTCTATGAAACCCATTTTTAAACATTTTCTTTGTTCATTGTTTGGGCTGTAGAAAGTATTCAGCATTAAAAGTTTAGCTGTTGATTTTTTTCCTGTTTTAAAACAAAGCTTTATAGACTTATAGTATTAGTTTAACACTAATTTTAAGCTCTAGTAATGTGTGAAGCTTTTGTAGCCATATGTCAATGGTTAAATCATGAATACTTGATGACAACGTTGTTTCTTGTTGATTTTCTTTAGGTGCCAAAATGTTGCAGCAGGTACTGAAAGATATGTACATAGACCCTGAAATCTTGGCAGAACTTGATGAAGAAAGCAAACAAATTCTGTTCTGCAAAATGAGAGAGGTAACATCAGCTGATACACTTGTATAAAGTTTTAAGAAACTGTATGTTGTCGTAGCTTGTAAAGGCTAGATATTTTTGAAATATTGCTGTTTTGTAAGTATATGGACAACAAAGTGTTTCGTTGTGGGGTTTTACTAGGAGCAAGTGAGAAGATGGAAAGAAAAAGAAGAGAAGTTTGAAAAGGAAGAAAGTAAAAAGAGCCAGAAGTCAAAAAATAAAAAGATTGGTAAGTTTGATTAAAGTTTATGTTGTTTCTGTGTGTGTCCTGCATCCATATTTCTGGTGTTAGAAAATTGGGTAACACATTTGTGTGCTATGAAGGAATATGAATGATTAACTTGCAGGACGAAATGGCTTTGCCCCTTTAATGGCAGCATGTGTTGTATGCTTCCTTAGGGAGTTGAGATGTGTGCTGGATGGAAACAGGTCTGAGTCAGGGATAATAATATTGTAAAGTGCCATAGAGCAGCTATCCAGCTGAATAGGGTGCTATATAAATGTCACATATTATTATTATTAGATGTTGTGTAGTAAATGCTACATGTATGTTGAGAAACTGTAAAATCTTAGAAAAACCAGAATCAGGCAAGAAATAATGATGAATTCCTTAGATTAGATTAGGCTATCATTCCATCTGAAGTTATCGGTAAATTCAGATAACGTTTTGTGTGTTTTAGGTAAAAAGTCAGTGAACTTTCTTAAAGCAGCTGATGGCAATCCATGGGTGTGGGTGATGGGAGAACATGAAAGTGATCTGAGTGTAGAACAGATTCTGGAGAAAGAAGCGAAGGATTCAGCGGAACAGGAAGCTCAGAAGGAGGTTGAGCAGTTAGAGTGAGAACCTTTAATATTATGGCCACTTGTTTGTTACTGTATAACTGTGTTACAGTATAACTGTGCTGTGCTACTGTATTTCACTGTGTTACCGTATAACTGTTTTACAGCATTCTGGTTTTCTGTTTGTTTATTTTGTTTTTCTTTCTATTTCAAAGCTTATGTTACATCTACATAATGACAACAACAACAACAGCACACAATACCACAACATTTTAACAGAAATAGAAATAAAAAGGCACGCGCATGCATGGGGCATGCAAGTACAGACATCGACTTGTAACATCATCTCCTTGATATTTGCAGAAGAACTGAACAAGTGAAACTGGCTCGTTTATTACATGACGAACAAGAAAAAGTAGAAGCTCAGAGACGTGTCAAAGAAGAAGAACTTAGGTACAGATATTGGTATAACCATTGATATGTGATTCTTTAGTATAATAAACTCAGGGTTATTGTGTTGATCCAAAGCCACTCAGATACAAAGGTTTTCCCCTTAAACTTGGTTGGTGATTAATAATAGTGTCCTTGTTGCGGGGTTATTAATGTGGTGGGCTACCTCAATAATGATGACTTCGAATTTGGAACAGATGGCATATTTAAGAGCGAAAGCCTTCCCAGTTGCCTGGCTGATTGACCATTGATTTGCAGCACAGTTATAGCTAAATATTTTGTTTCGGCATAGGTTTTAGTGGTAATAACATGGTATGGGATTTAGTAAATACCGCAGGTTTACATATATTCATAAACACACATATAGTTTTTATTGTGTTTTTAGAAAACAAGCAAAAACAGCTGGCAATACATCAAACAAGAAAATCCTCCAACAGCTAGAAGAAAACAAGAAAAAAGAAGAGGAAATTGCAAAGAAAAGAATGCAAGATGTTCAGGTAAGTTATATAAAGTAATGCAGATTTCCATGATATAGTTATTTTACAGATTAAAATAGGGACTGAATATTACCAATTCTGACCACTAGCCAAGGCCGAGTCATCTATCAGAGAATATTCTGAAACCAAAGTATGAATAAGGATTTAGTACAAACCAGTACGTGAGTACCTTGTTTGGCCAACAGACATATGTAATGATCAGGTTTGAACTGTGACCTGTAGGTTTGCAGGATGATGTAGTAAACACACTAGGAAAATATGTGTTGTATGGGCAGTTCTGAGCCATTCTAACATGATAGATACAAATATTTAAAGAAAACTGATTCCCTAGTTGTCCAAAGTATTTCATGATACATAAACAGGTGGAAGAATGTGTTTTGAAGATACTAAACAAAGTTAACGGCATGAAAATTTGTTTATGCCTATATCTGATGTCCTCTACTGACACATCTTTATCAATAGAATATATGTATTAGAAATAAAGTGACCTGAATATTGAACATCATCGACTTCCTGGATTGTTTCAACATTTATTTTAAATGATAGGACATTTTTCATATATTTACTTTTGCATACTAATGCAACATTTTTCTTAGAATTGTACTTAATATCATGATTTAACCCAGAGAGGTCACAAACCTGCATGAGGGGCAGACCATCCTGGTCTAGATGGAGACATAATTACTAGGTCAACAGCATACATAAGATGACTGATAGTTTTACTACCTGTAACACATCCTGTGTTATATTTGTTTAATGCTGTGGTTAAATCATCCATATAAATATTATGAGAGTATAGATGGTGAGAGTATATCTCCTTGGCTGACATTATTTGTAACAGGAAAATGTTCTGACAATTTGCACGACCATCTTATACACATCTTTTGATTCAAATACCAATACATAAGCAATCTAATAATTTAATCAGGAACTCTATCAAAGGATTTTTAGAAGCATCTGGAAACATGTAAATATAGATTGATTCAGTGACTTCCTGTAAGACATAAGTATGGAAGTCTATTCCATGTTTTTCTTAAAACCAAACTGATTGGACGTTGTTGACAGTGTAACTGACATTCTGTTCAACAATATGTTTTCAACTATTTTTGACACAACTCTAGTGAATAGGTCTATAATTGTCTTTGCTGTTAACCATGCCACATTTATCTTATAAACATAGCAAATGAAGGCACAATAAACTTATCTTAACAATAAGCTTTAGAGATTATTTTGCCTTGAAGGCTTTTGGTGCCCCCAAAACATATTGGCATATAGATTTCAAGCTATTTCGAACAGATACGAGAAAGAAAAAAACTAATGGAGAGAAATAAGAAAACTACTTCAGTAATTATCCACAAAATAATTAGCAGTTACCGCTCAGCGTTGTATTAGAGCAAGTACAGGCAACATTTATTCATGAGAAGTCTTAGGCTGCAAGAACTATATCTACAGCTTACATGAATTACCATAATCTTCCGTGTATAAAGTGGATCACTTTTTGACCAGAAAAATGTCTGCAAAAGCCTAGTTTTGTGTATAACATGCTGGAGAAACTGGAACAATCTGCAGTTGGATGTTAAATATATTTATTTCCAAGAAATAAATTGATCTGTCGTCAAACGAGTAGAAAATGGGTTGCAACACCATGGAGACATCGTAAGACTTTTGGGCAATAATCGTTGATGGGAAGAGGAAGGAACGCCGATGGGGGTCGCTTTCTTAACGAAAGCTACATCACCAAAATGGGAAGATGTATGTACAATGTGTTATTTTCCAATAATTTCAGTTAAGTTTACAGTGTTATAACTAGCAGGAGGAATAACCAGCTTATTCCAGCCACTTGACATCGGGGTTAACCGTCCTATGAAAACAGTACTTCAACAGAAGGAACACGCAGTTATACGCCATCAGGTCTTCGCAGAAACCAAAACTTTCACTCGTGTGCCAATGAATCCTGGACACATAGACTGGATCACTTGACCCAAGCATCATTGTAAAATCATTCAAGAAGTGCTGCATCTCAAATGCAATGGGTGGTTCCAAAGATGACATCATTTGGCAAGAACACACCAACAACAAAGTGACAACTGCTGGTATATGTGAAGACAACCCAGAAGACAGTGATGACAATTACGATCTTGTCTACACCAACAATGAAGTCCCGTGGACAGAGCAACAGTACCAGGACCTGTTTCAGCCAGATGATGCTGATGATGTAGAATTCCTTGCTTTTTAGTGACTAAATGAACATTTAGTGAACATTCCTTAATGTATTTAGAGTTTATTGATTGATGACCAGTATTTATGTACCAGTAATTATGATGACTTACTATTTTTTTCAAATATTGATTTATGCTTGAAAAATATGAGCTGTACTTGATGTATACCAAAAGGTACTTGGTTAATTCTTGGTACAGTATCCTTTCTTCTGCTGACTGTATTCTCGGAAACAGGTCTGAAAATAGCTGGAAACCACGCACCCATCACAAACAAGGAAAAAAAGTGAAACGGTTGCATGGTATACGTGCAAGAATATGGTATTATGCAATATCGTGTGTATCATAAGCTAGTTGGTGGAGTATATTTAGACATCTGAAGTACCATTCATTTCTGTGGTTATTATACAGTGGTTGTAGAGTAAACCAGACAGTTTTTAACTTTTAATTTAATACTTTACAAAACACATTTAATATGAAAAATATTCATTTGGTTCTGGTTTTCATTGTTATGTATGTTTTATGTTTATGGCTATCCAGACACTTTCATTTATCAACTGAGGAGGTTCGCTAATTGTTTTGACATATAATGTTTTGTTATAATGTTTTATGTGATATTTAAGAGATTGTCCAATTTCAAAGAAATATTTCCGTTAATTTATCTTTTAATGTTTTGTCTAGCGTAAAATTGACCGTATTAAGCGTGCCAGTATCAGCAGCATATTCGAAGAAAAGGAGCGGCTGAGCAGCGCGATCTTCTTGTCACTGAAGGAGAGGAAGAATAAGCTGATGAAGGCAGCAGAACAGCATGAATCTAAGTTAGAAGAAGCTTGGCGAGAACAAGGTATTGATATTTAACTGAATTTAACCACATGAGTCAATGTGTATCATACTGCTCATATCCACTGTCTAGTGTATGCATTTAATAAAAGAAAATTTCATCTCTTAGTTTCCTGGCAATTGAATAAAAGAAAATCTCCGTAGCTCAGAATAGGAATACTGGAGTGAACAAGTGAATGAGTGAGCGAGCGAGTTAGTTGTTGTTGGTCACACCTGGGACATATGGCTGAAGACTACTCCCTATGGAAATGGGAGATGATCGTATTCAGATTGGAACCTTTGTTTCGTTTGAATCTCTTGAAGAAGATCAGAAACTGCAACTTGTTTGTTTATTGAATTATTTATGCTAATGGATAAGCATGCAGCATTGACTGTTGAGCTTCTTGGTGTGTGTGTGTGTGTGTCACAGGCAGCCAATAGGGACAGTTTACATGAGGACATGATCACACACCGTCATCCTGTTTGTTGTTTTGATGATCTGGTTTGAACTTAACCCATTCCAGAGTGTACCATTGTATGTAACACATCTGCTCAGTTTGTAAAATATTCATTGGCTCCATTTGTTTTCTTCTTGTATGCAACCAGTGAAATATTATATTTGTCCTTTTTGTAGTCCAAATTTTGTGAGCGACCACAAAGAAATTTGAGGTTGAAATTTCTCCCATTTTGCAAAATACCAATTGTTGTTGCTCATAGGGAAATGTATATTTCTTATTTGTTTCATATCAGAGAAAAAGGCCAAAGAGGTGGAAGCTGAGCGGAGAGCAGTTGCCAGAAAAGCCCGTGAAGAACACCACCAGTCTGGCATAGTAAAACATGAAGATAACCTTATCTCATCTCTGATGACTCTTTGTGATCCAAAACCTGAGAAACAGCAGTATGTTTATACAGATAATAGCTAAGATAATGCACTCTGTGTGTGTGTGTGTGTGTGTATGCTGTATTTACTTAATATTGGTGTACACCTTTTTTTTCATCCGTGGCTTGTACTGTCAAAAGTAATTAATAAAATAGTGCCTTCTCTGTTTTGAAACGTGATCAACTGTCAGCTGTTTAATTTTGTATTTAATGCTGTTTAGTGGTTCCACCTAGTGAGCTCACTGATATTCATATCAAATTATTGATAATGATAAAAATGGTCATTTGTATTAATGTTGGCACCAACAGTGAATTAAATTGGATTGTCTAATCCTCACACCACCAAAGTCTAGCACCCACATGGATATATTTACACTATGCTGTCATCTAGTGTATTATCCATATGATGTTGCAGGTAAATTCATTTAAGTCATGTATTATATGCAATTTTCCACAATATTTCATTAAACCATTTCTTGCAGCTGTTCTACTATGATAGTAGGTTGAAATATCCCTTTTATATTTTATCTGCCTAATATTCACTCTCTCTGCTGAATCTATTGAGCCGCAATTGTTATATTAAGCAGATAATATGATACATGCTTATATCTAACATGAAGCCAACAGTTACTGCACACAAAAATACGTTAAGTCGCCTGCTTAATGACAGAAGTTCACATGCAGATAATGTCCAGGTTTTTGAACGCGATCATTTTGAATTAATTTATTTATTCATTGACTGGGCACAACTGCGGATTTGATCATTTAATTTCTTATGGAAATATTTGGTAAATATTATTTAAAATCTGTCTTGCTCATTTACTTCAGAAAGCCAGCAGCCAAACCAAGACCCGCCAAGCCTCCAAACAGACTTGCTGTCATTCGTTGGTTTCAAGAAGAAGAGGAGCCGAGAGGAGCTGGCCTTGATCTTAAAACAAACCAAGTAACTTCATGGTTCCATGGTCAGTACAACCAGAGATAGTAATAATAATAATAACATAAATTTTATAATGTACCTTCATTAGCAGATATTATTCTAAAATAACCGAATGTGCTGTTTTATGTGCCTACCACACCAAAACATTGATTTTAATAACTGGTTATCGCAGGGTTCGCGCAAGTCCTTGAAAACCTGGAAAGTCCTGGAATTTTAAAATTTGGATTCCAGGCCTGGAAAGTCTTGGATTTTTGTAGAGGTCCTTGAAAGTCCTGGAATTTGGACATATGGATCTATATTTCTAATCATAAGCGTACAGGAATCCACTTCTTCCAAAACATTAAGAGTTTGTGAATTCATTGAAAAGGTCCTTGAATTTGACATCGGAAGATCCTAGAATCTGAGATGTCAAAATGTGTATGAACCCTGTATCATGTTTGAACATTAATGAATAACCCCTGACTTGTTTAGGAATCATAAGTCGTCAGGAGGCGGAAGATCTGTTAGAGGATAAGAAACCCGGCACATTTCTGGTTCGAGTAAGTGAGAAGATCTATGGCTATGCTGTGTCATTGCGGAGTCGATGTTCGAGTAAACACTTTCTTATCGTTGTGTCATCTGCTGGTTACAAGTTTATTGGCAAGAATCAGATTCTTCACCCATCACTGGCCAGTCTTATTAAATTCTATCAGGTGAGTTAAAGATGCGCAATATATTCCGGTGAATCACCTCTATCATGAATATTTTGGTTGTTTATAATATATACTGAGCTATTTTTACCCAAAAAAATCACATATCAAAATCACGAGTGAACCATCAAAATAGATTTATCTGACCAGGTTTTTTATATTGATAAGCACCCAAGGACCATATTTAATTGCATATCCATGAACACAGATTTTTCCCTGTAATTCTAATTTACATATAATAAATGAATAAAATGCCTCAAACTAAAAGTAAATAATCACCTATCCATGCCAATAAACATTGAATGACAAGGAGGAAAAAACATTAATTTCATTCAATGAAATAAACTAATTAAAATATTAATTTCATTGGTTTATTTAATAAAGCATAAATCCTTAAAAATGTAGGTCTGTATATTACACATAATCACCCAAAATTGGCATGGCTTCTGTATTCCCTAGCAAATATAATTTTTTTAATTTAGGTGATGAACAGTTTGTTTTAGTTACTTGTGTAACTGCTAGCATAATTTATACAGTGCATAAAATACCAATGCTATACACTGTGTTTTACACGGTATCACAGTTGCATATTTAAAACCACTATTGTAATATACATGACACCATGGCAAATTAACTAGTTGGTGCTAATAAAGGTTTCAGGTTATACAAACAATCATCTACATCAAAGTGATCTAAGGTTGTTTTCAAATGACAACAGAAAGTGAATAATTTATGTGCTTTTTTCAATATGTGTAATAATTTATGTAATTCATAATACTAAAATTTTTAACACATACATAATGATTCATTTGTTAATTACCATCTACATAAGGATAGATGTATTAACTTGAAAAGATTAAGTATATGGTCTTTTTCTCAGCTAAGGATAAGGTTTGTTGACATAATGACAGCTAATTAAACTATCCTGTGTCTAGTGCTATCTTGGTGTGCAATTCATGTTTTCACACATTCTGTTAAGATAATCATTAATTATTTAAGACATGGAGCATTTACTACTTGCAGTTTATATACGAGGCCTCTTGTTTTAGTGAAAAGATACTAAATAAGTTGAAAAAACACATACTATCATCAAATGGAACATACTGATAAAATCTAAATGGCTTCCCAAGTTCAAAATAGCCTGGATACCACCTTTCCGATACTTAAAGGTTTTTCTCGAGACTTTAATGACTTGTCTAGTAATTCCTCCATAATGCAAGGAAGGAAATAAAAAGGGAAACCAATCACGCCACCAAGTATTTAGGCATTTTAATTATGGAACAGCCCCTAATAAAAAGAACTGTATGTGTTTTGAACAATTGCCATGCTTCAATTGAACCTATCAACTTTTAACAACAAGAAGCAACATTTAATACATATTTTGACTCAGATTGATAAGAACGTGTCTGATGCTGTAACAATCAAGAAATGGTATAAACAAAACAAGAGAATGGTTTTAAATCGGATCACTGGTTGGTTTACACAAGTTCATTTGTACCTAATAAGCTTGTTCATGCGATTAATTTGTATACTTACCAGAGTTTTATCAAATAGATTGACAAAATATTTTTAAATGGTGCTGCCATCTCTTCACCAAATAGTGAAACAATTATTGGAGTCCATTGCAGTCTGATATATATATAT
The DNA here is from genome assembly GCA_025642065.1 of Paralvinella palmiformis. Lineage (NCBI taxonomy): Eukaryota > Metazoa > Annelida > Polychaeta > Terebellida > Alvinellidae > Paralvinella > Paralvinella palmiformis. The sequence continues at coordinate 1,899,973 of JAODUP010000127.1, read as the reverse complement.
ATATATACTTTTATACTTAAATGAGCCATTAACAGGAATAAATATAGTAGGATTTGTCTAACCATAAGTAGTTGTCTTACCATTTACCATTATCAATAAATAACATTTATTAAATATGAAATATAGCTGCATTATTAGACCTAAGTTAGTACACCTGAACAATGTATATCGACATGATAAATGACAGAAACTCAGGCTAGGACATATTTAGCAACATTTAAAAAGAAATAAGATTGTTATAATACTTATATTAAAAACATAATTATTTGTACTTTATAGATCACATTTTGTATCACATATTTTTAGGACAAACCCATATCCGCAGTTGGTCAAGAGAAACTTCAGTATCCCTGTGGCCAGTGTCGGGATCCTCCAGACACGGCGGAGCTGTTTAACAAAAGCGCAGTGGAGTCTTCCTACCTTTAGCAGTTAACATTTCATGCACGCGGAAACAAGTGCATCCCTTCATTAAATGGGAAGCTCGTTTAATTTGTGTATTACTTGTCTCGTATGTGTTCTACTAAATATTTACAGTGAATCTCGCCAACTTGTACAGTTTACATCGGCAGAATGGTATAGCAGGCAAGCACGATCCGTGCGAATGGTGACATCGCGTGTTATTTGTTTATAGCTTCACATACAGTCATGACAGATAATTAACGAGAAATGCAATATGATGTTTCAACAGTATATACATTTTGCTAACTGCGTGTTGTCGGTTTGATCTTTCTTTTATAACCAAGTTTTGTGTCGCTAACCTGTTTAGTCTCCGCAGATCGTTTTGAGATATTTGACGAATGGCTACTTTGTTAAGAGTAACTTCAGCCATAATCCGATGGTGCATACGTTATAGTTGTAGGATGTTCTTATTTAGTTAGAGGTCACTGAAAATGACTACTCTTTCGTTCGGGTCACTTTCTTTGCTTTGAATGCAGTTGTGCACTGTACGTAACTGCAGCAAGACATCAAAATAATGCAGTTCGCCAGACATAATTTAGTAACCTCTTTGTATAATGTTATAATAGTGCATGCCACGGTTTTTCTTCCTTCCATCTTTTTTGTTATATTTACATTTTGTTTCCTGTTGGTCGTCGTTTGCCGTTGAAACGTATGGTCTCCGTCTTCGTAGACTCTATTTAGAATTTACGGAGTGTTCACATTATCAGCTTGCTCTCTCCATTTTGCATTTACCGAACACATATGCCTATTTACATTTCTTATGCAACAGCATTTTTGCACATTTTCTGCATCTATAAATACAGTCACCGGTAATGCAAACTACTCAAAACCTGATCAGTCCACGTCTTGCTTTCTCTGTTATGTCTATTTTTCACTCTAGGCTGTAGCATGTGACTGGCTTAGCCAATCATAGTAAATAATACCATAAGCGTATAGCAATCGCTTTGTATGTAAATAGAACTGTAAGTCAATTGTATATGTGGATATGCATGTCACTTTATCTGCTAATAATGGTCCCGACTTCTGATAATTAACCAAAGATGAGTAACACATAAATAGGAGCATAAAAACCTTTACTTTGTTTGTCTAGGATATCACTATTTATAATATATTATTAGGTCCCAATCAGCAACACACCTGACTAGTATATCGTATTCTGTGAGTTCATGCTCTCTGCAAAGTTGCATATTAGCAAAAAGTCACCATGTATATATTTGATGGTAAACTGATAATTGCTGTCCTAAAAATAATGGATAGCATTGACTTTATATATATATATATATATATATATATGTGTGTGTGTGTGTGTGTGTGAAAATAGTGGCTGACTGAATAACACAGGGTAATTCTATTATCAAAAGCTGATGAAACAAACTGATCATGTATTCATTTGATTATGTATTGAAGCCACTACTGCCTAGTCAGTTATTTGGTTGTACAAAGAAACTATCATGTGCTGTTGGAATTACCAGATACTGACTGGAAACGAAGTGAAAAGTACTTGATTCCTAACTCTACTTTCTGGTGATGTACGATGTAGGCTTGTTTATTAGCGATGTAGTTTTACTTCTATCTGCAGAATTAGATCAGAGATCAGATCATCCAATGACAGTGCAGTTACACTTGGTAGTTATTTGGAAGAAATTAATGAAGTATTAATGTCATCAAAAAATATTGTATATATTTTCTTTGTGTAGCCATTATAGATAAATCAAAAGTCCTGTAATACACAATGGTGCTAACTGTATATATTTATGAGGTTTGTCATCTGAAATAATAAAATGTAAATTATGAAAAGTGTTTCTCTTACCTGTTATCATATTTGATGTACACAGCACACTGTGTACTTGGGAATTATGGAGAAAACGATTATCACTAATTTGTGTCGTTTATTGTAGCTGCATTGCGGTGGACAAAATCAGTATTTCTGGGTGAAGACTGTCAGCTGACAAAGTGTCACCTGAATATATGGTGTTTTTCATTTCCATAAACAACTGGTCCAGGTTAAGATGCTTTGATGGGTCCTTGATTGAGGTGTTCCCTGTACACCTGTTCAAAACTTGAAGCATGTTCAAAAACCCAAAAGAGATCACACAGCAATAATGGAAGCCTGTGTGTATCTGAGTAAATATGATAATCATGTTCACAAATGTAATTAAAATAACTACCACTATGGTTTCAGTTATTTAAAAACTGGTGAGACATCGTTTACTCGAGTTGCCAACAAATTGTTTCTAAATTTGTCTTGATGTGAATTTGGCTGGATAAGTTGATTTTGCAACAGTATCTCCACAGGTACTCGTAACTGGTTTATGTTAATGCCCGACACAAAGAATATTTGTGTTTATTTATATTTGGTACATAAGCATATCACAAGTTAAAAATGTTAACTCCATGCTGTTCCATGAATAAAAGATGATTCGATGTGCCATTATTGTACGAGGTAAGTTTCCTATTTAACTATGTACCTGTAGTACAAAATTTTAGATTCCCCATTACCAGTAAGGTATGAGAACTAAAGGAGTAATTGTTTTGTTTGTGAGAAGCGTGAATCAATGATATGATTGCTTAAAATGGCATTATCAGGCCCAGTTTTCAGTTTTAAAACCGTGTACATTTTTAACAATATTAAGATGTCCATGTTCCTATGCACTTCTGAATTGTTACTGTAAATTTGGTGTAAAATATAGACTATTATTTTCACTAAATGAGACAAGAGACAAGTTCCTTTTTTTCTTTTTGTTAATAAATTGTTTTAGCTTTATAATAGTTATAAAAATAATGGATCCTCAGGCTAATAGTACTATGATTGGTCCAACTGTGATAAACTATCTAGGACTGAATGATCTACTTAAACCAAAACTTTGAAATGCAACTAAACTGTCAGTGTTCATTCCATACGAGGATTAGTACTGGGTATATGAAATAGAAAATCCCTTATAATAGGTGCATTTGTTAAGAAAGGCGCAACAATGGGTTAGCCAATATGGTGTTTGAAGAAGTTTTTCTCTTGTCTATATCTCGAACATCCATGACCAAACATCTCTACAACATCAGTCTTTCTGGGGGGAAATTCTGAAGAATGAATGAACTTTGTGATGTATTGTTAATTATATTGGCAAAACAAAATGGGTACTGTTGCAACAGTTCAGATTTATCAGAGGTCAACTGTTATGTAAACCAACTAACCGGATTTATCAGAGGTCAATTGTTATGAAAACCAACTAACCGGCTGTCATGTTTTATCATGAAAAATGCTGTGATGTGGAAAGATATTTTTTTTAAAAGTAATCCTTTGTTGTTGGCAAATAAACAATAAACAAATTCACACACACAGCAACAATTAAACCATTAAGTTTAATATAACCAACCCCTCACTTCCGAAAATAACGTTTTATTCACACAATTATTCATACAAAACGCCTTATTTTACTTCAACAGACAAATAGTAAGTGATGCTACCAAACAATTCATTTGATTCCATCTGTGGATATTTAATCTGCAACAAATAAAAGATTACAAAATCATATTATAATAAAATTTATTTTAAAAGGTTTTGGTACATACAGGAGAGCTAAGGGCAGGTCACATTGTGTCACTTACAGTCTGGCTACACCATAGGTTTATCCAGCATACAACAGATTTAGATATAATCCGGATATGCTTGACTCTCAATTATTTAGATGGAAGATTTTCCAATATTTGCCATTCAGCAGAAAATATTTGCCTACGACATGCCTTCACCATTCAAAGAAAAATCAAATAAACTTTTAATGCACTTGTAAAAACCCAAAACATTTCCAGCACTCACTACCCGTAATTACCCAGTTTGTTAAATAACAGACGCATCCTAGAGAAGTCATAATTTAATCGGAGTTTAATTGCATTTTAGAACACAGATTTTTGTGAATGGCTTCATCCGTTCATGTGGTAACCGGTAATCCAATCACTGTCATCGTTTGCACATGGCTCAACCCATTCAAATAATTCTGACTAATTGTTATTTAAGTTTTATTAATTATATGAAGAATAAAATGCTTCTAGGATCCAGCTACCATGTGTCTCACTAAATTCATCAGAAAGTATTGGATGCTAATGATAAATTGTTTGGAAATCATTTACACACTCAAAATAAAATACTCATAATAAAATACAGAGGCAATAGAGACGGGAGTCTGTCAAAGATGGCAAACACCAAGATGACTCGCTAAATACTATCGCATCATGAGTAATGTAAGTTATTTTCCAGAAAACTATCACCGATGACTTGGAATACTTTAATTCATTCACTGATCATTTCTATCCAGAAGTTCTCTCAATCATACAATTACATATGTAAAGAAACCTTCGAACCCGAGGCATATTTGGACCTTGATTAAAACTTATTACTAACCTTAAATTGACAGTTAAAGATACTTCTTCATACAACTACTACTCACATTGGCATTTTATATCCAATACCATCTAGGTCACAACTCGCAATTCCTGTGACTGATACATTAAGTTGGATGATGATGATGATGATGATGATGATGATGATGATTTTACGGCCACTTTTGTGCACATGGATAGGCTAAATGGGCCGAGTGACCTCCAAAGGTAATGAAGCTTTTAGATATGCCGCGCCGAGATTCGAAGACGGGTAGTAGTGATCTGTGGTTCAACATGCTACTGCTAGACCACGGAGGCGCCCAAGTTGGAAGAGAGTACACCCTCGGATCAACTACTCAAAGTTTAAATTTGTTTGGTTTAGGTTTGTAATAAATAATGGCATTCAGAATATGAAGCAAATGAATATTGGTATTTGTATTCATACTTAACTTGAAAAACAACATGTGTACACATGCTTGTGGAGAAGGTAGCAGGTTTCCAAATACTGTAAAATCAACCTGGGTGTACATGATCTATATTTTAACTGATATATCATTCATGCAACTTCCTTTACCAAGTCTCAGCTCGTATACTAACAATCTCCAAATCTAGCCATATTTCATTGACTCGAATTGTAGGTTTCTTTAATCATATTCTGATTAGTTAAACCATAGATTCCTCGCTTGCTGGCCAATTGCAAACATCAAATCAAAATTAAACAGGGCACTAAAAAAATGGAATGTTCATATGAATCTCATTCAAAGAACTGGAAGATTTTGTGTGTGTTGCCCATGACTGATGGTCATTTCATCATTCAGTAAAATGGTTTTAGCCTGATCATCTAATTCCCCCTATGGCACATGCCCAAGGACATATATTCCGGGTTTAACTAGAGCTGAAGCCAAGAAGATCAATTGTGCACTCACTCATTCCAAAATTCAAAGCAAGAAAAAGAGCGCAATTTTAGAAATAGGAAACTGTAGTAGGGTACAGGAAAACTGTAGTACTGTATAGTATAAACATAATGATAAAATCACACCTTTTAAGTAATATTTTCAAAACAATCTATAACTTACTAATAGGCAATCCATCAGGTTCACCAGCTTCTCCTTGTGTAACAGTACTTGGTCTCTGATGAGACTGTTCCTACACAATGTCCAAAGAATGGCTAATAGGTCCAACATTTCCTGGATTGTGGCATCTGAAGAAAGAGGCATATTTTATCAAAAATGGGTCGTTACTCGTAGCAGAAAATGAAACAGATCTTTAATATTATATTATGTAATTATTATGTCACTTCAGACATACTTATATATCCTGCTGACATTTAGACAGTGAGACAGAGTAACTCGACTCGGTCATCTCGATATCTATTTGTGTAGATATGTTGAGTGCTACACACACCTCTGTGTGTGTTGTGTGTGTGCGCACAATATACATAATTTTTACAATATTTGTATTACCTTCTTCTATTCCTGTCAGAGATCTTGTCTAGAATGCAACACCACAATCCTCTACTTGTTCTAATACACCACAGACTACCCTGTAATGCTGCAGTATCTAAATCACTACTGATTAGTGTATTGCACACATCAGCTCTAACAATTCGACCCCTCAGCGAGTCAGCAATAAGGGCCACAGAGGAAAGTATGAGCTGTGTCATCAATATCACAAAATCACTAGATACGTCCATGCTGACAACTAACATGGATGTTGTTAACAGGATCGCCGCAGCCTGGAGAAGTGATATGGATTGGGCACCGAGCTAAAAACAGATAAGACAAAGATGTGTCAAGACAGGACATGAAACAAAGATCTTGTACACATCCTAATAAGCTCTAATCACACTGCAAATAGGGAGATGCAATGAAACATATCAACTCTGACCAACCACTTACTAGTGTCTGTGTTACCAAATTAATCCAAATCTGACCAACTACACTCTCTGGTAGTGTTAATGACTGTAGCTCCCCCAAAATGCACTACAACATGAAAAAGGGAAAAACTTAGTCACAGTAAAACCAATCTCTCTCTTTCTGTATGTGTGTGACTGTGTGTGTGTGAGCATAATTGTTAAGAATCACATATCATTTCAATATAACAATGCTAAACATTACACTAACCTGTAGTCTGGTGTGCTGTTTAAGCCACATATCTGTGTCATCTTTAGAATGGTTAATTCTGAGGCCCAGTTGAGAAATGTGGCTCAACTGATGATCATCAATTATAACATCACCCTTTGTGCCTCCTAGAATTATGATACAGTATTGTTATTATTATTATTATTATTATAAGACATACTAAATTTAGGGCAAGTCCTTAATCTTCAGGTGTGACAATTACATCCCCAATTATATATCATGATTCCACGTCACTTAACAGTGATGAAGAACTACAGGTAGTTTCTTATTGAGTAGATCTATAGATGATGGTGATTGGTGTTTTACGACAAAGAGTAGATCTATAGAGCTGCTGGGAGTCTTGATGCAGAGACATCATAGGCTTATTTCCTGGTACATATAACAGTCCAAGCATGTCCACCAGATATCAGCCAGTGATTGATAAGTACAGCTGAATATTTCAAGGGTCCATCCCTAGGGTCATTGGATAGGTGCAATGAGGAAATTGCATGGAATTTTATATGTACAGCTAGTGAATTGTGGGCCCATTGTTGAGTATTCTGTCTAACAAATACTCAGTCTATATTATTATGTAGATTGTGTATAAATATGACACAAATAAACATACTTACGTAACAAAATTGTAAACAAGAAGCTTAGATAGTTTGCCACACACCTCTCACTTGTGCTTTGAAGGCATATTCTGAAATTGTATGACATATTAAGGCTACATTTATGTCCTGAAAGGTGGATGGACAAATAGACACACCCACACAAGTAACAAATAACACATGGACTAAAAAAGACATGAAAGTCAATTAAAAAACATCAAAAAAAATTCCATCAATTGATGTACCAAAAATTGCAAAATTCAAAACAAAAACCACATCCCTGCTAAAATCCTTTCTCTATTTTCCATCCAATGATTATGACGATTACATTTCAAAAGGCCAAATTAAAGAACGGATTATAATTTGTATAGTAATTTATACAGTAACAAACCTCTGAGTGAGAATCGTTATCAAGTAACATTGGACATCTGTATTGAGTACATTACGGACACACAACTTTGTTAATTCTTGGAAATGGGACTGCCGAAATGCAGGAATGTTGAAAATTATCTCCACCAGAAGGTGCTGCTGAACAGTGCTAAGCTTACTTACAAAGTCAGCATCTGAAAGTACAAAGGAATTACGAAAATATGCATACTCTCTATCTCACACACACACACACACACACACAAGGTAATATACTCATCAGACCTAATAGTAACGATTACATTTTTCACAGTAATAGTAATGGTGAATCTCATTTTGAAAGTAATTGTAATTGTAATAGTTGATAAAGTAATAGCAATCCACTATTACTTTGCTATTACATTTTGTTAGACACAATCCTTTTTGCTAGATATGTCACTGCACTGTCAAATCTCACTGTCACCTGATTGGTTGCTCAATCAAATTGTCATTTATAATATTGTTGATTATTGATTCTGTAACTGAGAAGCCACTCCATTTGAAACAGACTAAGCACTTAACAGAATCCAAGTTGGTTATCATGGGCTCCCAATTATCCCCCAATTAAGAATCTATATGTGGCATCTCTGATTAGTGAATGTTGGTATTACTTGTGCCACTGTTCATATATAAGCTCCCTAGTTTACAGGTCCACGCCATATCTTACACCTGCTATCATTGCATTACATCTGATATACACATAATCTGATTTTTAATATATTTCATGCTGTATCTAGGATATTATCAATAATATAGACATCCACATAAAAAGTATAAATCACAATGGCTAAAGTCTCATTTTGAGATGCCTACTAATACCGACGTCAACTACAAAGCCAAATGTAGGCATTGTGGTTCAAGCATATCAGGCTCAGCCAAGACTATTTCCAACTTCACTATGCAAGGGGCAATTAGTGTATTACCTGGTATTATTGTATACACCATCTTGCTAATCATGCTCATTCAGCCATGGCAGGCATATATTGAAATTCTTCACCTATTGGGATTTTACTAATTGTTAAGTGTAACTAGGTCAACTGAACAATGTTGGTTTAATATGTAAATAAAGTTTTGTTTTGTATTATTTTATGATGAGAGTGACCCAGTAACATATAAAACTACCAGCATTAGTATTACCAATACCACTACTACTACTACTGATAATAATAATAATAGCATAAGCAAAAATGTAATAGTAATAGTTATAGTGAGAATGTAATAGTAATAAATGTAATAGTAATAGTAATATATTACATTCAATATCAAGTGTAAAAGTAATAGCAATACTCAGAAGTAATAGTAATATATTACATTTCAAAGTAATTGACCCAGGTCTGATACTCATCATTGATAGATCATATCTGCTGTATGTTCTCTTTTTGCCTTCCATTTAATTTACATATGCATTTATACAAATATTATTATTATTCAGTTATTTATTTACTCACCCAAGAGCTTACAGTTATCCAAAATGTCAGCATTAAATGTTTCTTCTCTATGGATTAAGCCAGATTTTATAGTAGTCAGTATCAGTGTTATGATGGTATCGTTCTTGCCTGATATACTAGTGAGCAGTGTTGGAAATGAATGCTGCCATGATCTGAACACTTCCAAGCTATAAAAAACAAAGTGTGATGTTCATTCTGGATTAATAGAAAGACTCCATGACAGTGTTGTTTATCAGTGAGTCTTAGAAGTTTAGCGGTAATATGGGAGATTAGAAACAAGGTGGCTGCGGCTTTGAATTAATCCACCAAATGCTACTGAAAGGTGGCCTAGGGAATTGACCGTGGGGTCTGGGGCATCTTGCACCTACAATTACCACTAGGCTCCCAAACGTTCATAGATCTATAAGGAGATACCCTCAATAATTAGTTACAAACATAACAATATTTTTGTCCTTTTGAGAGTTTATTGCCCTGCTTCTCCATAATAATTTATATTAAAATCTAAGACTGAAATTGTAAACAAATAAGGCACTAAGCTCTGATCAAAATATGCTGAATTTGGATTAGCAGAATCTGATTTTGAACAAATAATGAAATGCTAAAAAAAGAAATATTAGACTCACCAACTTCCAAACTGACACAGAAAAATTCCAAACAAAATAAAGTTTTATTTCACACTGATACACAAGTAGTAACATAATTCTGAAATAGTGTAACTCCAAGCCAAATAAATCTGTAGTCTGAACACCCTGGATTAGTGTGTTCTGTCTATAGGTTAGTTGTCATAAATACCTGGCTGACAAGGTAATTAAGAGTCTTTTTGTGGCAGAATGTGTTGTAATTTTGTGTTTGGTGACTTGCAGATATTTTGGAACTCATCATGTGGAAGAAAATACACAGAATTAAATGACTTCATCAATTTAACTGTACCTAAAACTTTATGACCTTGTGTTAATAATTCTATAGAATATGCACAAAATGAGTAAATATTAATATGGTAATCTTTTAGGTGGATAATAATATAAGCTGGAATATTATGTTGCATCTCGCTCATAAATTATAACTGATAAAGCCTGAGAATATCATCCAAAGCACTGAGTGTCTGTTTACTAGAAATAGATTGCACTTGATGATGTTACCAGGTTTATTGGGTGTATTAATTGCATGTGATGGCCCAATATCCAGCATAGCTGTCTTTGAGCTAGTTAATTTCTCTTTGAGCTAGTAAAAAAATACTTTTTGAACTGGTAAGAAATTGCTTGGAATGGTGGATCTTATATTTACTAGCCATGGGGTTAGTGAGGTGAAGAAATATTTGTCTTGCCCTGGTAACCAGTCACAAATTACTGATCCAGTGATTGATATTAGTGAAATATGCAGTGTTATTTAAAATTTTGTGTTATTTGTGGGAGAATAATAAACTTTATATTTTATATCAGAGTTATCCTGCCTGTTCAGCATTTACTGAGTAAAGAAAATAATACTGTTTGCTAAGAACATTTTTTTCTGGTTTCTGGAATGCAACTGCCAGATTCTTCCCTATATAATACCACTATGTGATAAGCAGCCCTCACCTAATCTCACAAAGCACATCAGGACCAGGAATAACTACCAGATGTACATCTAAACCAGTTTGACATGATAATAAGTCGGCAGAGTTAGTTTTGTCAGAATTACAATATCAAATTTGGTTAGACTAGGAAACTGTTTTCTGAAATAAAAATTATCACCAATCAACGCCTAGAGAATGATCAGTGGCCTTTGCTTGCATATATTCACTAGATTCAGTGGTATAGTATGGGAGATGAAAGAACTGATGAAAAGACTGGCACCGTAGAAGAATTCAGTCCACTTTTACAGGATTTTCTCAACTATGGGATTAATGATATTAATAAGTTATCAGCAAAATCATTGGTACATACTAATATCAATGTTTACCTTCTCATTTCCTTGTTTCCATCACTGAAAAAGTTGTTGGCAAAGAAGGTAAACATTATTTCCAGTTCTGCTGACTTAGCGTGTTTAGATCTATATATATGTAAGGCTGCTGTAAGCAGGTTTGTTCTGGTCTCTGCAATGAAGCAATTAAAACAACTAATATTTTGAACACAGATAAGTAGGCAAGGATTTTCAAAACAATAGTAAGTAGACCCAAAAGCAAGTATGTTAACTAACAAATAAATATTCTAACTTACTCTCATCAGATAGAATCCGCAGAAGTTGACCATAGACACTAACACCGAGTTCTAACTCTTCTGTCGACAATTTCTGGTGCTGTAACTGGGTTGTCATGAAGATGACAATCTTCTCAAACCATCGCTCTTTTCTACTGTTCGCATCGAAAAAATGGGTCATCACTTGACAAACAGCCAAATTGAGTGACAATATTGATACCTAGTTATAGACAGATAAGATGGAGTGATATACAGGAGTACTTTGTGATGGTAAAAAAAATAGCAAGTATTTTATGTATTTTACTGTTTGTTAGCCTCCCAAGTGGCTTCACCCGAGACATGTGGCAAAAAGGCTACTCCATATAGAAAAGAGATGCTCAGATCAAACATCCTGCATACACAGGTACACACATAACAGTGGGATTTTATCTGATAACATGGAAGTATGTGGTACATTGCATTACTAACTGCACTATGGGTGCTTGCAGGGCAGAGCTTGGTTGCTTTGTTTTTTGTGGCAAATCCCCAGGCTGTCACTTATTCAGCGCAGCCTCTATATTGGAGTGGAAGGATCTTCTCCCCCCCTCCACTTACAGGGGAGCAGTATGGAAAGATGGAGCCGAAATATCTGCCAGAGTGTTTTGTGTCCTCAGGGGGTCTTTAATGTCCTACTGTATTTTTTATAATTCGGTGGAGACAGCAGCACCATTTAACGTGGTCAGCCACCCAGGATGTTGTGAGCTGAGAAATTGACCTCTTGCTGGGATTGAACCTGTGATCCTTGGCACCAAGTACTGGGTTGGCCCACCCTGCATAGGTAGTGGGGACAGGCCTAAATCAAAGATTTCTTAGCGGAGCCATGCAGAAGCAGGCCTGATAATTATTTTGTGAGGCAGTTGTTGACCCCAGCAAAAGATTTTTGTGTGGTGAAATGTGGTGACAATGTACTCGTATACAAAGATTTTAGATGATCAATTACAAAAATGTTATTCTTTGAATGTTATAATTTTAATCAGTTTCACAGTATTCAGTCTGAGGAAGCCGGATGGGTAAATTTATTTACTAAGCTTTATGTAGTCTTAGTTTGCAGTGAAGTATAGCATATGGTGTGACATACAGTAGCTTAACTTTACAGCCACCTGCCACTTATTCATAATGGCTAAAGACAATGTCTATCTACTAATTACAGAAGAAGCTACTTTGTCTAAACAATACCGACAACACTCAACAACAACGACTAAATCAAATGTTTGCATGGCTTCATAGTTCATATTCTGTGTATATAAATAGTCAAAAACAGATTATTTAAAACTAAGTGAGCTCCGGTGGACTAGCGGTTAAGCACACAGCACTTGGTGCCAATGGTCACAGGTTTGAACCCAGCAAGAGGTCGAAACCTTTCCAGAGATTAAGTTCTCGGCTTACAACATTGTGGGTGGTTGACCACGTTAAATGGCGCTGCCGTCTCCACTGAATTATTTAAAATAAAGGGGGACGTTAAAAACCCCCTGAGGACGTAAAACACTCTAGCAGTGACCACCCTCAGGGTATTTCGGCTCCATCTTTCTATAATGCTCCCCTGTGAGTGGTGAGGGGGGAGATTTCTCAACCACTCCAGCATACAGGCCGTGCTGAATAAGCGACAGCCTGGGGATTCTCCCCGAACAACAAAACATTTAAAACTAGCTGTGCCCAATAGAGGACAGGTAGAGGTCGCTTCTCCCAAATTTAAACAACAACAACATTATACATATCTCTTTCAACACAATGAATAATAAAAATGTAAATAATTTATTTTTGCTGGCTTGGGTTCAATAAGTGTAGTCTAAATGTGAGATCACATTCAGTATGGTGCGAGGCAGAGTAGCTGTCGGGCAGTTCTGCAAATCTGAGGGGTGATGAGGGCCTCAAAATAAAATATTACTGCAGTATGGGGTGGTTGCAGGCCCAACTGAAGTGGAGCAGGGTGACTGCAGGCCAGAACTCTCAGCCCACCCAGGGCTCTAATATATATCCCATACTTTCTACACGTCTTAATATGTTGTGATGAAATCATGACAGATCACAATTTATTATTATTATTATTTTACCTTTTGTTCATCTGAAGTGTCCTTCTTTTGTTTCCGAGCTGTTTGTTTTTGCTCATGCATGCCAAATGGAAAGTATTCCATAAAGTAATGAGTGAGATCCTTTCAGATATGTGCTTCTTATCCAGTCTGCCTATAAAATATGATAACCACTGCTTGTTATTAAATTAACAGCTCAGGAGACACACACACACACACACTATAGACAATGTGACATCTAAACTTGGTACAGAGAAGACGAAATACAATTACAAGTCTAAGTATCAAGTCATTATCTTGTGATCTGTTTCAAGGTCAGTGGTGCATAAAATGTGAGTTTTTATTTAAGATATTTCGATGGTGCAGTGGATAGACCACTGCGTACCAAAATCCTATGTCAGGGTTTGAGTCTGGATGATATCTGCATATATGGTATGTTGAATATACCCAAGTTCCCCGAAGAGGTTACCCCTTACACATATGTCCCAGATATAACCAATGCTGGGGCTAAGCAGAACACTCTCTAACTCACTTGCTGACTCACTCACTCATTAAGCTTTGATGTTAAGCCACGTATTGTTGACACAAATGTTAACACAAAGAATAAATGACTATCATTAGGTTTCAATTATTCAGAATGATACTAATATCAATGTATAAATACCATATGTAGATTTACTATTCAGAAATACTTAATTTTATTAACATTTTTAATTAGATTAATTAAGGATAGTGGGTTGCAGATAGACCAATGGAACACAATGCAAAGGAACACATGTTCAAATTCTGTGTTCCCTAGGCATAAATATTTTGACTGAACTAAATAGGCAGTTAATAATAATAAATTAATATTTTATAATTGCATAGTGCCAAAACTAGGCAACCTATTCCAAATATATATAAAAAAAGTAATAGATATATAGTTTTAAAACAAAGGCTTTTAAAAATATATTATGTAAAGTTCTGTACATGACTAGACAAAGTGTTCCAGAGGTACAGACACAGCAAGGTACGTGTACTACCGTATATACTCGTGTATTAGTCGACCTGGAAGATAAGTCGAGGTCAATTTTTGACTCTGTAATTCTTTCCTCAGGCATATGCTCACCATATAAGTTGAGGTCGACTTCTGAAGTATTTATTGGCTTGTTAGTTTTTAAAGAATTTTCTGTCTAATAACATGACTAAAATCCCTCAAAATTGGAATCCCTCTTGTTAGAAATACCACACTTTAAGTAGGACTTGTGCACCATCTATATGGGAATATGCAGTTTTAACCGACCCGATGACCATGGGAATCGATGGTATCTTTATATTACCAGCAGGTGTTAGTAGTTTATCGTCCTCTGCCACCCAATCATATTATAATTAGAGCATTTCACCTTTAGACAGCTTGTTCAGACATACCAGCTCCAGTAGTGATGTACACCCTCTGGGTATGACGGCCTGTGTGGTTTTCTAAACCATTTCTATTCACTTTGATGTTATAATTAATAAACAAACATGTCACACCAAATACACACCTGATTGTAACTTCAACGGGCAAGGTTTGCAGTGTGAGCAGTGATTTTTATTGTATAGCTAATCATCCGGAGGTACTAGTAGGTAACAGCATGTGACTATCAAGTATTATTACATAAAGACTGGCATGTTTGGGAAATCAGAATAACAGTTTGGTGAAAATTATTTATTATTTATTGAATAATAATGGATTAGTCCATTATTATTCAATAATCTGGAGAAAAACACATTAATGTCAATTGCAACTTATGTAGTAGACTGCTCCAGATGGACCTAGAGTAGTGCAATAACGTAAACACCTAAAATCGAAATATAACTTTTCAGTGAAACCAAAGCTGTTTCAGAGCTTTGACCACTTTTATGTGCAGACTGTCAGATTCATCAAGATTATTATCTTATCAAAACTTGTCTAGAAAGACAGCTACTACCCCTGTTCAGCAATGTTATACCAGGTCTTTAATTCTTGGCCATATTATAATCCAGTTGTGCATCACTTGCTTATACATGTAGTTGGTAAATAGATCAAATAAGTTAAACAAGAAGTTAATGATTACACTGAATTTATACAGGGAACTACAACTTAAAGTCTGATGCCTCGGTCAACATATGCCTTGGGTTATATTGTTGTTTAATTAAGTAAATTAGATGAAACTATTCTGCATAACTACCATTCAAGAAAGTCTTCAGACTGGAAGTATTTTTAATTCTAAATATAGTAAATGTTATCCCCATGAAACTTGTACAGAATTCGAAAACAATCAGTAGAGGAAACATTCAAGAACCATTAAAAATATTAATAGAAATAGACAAACTTTCTACAGAGTTATTTACATAG
Organism: Paralvinella palmiformis; assembly: GCA_025642065.1. Taxonomy (NCBI): domain Eukaryota; kingdom Metazoa; phylum Annelida; class Polychaeta; order Terebellida; family Alvinellidae; genus Paralvinella; species Paralvinella palmiformis. Next base: position 1,883,963 of record JAODUP010000127.1, on the reverse strand, counting down.
TTTAGTAAATGACTACCACAAATGAACAGTTCTGTTTTAGAGCAAAACATTATTTAAAACAGGAATTTACACTTAAAATATACTTACACTGAGAGTGTCACCATCCGTAGAAGTAGAAATATACTTCATCATCAGGTCAAAGATGGAAAGAATGTTGGAAAGAACCAAAAGAGCACCTTGGTTGAGGGCATTTCCTACAAATACAAGTGAGTGAGAGAGTGAGTAAGTGGCTTATTTACCTGGAGGTTTGCAGTGCAGTACTCTAACCACTGCACCACCAGAGTGCCCTACAGAATACAAGGAGAAATACAATTATAATAATAACAACACAAAGTGCACCATTAGTTTCAAAACTGTACTGGATTTTCAGTGACAGACATGCTTCTTGATATTTATGTAATGTTAAATAAACAGGACTTTGTTTGTTACTATTGATAAAGATGGCAGCTGGCAAAATATACAAATTATACAGACTTTGGTGAAAATTTGCACATTGGCAGAAGTAATTCTTCTAATAGGTAAATGCTACCTATATATCTGGTAGTTAAATACAAATACCTGGTAGACTGGATATTAGCTGAGCAGGTCCTACCTCAACCCAACACTGCAGTAAAAGAGGTATTAATGACTGCAAATAAGCCTTAAGTGACTGACCACTGGCTAATACATCTACTCCACTGGACGCAGTAACACCTGGTGATCTACAAAGGGACATATAAATGAATGAGTGAGTGCCAGTCACACCTGGGACATATCACTGAAGAGCAACTCATCAGTGAAACATCCCACAAACACAGGTATAAGACAGATTTGAACCCGTAACCTGGAATTTTGTAGTGGAATGCTCTTATCGGTGTAATATTAGCATCCCATACATGTATACGGCTGTAAATACATGTGTGTTAGTGTATAGTAAAATATATAAATGCACATATAAATGTACTCACACACACACACACAAATTACATTTTTCCCATTCACATAATAAATGCTACATACTGTACAATATAGCTGTGCGAATACCATGCTGGATATTGACAGAGTTTCATGTGACTCTTGATACACTGCCACTTAATCTCATCAACACCACTTGTTTTGATGACAGACATCGGTCCGTCTTGTTTAACAGACAGGACAGTCTCCAGTACCCTCTTCAATCTCTTTAGCACATCAATACGCCACCGTGTGCTACCGGTGATGCCACTCGGGTTAGCAGCAAGTACCCGGCTGTTTACTTCCTTCTTGCCACCAGTTGTTTGTAATCTGGAGATCTGCTCGAGAAGATTTGGCAGAAGCTGGCTGGAGGAGGTGATTACTAAGTCTGGATAGTACTGAAGAGCAATATCCAGAATTTTCAAAGAATCCAGCTGTATCTCTTCATTCAGATGTGTCATGGCACAACAAAGATAGGCACTGATGATGGGGAAGAAAGGTGTGATGTGATTTGATGATATTCTGGCAAATATCACACAAAGGGTTTTGCGGACAGTGGATCGAATTATAGGGTCCTTATCCAGAAACAGTTCAGAACACCTCTCTAGGATCATGGCTAGGTTATCATCTAAGATGTTAGGTGAAGTACTAACTGCTTCATGCAACCTTTTCAATGCATCATATTTGTTACCTGGATTGTAATGCTGGCACTGACTCAAAATATCCTGTAATAAAATCATTAATATTAATGGCATTTATACAACAACCTTTATGCAATACAAATCAATTCAAAACAATTACACGAAAGGTTCTACATTTACTGAACAAATACTGTTATAGACAATCAAATACATTTATTTGTATGTTTAATAATTCACATATTAATACATTATTCATTTTATATAAAGACCTTCAAACAGTAAGTTAAATGTGGTGCTTAAGAAATCAAACATTATTAGTATTATTATCATCATTATTACATTAATAACTGGTTCACCAACCAGGAATTTGTTCAATTACAATTCATAAAATGGCAATTTTTTATTTCTTTAAGTCGTGAACCTTAATGTTTATTTTCTTCTTGTTTATCAGCAATGACTGATCTCCCTCAGAGCTTGATCTAAACTGATCTTTAATTTGTATTGATCTTGATCTGAAGGAAGCATCTGTTTCATTAGCAGCCCTCGGTAGCTTCTTGCCAACTTTCAACTTGACTTTAGCAAAGTCCTGATGCTTCACTTTCTTCTTTCGGCTTTTTGGCATTCTGCTTTCTACTTGAACCCTACGCTGAAACAGAGTGATATTATGCTGAAATGGAGTGAGATATAGGTTTGTAAGCGAAATATCTCATAGCTCTTCCTTTATTTCAGTGGATCTATTAGATCGCAAATGAAATTTAACCAAAAAATACTTACACGTCTGAAAGATAATAATGTTTTTTGCATATAGTAGTCACTACACTGCTCTCCAAATAATACCCTTTCATACCTTTTCATTTACATGACACCTTTTTAATTTTGACACCTCATAATTCAAACATGTGTTTTGTTATTTAAATGGCACTAATTTAATTTTTTACAGATCAAAAGTTACAATAGAGTATTTAGTGTTATTTAAAACTAAAACTTATCAAATATGTGCACATTCATATCAATCGTATGACAAGAAGGAATTAGACTGAAGCGATAATAAATGATTCAAAGGGTAAAAATAAATGTATATATAATGAAAATATTCTGGACAAAATTGTGACTTGGTTTCTGTGGATTTTTTCACAACCAATACTGGTAATGTCTTTTATTATTATTATTATACTTATTAAATTTTAATTTCAATGTATGGTATCGGTATGTTTCATTATATTTCAAAGACCTGTCAATGACTGGCATGTTGACATATACTAAACACTAATAATGTCTATATTTCAATCTATTTTTAACTAAATAATTTTATAGCAACATCTGATGAATGGTAAATATACATGCACTTTCTTCAGTAATATATAATTGTAGATGCACCAGAAACAAACTATTAAAATGACTTCATACGCTTTGCTTCTAACATTTTAAAATCCAGTTATATATCGTTTCATCCAGATATAAACTTGATGCTGAATAAACTATGTAAAGAAAACTTCAATGAGCATCACTACTATCTTTAAACAAATAATGGCCTCATCAAACTGATATCCCACCCCTCAACACCAGATAATGTTTATTTGGTAACAAATAACAACTAGCATATAAACGAGGTTTTTCTACATTATAGGAACCAGATAGTTCACACACACACTCCAACACAGGGTGGGAAAAGTTGGTAGCCTTGAAACCCTGGACTAGCTTGTTCTGCCAAAATACTAGGCTGATCGGGCTAGTATCTTTTTTCCCACATTGTGGCCTAAACTAATTAAATGAACATAATTATGAACATGAATGTCTTGATATTAAAATCATAGTTTGTGAACAGTTTATTGGCAGTAAATGTCAATTCTCTTTTCAAACAAATATATGAAGATCTAACACTGGAGATATGTGCACTACATATATATATATATATATATATATATATATAATGTACAGGATTCATTTGTTCTTTTGTATTTCTCAGATCTGGTTTGGGTACAGCAGTAATGAAGCAATAATTAAATATTTGTTGTCCACTGTATATTCCTTTGATATTGATGCCAATAACAGTACAGTAGTTTCCATGTAACAATCATTGACTACAATTAAGTACCTTTGCTTTTTCATTTAGAAATAGTATTCATGAGCTCATCAGATGGATCACTGACACACTTCTGAACCAGAAAAGTATCAGAAGCATTATCTGATACCACATGTATCACAACGGCTACAGGCACATGTCTAATTTGAAACTATAGACCCCAAATTATCAGATTCACAAATAATGATCCCCTCAGCAGCACACTGTCTGGGTGTCCATATTTTACACAAAGAGATGTTTTAACAAACACCAGGGCTACAACTGAAATACAGCCAGATACTTTGCATACAGTAAAATCCCCCCATGTAGCCATGCCTCAACAATGACCAGTACTTGTAATGCAGTCACATTATACAGCCCAAATCATCTTCCCAGATAATGAGATATATCACAATGGTAATAACAATAAGCCATGCCTCTATTCCATGTTATAGCCAGCATTTATCATCTGTAATACGAGTTTGAGTCTTTGATTGGGGCCAATCAACATGCTTAGCTACTTTTTGCTGGGTGGCTAATCTCATAGCAACTGTTGCTGATCATTACTAAATCACAAATCTCTTGACTACTGATGAGTTTATGGCTGTTGGTATCAAGATGCCTGCATGAAACTGAGGATGAGTGCTTAATTAAAACCACAGGTGAAGCCATGAAATGGGTTAGTTAGCCCCTCCCCCCCAAAATAACTTGGCCGCTCATCCACTTCGCTCTTTGTTTCTATTTCCTTGATAAATGATCTTATGCCAATGATTCTCACTTTGTGCATACTGTCAGAAATGTCAACACATTTTCTGCATTTCATTATGTCCTTATGCTTTACCAATGCCGAGATCCTTCAGTTTGCTCACAAAGACATATCGTGACTCAAGAATCTTAGCCGTTGAAGCCAGCCATCCAATTGAAGATTTGTATTCTAATCCATTATTGTTTGAACGCATGCATGGAACTGTGTAACCTTCTTTAATTTTGGGAACTTCTTCGAAAATAATATCAGACATTAGTTTTCATCCTTTGTGGTTACATTTCAGGAATTCAATTACATCATCTTCTCTCTCTTTTTGATAAACCCCACATGACTATTCTGCTGGGTGCTTCATGCCATACCTTGTGAAATATACATTCAAAAAGTTAGAAAATATGGTGATTTGGCAAAGGAATTTACCTGGTTTTAGGTACACCAAGTACACTCGCCTAATTACATTAATCATGATTAATGACAAACTGTTAGTTCTTTGTAATTTAGTTAAATGCATTCATCTAAAATTCTATTGTTTCTATTAGTAGCTATATGCTCAGATTAAATGTTTTGAAATTTTGACCTCCATATTTAGCTAGCATACCTTGGGAGCACAGATAGTCTTGGTAATGGTAATATAGTTGTGTTAACATTAGCAATTTATTTTGAAATGCAGCTAATGCATTATAAGAAACAACAAGCACCTAAGTGAATATTATGTGCCAACATCTTGAACATGTGTAATATATATTTGATGTATGAAATGCATACAATTATACAAAACCATGGAAATTTCAACCCAGTGCATTTCTTGGCCATATTTGTTTAGTTTTTACCTATTAGACCAGTGCATATTTTGAGTATAAAATGAAAATAACAATTAATTTATTTAATGGGTGGACTGTGGATGTTATAGCTGACAGAAATTTCATCTCAATTCATGTTTTTTACCCACATACATCATCCTTCATGAGCAGAAATATAACTAAATTTACTGTTAGTTGGCCCATTAATTTGTGGGATTAAAATATGGATATCTCAGCACAGGCTGGATGTGTGGTGGATTCACCTATTCAGACTTATTGGCTACAATAATAATCACAGTGATAAAATAATATTATCGTTTGAAGGGTTATATGAATCACAGGTATTAATTATCAGAAATTGCAATTTCAGAATTAATTCACTGCTTATTGTGGTGTCACTGGATATGATTATGACTGTGTGTGTATGTGCGCATACATGCGATGTGTATATGTGTGTGAGGTGTTAGACCTTTAACAGCATAAAGCTGCACTAATTTAACATCTCAATATATTTAAAGAGACAACAACTGTGAGTCACACTAGTGTGAGCTGAGAAATTAATCTTTGCATTAGTATGAATAAAAGAATTTGACGTTTAAATAAGAATTAAACAAAGAATAAAACTTCTAGACTAATGCAGCTAATTACTTAATTACATATCACTTATTGGTGCTCAGATGGTGCAGTGGTTATAGAGCATTAATGGTGGTACAAAACTCCAGATTGTGGATTCAAATCCAACTCATCCTTGTGTTTGTGGGATGTTTCTCTAATGAGTCACTCCTCTCTCACATACTCTACTAATGCTACTACCGCAAATCATGCTGCTACTACTACATGGTTCCCACTGCCAAGGAAATATTATTTTCCAGAACCAAATTATCATTTTCCAGGACAAAGTATACACGATTTAAAGGTAATAAATGAAGATATGTGCGAAGAAGCATATATGTATGATCGATTATTGACATGCCTCCTCCTCCTAACCCCTTCTAACTATTTGAGCCACCCACTTTTATTTAAATTTTAATGAACACAGGATATTGAGACTATGTACTGGTACTCTTTTTCTTCTACAATTGAAATTTTCTTCTACAGGCATAATATTTATTCGCAGGCTTTTTTGTTCTAAGTGGATTTTTTTCACTGGCAATATTTTTTCCATGACATTTCCTGATTTGGTAAAATTCCTTGACATTTCCAGGAACCTGGAAAATGAAATTGTTATTTTCCAGGACACATGGGAACCCTGTACTACTACTAATTAAGCTGGCCAATATATAAGTGCCAGGAACCCAATCACCAGGGCTAAGGTCATGGTTTCTGTGGGGAAAGCTCTATATCCATTGCAATTAAATAGTTTGACATATTACCAACAAACATTCATGTGACTGAAAGGCACCACACTGACCCCCACATACTCTGATACTGGTTGAGTTGAGTATATTCAGAATTCATGTACATAAAAATTCAATACATAGAATACAATATTGTAACATTAGGTACATAAGAAATTCCGAGGATAACACAAAAAGTCAAAAAGACCATCGTGGTCCTCAAAGTGACTTGACTCAAGATGGAGGTACAAAATTGTGCATAAAAATAATACTAGATAAACACATACAAATAATGCCATATAGTACAAAGAACTGTAACCCGACCAAATTAAAACAAGTAGACTACAACCAAAAAGTGTAACACAATTGACTAGACTAGACATGTAATACAAATTAAAAGTACACTTAAATTTATTTGATATACTTATACATACAAACTAAGTTCCTCTTCCCTAACATTATTTAAGAGATGAGATTTGACTGCTTTTTTAAAACTAGACTTTTCCATAATAGATTGAACACCAAAAGGTAAATTATTCCATGCAATAGCACCTGTGTATTTAAAGGTTCCTTTATCAACTAAACTCCTATACCTAGAAACAATAAGCGAAGCCTGACTAGCACGAGTGCATACTATGTGCATTGCTAACCGAGGTAAAGCAATATGACATATAAGCTGGAGCTGAACCATGTATAATTTGATGGATGTGTCCTAATTTCAACTGGGAGATTCGATTTTCCACTGGTAACCAATTTAATTGACTAAAGTGTGAATAATCTAAATGAGTACAAGGTGGTAGTTTTAACACTGTTCTGATGAGTTTATTTTGCCATACTTGTAGTTTATCTTTGGTTTTCTTAGTCAAATTACTATACCATGATGCACATGCATAGTCTAGATGACACTGTACTAAGGCTGGTGCAAGTAATTTCATTGTCTTGTTATCTAAGTATTTAGATTTTCTGGCCAGAAATTTAGTTCTGGAGCTTACTTTTTCAATGATCTTACTAGCCATATTTTCTCCTGATACGTAATGGTCTATTTCTGCTCCCAGGTATTTTACTGTTGATTTTGGTCTAATATTAGTGCCATTGCATTGTACATTTAATTCTGGTTATTTACATAATTTAATTTTGGAACCAAATAAAATAGATTTGGTTTTCCCCAAGTGGAGAGATAATTTGTTGTCCACTAGCCAATTGCTGACATTCTGTAACTCATTACTTAATATAGTTTCTATTCTGTTAACATCTTTCCCAGACACTAATAAATCCGAATCGTCAGCATACAACAATAGTTTACAAATAACTGCATCTTCCATGTCATTTACATACAACAAGAACAACAATGGCCCAAGTATACTGCCTTGTGACACGTCACAGGTTATCTTACTGGGTTTTGATTTAGTACCATTTACATTTCTATTATCTGTTCTCTACCAGTTAAGTATGAACTAATGAAGACATCCAATGCATTGAATTAAATGTGTTGTCATTGGCTCAATCATTGAGTCAATGTCGGGGCAATACCGGAAATACCAATAATTAAATAAAACCATGTGAACTGTGTTCAAAGTTATTAATAAATTGTATCGATACATAAATGATAAAAGTTCTAAACACAAATGACTTCTCAGACTTAGAACCTTATATTTAATACTAAAGTACGGTATAAACATGTATGTATGTCCTTTAGAAGCTTAGCCTTAGCCGGTTTAGATAAATTACTTCATAATTAAATTATAAAAATGTTGAATAATCAAACGTCAAATCACAAATGTTTTATTTTTATCAACAAATCGTATATCATATTGAAAACACTTAAACAGTTCAAAGAACCCAGTTCACTCTTACAATAAACAAGTTAAGTTATGTCAGCTGTTAAAAATCAGAATTACCTTTTCTTATGGCATTAACTAGTCTAGCTCGAGTAAATTAAATAGTCTACTTGAAGGGAAAAGCATGTACGTTGGACGATAATAGGCCACACAATGTTAGTTCCTTGGTCTTTCACTATACTGCGCCACTCTCGCGCTGACAACTGGCGCCTTTTATGGCACATGTATAAATCTAGTTTTTTTTATAAAGGTTCATGTCACCCTCACGAAAATATTTTTCCCTAATCTAGCTATGCACTTGAAATACAAGTTTGACATAACAGCTAGAGTATTAAACTGGGCTAGAAATGGAGTCAGTGGAGGTTAGGCAATTTTATATGACATCACAGGCATAATTATTCCACGACCTTTAGGCCGAGTGCCGCCATTTCACGTGGTCAACTAACCACGATGTTGTGAGCTAGCGGCAACCATGTTGCCCGTGTATTTCTGACCCAATTTAACACTAATTGTGCCGATGTGTCGTTAAACAACATTCATCCATCTCACGTGCGTAGTTAGTAAACAGGGTATGGATGATGATTGGTGTTTTACGGCCATTTTATGCACATGGTAGGCTAAATGGGTCGAGCGACCTCCAAAGGTAATGAAGCGAAGTCAAAGATGAAACAACCTTCAGATATGCCCACGCCGAGATTCGAACACAGGTGGTAGTGATCTGTGGTCCAACGCGCTAACATTAAGGTGTTCATCTATGGTCAAGCAAGGACCCAGAATATATAGCATGCGCTTATTTACTGTGTTACCTGTTTATTCATGTTGTGAATAAATTTGATTGATTTGTATATTGATTAATTGATTGACGAATTGTGCCAAAACGACTTAATTCACATTTGTAAAAGATCAATATGGATCGATGAGTTAGCACTATAAGAGTAATAGTGCGGGAAATACGTTGTTGAATGAATAGAATTAAATTCTTCCCTGTTTTGATGTCAATAAATTTGTCTTGTGTCGAACTTCTTATACGCCTTTGGAATACTTAGCCATTACGCCTAACTTCCGATACTAAATCATGGGCTTAGGATCAATTAAGGGTGTATAAGCCTCGGGATACACCAATCAACATTCCCGGTTAGTACGTCTTATAAATGTCGTCTTAGGAGCACTCTATCTGTGAGTTTATGTCATTCATCAAAGATCTAGGCTTGACTTGCTTTCGTATACATATATACGATGTTTATCGCTTGATATTGTGAGACTGTGTGTGTGTGTGTGTCTGTGCATGTGTGTATGTGCATGTGTGTGTGTGTGCGCGCGTGTGTATGATGACGGTAGCGTGCATGCAAGTGTGGATGAAGACAAAAATAAACTGAATGGTGAATAAAGTTGCCTAAAGCTTATACTGTTCAGTATATTCACGTAATGCCACTAGATGGCCATCCATCCATCGTCACCAGAAACTGTCCAAGTTGAAAATTTATTAGCTCGGGGTTAAGTATAGAGAAGAACACAAATTAATGTTCCTTCTCGAAAATACTGTGTAATAGCTATAGGGTCTATATATAACACATCAGGTCTGTTTATAAGGCAGTTAATTGATCTAACAGCATAAACTATCGACATCAAATTATAGTCAACACGTTTTATAGTCAATCCCAGCACAAGATATAATTCGGCATATATTATTGGAATTGTGACCCACATCAACGCTCAAATAAAAAATTAAGAATAGCAACAATATGAACGACATATATATTTTTGTAGCTTTTAATATTAAGCTCTATATAACGAGTCGTTATCGTTGTCACTCGATCACTGTAACAGCAAAGGGAAAGATGGAGCCAGAATTTGAATGAAGATGGTCCATGCTGCTTTGTATTTCGGGGAGAATCCCTAGACTTTCGCTTATTCCGCACGGCCTCTAGTGGTTGAGAATATCTCCTTCTCCCCCACCACTCACAAGGGAACGGTACGGAAAGATGGAGTCGAAATGCCCCGAGGATGGTCACTGCCAGAGTGTATTATGTCCTCCGGGGTCACGTCCCCTTTATTTTTTATCAATTCAGTGGAGACGGCAGCGCCATTTAACGTGGTCAGATGTTAATTGTGAGCCGAGAAATTAATCCCTGAGAAAGTTTCGACCATTTGCTGGGATCGAACCTGTGACCCTTAGCACCAAGTGCCAGTTGCTTAACCGCTAGGCCACCGGAGCTCACCAGTGAAAGTGGTCGATATCGGTGTTTGATATATTACGCCATAGATGTGAAGCGATCATTCATTATCCTCGGGTAAAATTAATAACTGGAATGATCTGTATACAACCGGAAATATTATGACACCTTTGGTTCAAGCCGGATTAGAATGAAGATTGACCAATCAGCCCTCGAGCTACCACGAACGCCACGCGGTTAACCTTTAAAGTAATTAAGGACCTTCGTATCTATTTTCCGTGGTTTCTAGCTCTAGCGCCCAAACCCAGGTGTCGATTGAGTGCTCCATTCATCTGGTTTTCACTTGCTGTTTGTTCCCGGGGTTAAAACTCATGCTGGCACTCGTGGTTTTTCGCTTGCTGTACCTACTCGATCTGTGTAACTCACTCGATCCCTTAACATGTTAATTCAGCCATCAAAGAGCAAAGTTTCTTCCGTCACAATTTGAAAACTCATCTTTTCAGACTTACTTATCCGTCACTGCATCCGATCATTTGTTGATGAATATTTGGATCGTATCTTGCCTATATGAGATTGCCCAAGCCCAATCCCTGAGCTCGATTCTTTTCTATAATGTTGGCACTATAGAAGCTTGTTATTATTATTAGTAGTAGTAGTATTGTTGTTGTTGTTGTATAGTAGTAGTAGTAAGCTGAACATGTACATTTACATAGACAATTTTCAGATATAAAGTAATTCCTTTTATTTTCCTGATATATTTATTAGGCCATAATGTCACGTCCCATATTATTTGAGGGCAGTGAACTATGCAGGACGCCTGTCCCGTGGCTTGGGTTTGTAGGGGGCCCTTAATTCGAACTTCCGGAGTGGAGCTAGTCTAATGCTAGACACAGAAGCGGAAAGATGGTATAATAGATGATAAAAGATTTAAAATATCTAGAAAATACAGTAATTATTTATATGTTTTAAAATATGTATAACATTCGTATCTGACTCTTCACCGGTAATATACTCGATCATGGATGACCCACAAATGTGAATGACATGATGTCCACCGTCAAGTGTGATTAAGCTCCTGCTCTACGCAGACACTCGATCGTCTTCGTAGGTGTCTGGACAGGAAGTATATCAAAGATAGAGGAGACCCTATCTTGAGTCGGTTAGTGAAAGGCAATAAATCATGTTTACATTTAGGCAAAACTGAGTCCATCTTGTTTGCATCTAAGAGAAGATTGAAAAATAAAATACTTTGAATGTGGTATGTGATGGAAATGTTAGTGAATCAAAGTCGAGTGTCACATATCAAGGAATAATTAAGATCAGTCACTTTCAGGTGATGCTAAAATTATTTATAAATGCTGTAATAAACTCCATTTTTATACATAAACGTGAAAAAAAGTTAACTTTAAAACCAAAGTTCTATTAGTCTTAGTTTTAATGCAATGCAATTTTGACGATGTTTGTTCAGGCTGGTATAATGGTTTGTCAAAAAACTTGAAGGGGCGATTACAGGTATCACAAAATAACAGGTTGGATGCAATAAATTTAAGTTTGTGGGTTTGCTTTCTGTGGAGTACATAGTTAACAATTTAAAATAGGACACACGTATAATATCACCAGGCAGTGGTAGTATACCTGAATATATTAAAACTAAAATAGAAATGGTTCAACCAAAGACTGTTTACATCCATACTACAATTAAGGGTGAGTGGTTTATGTTGCAAGATTCCTGGAGCAAATAGTTTTGGTTCTATATAACTCTTTTTATATGCAGTAATTGTGCAATGAAATGCTGTTCCACTGTTAATCAAACATCGTGTAACCAAAAGTAGTTTTACATCAGAGTTAAAAATATCTGCGCACTAGATTAGATACACATGCAATATCAAAATATGTATGTAAAGTATTTGTTTGGTAATTTAATCAGTTATATCTCAGTTCTAATAACTCTCAGTCAATATACTCTGCGAGCATCAGTTTTTACCTGTCATTTGTTTGATAAATGTACCAGTCATTTATTAAATCATTGTTTATATGTATTATTAGCTATATTTTAATAAACAAAATTAGCCCCCACACAGACACACACATATATATATATATATATGTGTGTGTGTGTGTGTGGAATTTGTTATCTACAAAACTTTTATTCTATTATATGTATATATTATAATATAAACATATTTATGCACATGTAGTATTGATTACTAAAATATATTTACATGTATTGTTGTCTTTTTTATTCAATTAAGAGCACCACATGTAATGTACGTAACAACAGATTATTTTCTTAACTAGTTAATGACCCCTGAAAATTAACACGCTTAAATCCACCCTGTGTTGTTATTATTATTCATATTATTTATATCATTTGTATTATGATTCATATTATTAGTAGTAGTATTAATCATCATCTTCATCATTATACTACTGTCATTTTTACTTGTTACATAACAAAACAAATAAAATAAAGCGCGTGTACGGTTATATCTAGAGTATTTCTTTTTTTTGCCAGTCTAACCTTTACCTGTCTCTTATTTTCAGAATCCTATCGTGATCTGGGTAAAGTCTAGTGAACCCCGGAAATGACGCACGACTCGCCCAAAACGTCAACATCTAGCAGCAGCAGTAATTTGACAGCTGGCGTAGTGTCTGGGGCTATCTGCTACTGGAAATGACATTTTAGCACAGAGTATTGTTTTCAAAGTAATTGGATATGGATATAGCTAAGAGTATTATGGGTATCAACACACCAGAAGGATACAGCTCAAAGCGTGTCCAAGGTACATGACGGTGACCGGCTTCTTCCCTTTCATATTAGACTAGACCTAGATCTACTATAACTATTACTCGATCTGTTACTAGACTATTATTAGGCCTAGTTATTACATATAATGATAATCATGATATAGATCTATTATGTACTAATATTATTATTACTATAGAGAAATAGACCTATACTATATATATATATATATATATATATTCTAGGTCTAATATAATAATAATAAATATCATCATATCATGTCATATGGTGATATGTGGTCATATGGACTATCTATCAGTATCACTGACTATCTCTATGATTATGCCTAGTGACTAGTCTATATAGTATATTTAATATTTATGGGCTGTGCATCACAATCATTGCATTGCATTGCACTACAAACCTCAAGGCTGTTGGTTTGAATATACAGCTGATAATTATGTATGTGAAATGTTTCCCTAGGCAATACCCCCATGGGCATATGTCCCAGGTGTGACCAGACATCGTGTCAATTCCGGAATTGGAATTGATGGGCAATTCCAGAATTGGAATTGCTTATTTACAAAAAATGGAATTAGAATTGATAAATTTGGAAGTTTGCTATACAAAATTAAATCGACCAAATAGGTACTCGGAGTACTTACTCATGGTAAAAAGTAATAGGTAAAAAAAGAGTACCTAGATAAAAAATGGAATTGGTAAATTTTATATGGAATTGATTGGAATTGATAAAATGGAAATGACTCCATGTCTGGGTGTGACCACACCGAAGCTAAGCAAATGAATTCTACTCATGTGTGGTTTCAGTATACAAGCAAAGGGGTTTGGCTAACAAGTTGAGTCTAGAGAAATCTGAACACAGTTATTTTTATTTATGGTTTTATTTATACAGTTATTTGAATCAAATTTTATTTATGTGTTTTAAATTCACAGTTAATGATCAATCATTTTGTTGTTGACTACCTTTGAAAATTATTTTAACCCTTATTTAACCTACTTTAGCCTAAAATGCAAGTTTAGTCAAACCTTGGCTTAATTACTGATATACCCAGGACTGCATTTAATTTTCTCAGAATTTCATCATGAGTTTCTTCTGTTGTCCTGGAAAAAACATTGTTCTTACAGAAGAACCTTCTTAATTGCATGTAATCATAGTACATCTAGTTCAGCCTTTGTCATTGGATTAAGGAATTCAGTTCAATTCAGAAGACAATTGTTTTGATTTAATTAGATTAAGGCTGATTAATGGTTTTTCATCTTCTAGCTGAGACTTTATCAGAGGATGAAGATGATATCATAATGACAACTGGAGATAGTGTTAGCGTAACAGCATTACCAGATTATGATAAAGATGGCTCAGATTTCATTCCTAGTCCTGGTGGACCATTCTCAGCACTCACACCTTCAATGTGGCCACAGGATATATTACAAAGCCTCAATAACACTGTAAGTACCTCTTTATTGATTGATGTGTATTAAAAGATATGTGTGTGTGTGTGTGTGATTATGCAATTCTTTAACTTTATATGCATCTTGTCTTGTATCAGATTTGTTGACATTCTTATTAAAGGGACAGTCCACCCTCAGAATTAAAAAACAAAATGTATTGCTTAGAACAGTAACCAAAAAATTTACAATAATAATCACAGAAATATACCTGATATCATAGATATAGGGAAATAATCCAAATTACTGGAGGGCTGCCATTACGGCTGCACCGGGAGCCAGATTCAAAGGTGGGAAGGAGCAAACTGAAATGGTTTGACGTCACACGGGCTCTCTCTAGACTGACGCAGATTATAGTTTTTCTTGAGCATTAATATCTGACCCATTTTTAATCATCTTCCTCTTGTCATGTTCTTTCTAACTCAAACTGATATGGCTGTATGTCATTCATGACGTATTTTTAACAAGATATTGCCATTTAGGTCTGGAATAATTATTTGCTCACACTTATTTACATGCTTTTGTATGGGCTCTACAGACCTCAGGTCGACCGGATATGCTGAAGTGACGTCAGCATTCAGGAGCTTCAAATTTCTGTCTAGCTTCATAATGGCCGCACCCACAGGCCATTAAAAGTCAATTAATCAGCACTTTGAACTGGATTATTTAATATGTGGGTGATTGTTTACACATTTTGACATTATTAGTCCTGAAAATTTGAAATGAAGGTGGAGTATCCCTTTAATATTATGCTCACCAACATTATATATGTTTATCCTTCTTTTATTAGATCTTTCTTTAAACAATTTAAAACAATCATGGTTAGCATACATCCATTTAAAAAGTTAAATCAGGTTTTTTGTTTGAATCAGATTTTTTTAAATATAATTTATTTTAGTTGAGTGACAAGTCCCTGTATTTCTTAGCCACATTTCTTGCACATTGCCCTACATACTGCTTTTTCCACAGCTTTAGTATTATCAAAGTATAACCACACACAATCCTGTTTTCTGTCAGACCTTTTGAAGTTGAAAAGTATAAATATATACTGATAAATTACCAGCTTTAAATCACACAATACTGTATGTAGTCTCAAAAGTTGCAGAGTCAGATTTTGTTTCTGGTATGTATTCACCATGAGATAACTATCAGTAGTTAATCTAATGTTAATGTTCACCTTATTTACCAATCCTGGCCAGACACCAAGTACTTAAACATTAACTAAATGCATTAAAACAATTCATCCAATTTGCCACATTGAAGAAGTACCAGGCTCCCAAGATCACCCCAACCATAGATTTAGCAGAATTGCACTGATTGGTATGACTATGACCTGATGTTGAAATCTTAAATTGCAATTCAATTATAAACATCGGGTATATGTAAAATAATCATCTAGCATGAGCAACAATGTATATGAAATAACATTACATTTTTTTGTACTGGATGTTAATTATTAAATGCATGCTTATTGAAATATTCAGTAAAAATAAATGCAGTAATCATAAAAATCAAATTAGTCACAAAAAATCAGTTACTCATAATTTAAAACAACTACAATTGCAGTGATTTAAATTATGATTTAAATCAATTCTGATCTAAACCATACATCCATGGGATTTGTGTCATTTGTTCTATTCCTGTAACCTGGATATCAAGCTATCCAAATCCAACAAGGACTATCAAATGGAAAATGACTATATTTGCAATGACAACAGTGTAACTGAACTTGACCCTTTCCCTTGTTTTTGAGGAACTTATGTGGACACTATCACAATGTAGAAAGTCACAAAGGCTAACCTCTTATTATTAAGTTACCGGAGCTGGGCATCAATGGTACCTATAGTTTGTAGGCATTCTAAATGACTTTAGTGTCCAGGTTAATAGGTTCTCTGTATTATTATATATTATTATTACTATATACCTTGTTGAATGCTCTGCTACAAATAGATGACCTGAAGTGTGCTTGAAATATGGCTCCTCTGATGGTTGCATTTGGAACATGTTTACAGACATAACTAATTGCCTTGACACATGACGTTTTTATGTGATTCATAAGTGCATCTTATCTCCCTGGCCTTCGTATCGTATGAGAGTTTTACTAATGAGATAGCTAATACACAAAATGCTACTTTAAACAGTATTCACCATACAAACATAGCCTTAGTCTATATACCACTGCATTCTTTTTATTTTGTATTATAATTGTAGAATTATTTGTTGACTATTGATAAGCTGCATGTTATATAATATTAATTTATATTATTGTGTAGTTGCTCAATGAGTGATGTATGTGCTGTTCTATGCTAACGTATGTTGGTGTAATTGTGCAAAATATATTTGTTGTATGTTTTAATGTATTCTAAAAGTGTTATTCATGATTATTATATGAGAGTGGATTTGATTAATATGGGACAGAATATAACAGGACAAAGATGATGTTCAGAGAAAAGTTTCAGGAAATAAAAGAATAGATTAATTATTCATATATTGTGGGGTTTTTTTTAACTTTTAAGGGAGTTTATTCTTTGCATGGAAATTAAGAAATATGTTTAATATTCATGTCACAGATTATTTTACCATTTAATGATTTATGGTTAACTCTTGCTGTTATGGTGGCTTAATTGTTTTACTCCATTTGACACATGGTCAAGTTGTGGCTTTCCAGATTATGTTTTTTATTGTCCTGAATATGTCATGCTTGATACCGTAACTTGATATAAATCATATTCAAAATTACATAAGAGGCAGTTGAAGGCTGCTGTTAATGGAAAGCTGTTTTCTTCATTGTAATAATAGATGTATGAAACGTACCAGTAATCAACGATGGAATTAATATTTTATTTGAATACTGACCTTTCCTCCACTAGCTCCCAGTCACATTCACAAAATTACCACCATGGATGCAAAACGTCTCCTAATTTGTTTTAATATGTATGCTACGAAAAACACTAATAACTAGTGTACAATGTACAAAGGTGTTGGGAATCATATTCCAATTACTCTCTATCTCATTCTTGGGGAACAAATCCTGGAGAATCCTAATTCAGTTGTTTCCTCTTTCTTCTTCTGTTATACTTTTTCTTATCAAAATCAGTTACCTTTATTCTGGTTTCATTTCTTCTTCTTATTTTATTTCATCTCATTACCTTTCATGAGGGTTATGAGTAATAATAATAATAGGAGCAGAAATAATAATAATAATAATCAACATTTGTGTTGAGAAATGATCGAGTAAGTAATTATGCTGCACACCTTTTTCTGAACTGAGGACTACTTCGACGTGTTTAAAATAAAAACTCCATCCCGTCGAGAGAAACACCTTTCTGAGTCAGAGAAATAGAACAAAAATGGGGATCTCGGGTAGAAAGTATTTATTGTTTGGTTGAAATTATCAGCGACCAAGTGAATGAGTAATTAAATTCTATCATCCCATGTCTTTATATGACTGAATGACCAAACGATATATATTCAAAGATAGCTTAACTAATCTTCTTAATCCAAGATCGGAATGACATTAACCTCCTAGATAGTAATTCACGTGAAGTCCTGGAATGATTTTCTGATGGCTCGGTGGTTAGAGCACTGCACAGCATTAACCTCCAGATCATGGGTTCCAATTCATCTCATACTTGTGTTTGTGGGATCTGTTTCCGGAGTCTGAAACACTCCCCCCTCGGGCATGTGTCCCAGATGTGACCAGCGTCAAGGCTAAACAACTCAACTTAATCAATATGAAGTCCACGTCAAATACCTCTAAAGTACCTGCACTACTGTGTGAACCTATTATTAACTGTAGCATCTCTATAGTGCAGCATAGCTGCTGCCACTCTCTACCCCCCCCCTCTCTCTCTCTCTATATATATATATATATATATATATATGAGCATGTTTAAACACAGTTCACTCTTCATAGTTCACCCTCTTCTTCTTTGTATAAAATATATTACATATTTCTATTATCGTGGAAACACAATTAACACAGTATTGAAGTTCTACCTCACACAGTAATTTGGTGAGACAGTTACATTGTCACTTAACATTGACAGTCAGCAAAAATTGTTACCAGCCAGAAGTATTAATCCCAGTGAATTGGAGTGGAAAAGTTTTTATACATTTTTTATTCAAAGCAATGACCCTTAACACCAAGTGCTATATATGCACCAACTATCATTGATGGGCCATATTTATTGATGTTTTGAACAGTATTATGAGTTAGAAGCAATTTTGACAATATTTATCATTATATATATATTGGAAGGTGAGATATATATATATATATATATATATATATATATATATATATATATATATATATATATAGTATATACTATGTATATTATATATGGAATAAATTATACATGTTTGGACATTTTCTTATCATATGTGACTGAACTCTGCAAACTTTGTAATTAGCAGTCCAGATTTATCTTAAGGATACTTGTTTTAGATATTATTTAAGCTTTTAGATATTTTCTGATTAATATTTCCTTGTGCCAGCTGTGTTTGGCACATCATCCACAGTAATTCCATATATACAACAGACTCAATACTAGTAATTCATCAGTGCATGATTGATTAGAAATCAGACAAATAGGAGTTTGTCATTATATATGTTATCATGACTTTATTTTGACTTCACGATTCTCAATTGTTTTCCAGCCCGAAGATCCGTCTGGACAGCTGGATTACAGATATGATGAATTTGGCTTTAAAGTTGAAGAAGAAGGTAAATAAGTGTCGCAGCTGTTTACTTTTCTATCTATATTTTATATGCTATCTGCATCAAATTAACCTATATGATGATATAATATCAAAGTAATAATATTAAAAATATCTTGGATTAGTAGTAGTGGGTGTAAGCGTTCTGATCTCCATCTTTGTTGACTATTGGCTGTAACTATAAATGTGCAAATGCATGCTGTTTAAATACAGTTTAAGTCAGAAGAGAATGATTTATCCTGGTATTACTGGCTGTAGATAATTCATTTGTATTATTGGTTGATTTCATTGTAAGTGATGTTTTAACACGATACCATTTTGTACTAATAACAGCTGCAGAATATTAATTTAGTTATTTACATCAAGGTAATATTGGCTTAACAAAAAACAGTAAAACAAATTGCCCTCATGGTGGCCTCCTTTGAAAGATAGCTTGTCTATAGGCAACCCCAAAAGGCTGTATGAAAAATAATCAGTCATTTGACCTATATAGATGATCTATCAGTTCGAGATTTCCACACACGCTCATAACTATGACAGACCTGAAACTCACAGTTTCAATATACAACCAGTTATAGAATATATCATAAGCAGTAGGAAACAATAACAATATGAGATAATGACGAGAGATCTGGACACCTGGTGACTGATATTGAGCCATCGAACGTTTTTCCTAAACAACAAGAGGACTGATGTTTATCCTCTCAGTACTTTTTATAATGATCTGTACTATATATGGGTATATCTAAGACAGCTGAAATGAGACTTGTTGTTTCCCCTTTGTGTGTGTGTGTGTGTGTTTGATTGTGTGTGCATTAGAGCTTTATTGGTGTTGGGGTTCAGAATAGAAAATGACAGCTGCTCTCAACTAGGTGAGGATCAAGTAATAGAATTAACACGATATATTTTTGTTATCATGGTTGCGTAAAAGATAAACAGAGGAACCAGAGCCTTCAATATATTACAGCTGTTATTATTTTATAACATATATTATTATTTAGTTTTGTTTACGTTTCAGCTGATTTGCCCAATTTCAATATTTTTCACCTTCTGATGTAAATTAATATAAGGTTATTTTTGTATGCTCAATAAATATGTCCTGATGAATTAAGCCCTACGGTGGGGATATGTCTTTAACACATGCATATTCATGAGTATATAAAACACTAGTCTGAGCCCACATTTCCCATGGGAATTTTAGGACACCATTCTGTTTGATATTAACATTTGGAATTAACAATAACTCCCCTAATATCACCGAACCACTTCTCAATGGTCAATAAAATTATTTCACGGCAAGGTCTGTTACAGCAACAGTTACAGCAGTAATGTGTGGCTCCAGTAGCAAAAAGGCTTCAGTGGCGAACATCCCCAGAGCTTTAAAGCAGAGATACTGTATCAGTACCTCATGCAATTATGAAGAGTTGACGAGATGTCTGTGCCTGTGGAGACATTTGTCGTTAAGAATTCCTTGACAGCAATATTTAACATGGTGAAAGCGTAGTGAGCTGGATGTAGCTCTTTAATACAGCCCAATAAGTAGACCTTCAGTTAAAGTGCAAAGATGTTGATCAGAAATGCTGATCAAAAGAGATCCTTCAGGCAGAAGGACCTGAAGCTGTTAAAAGAGCCTTGCACATTATTATGTTATAGATGTATTTGAGAAACAATTGTGTTATAACAGTAATCATGTAATTTCAATTTTATCCTCATGTGATTAGGATCTGAAACTGTTAAAAGAGCCTTGCATATTATTATGCTATAGATATATTTGAGAAACAATTGTGTTATAACAGTAATCGTGTAATTTCACTTTTATCCTCGTGTGATTACAGTCATCTCAGATGTGTACTGCCTAAAACATACCATAACAAAATATAGATGTATGTCACACAGGACACATACAATAGTATACAGGTATAAATATTAGTTCATGTAATTGTTTTCTTATTTCAGATGGCCCAGAGGAGAATTCAAGCAAACTTCTCAGTACACCTTTTATTGAGGAGCCACAGCACAGGTTGAAGTGGACTGCTTACCTGGAATTCACTCATAATAATGAAGTGGGAGATCTAACCTGGGATAAGGTAATCCAGTCAATTCTTTAGATACCCTTACCTTATAGTCACCATTGCCAGGTGGATATTCTTCCTCCCTGGGTATTCTTCTTCCTCTAATATGTAAATTTCATATTGTAGGTGGAAGCTCGATTGCCACGATCTGAGAAACTGAAAAGCATGTTGAAGGCAGGCATACCTCACTCCATTAGACCCCAGATCTGGATGCGAATATCAGGAGCTCAAGAGAAGAAAGTGAAATCAGAAACGAGTTACAAGGACATTGTAAAGACAAGCTCTAATGATCACCTTATGACTTCTAAGCAGATTGAAAAGGTACATCTTTTGTATTTCAGAGGATGGTAGAGAAATTAAGAAAAATCAAAACAGTATCAGTTTGAACCATTTTAATGACTCTCAACCATCATCTGAATTACTGTACTAATGAAGTGCTTAATTCAACAAAAATACATTCTGTATTTATGATGGAATTTTTCTCCTTTGGACATATTTAATGTTAACCTTTGGTAATTGTAAAAAATGTAAGTGTGTGTGTGTGATTAAACACAGTTCTTTCTCTTCATAGCCTACCCTCTTCTTTATATAAAATATATTACAATTATTTCTATGGTGGAAATATACAAAATAACTCGGTAGGGATCTTCTACCTTGCACAGTAATTTAGTCAGACAGTAGTGTCATTTATCATGGACAGTCAACAGATTAATAATCCCTGAAAGTGTGTCTTCACTGGTGTTGCTTCTGTTTTTTTCAGGATTTGCTGCGGACAATGCCGAGCAATGCTTGTTTCTGTAACATCAACAGTACAGGCATACCCCGCCTGCGTCGCATACTGCGAGGTCTAGCATGGCTCTATCCAGACATAGGTTACTGCCAGGGTACAGGAATGGTTAGTATTAATAATGAAATACCCCCCCCAAAAAAAAGTTTTGGTTATTTGTGACAAGTACTCTGGAGTCTTGATGGTTCTTTTGACAGATGTGACGTGATATCCTGACCATCTTCAGACTGTCTGTGATAACTATCTGTCTGATATCTATATTACAAGATCTTAGTCATATTTGATGCTTAATCACTTATCACGCTCCATGCACAACATTCATCTTGAATCCTTCTCATCTCACAGTTACTTGATGCCCAGCATGTCACCTGCACCATTTTTCTTCATCATTTCCGGTTGTTCCATTATAGTCAACGCAGTCCAAGTTTCCCATTCATCTTGGAAGCAATATTGGATTTTTTTTTCCTCAATAGATTTTTTATGTTCTTCCCAGAATTCCAGATGCTACCATACTCAATACTAGTGATTATTAATTTATCTGATTTAGTTTAAATGTGACTGGCATTGTTTAAACTCTAAAACAGGATGAAGAGAGAATATTTAAACATATTTATCAACCACATTGCTTCCTGTAATTAAGCCCTAAGTGATAGCATACTGAGGTACACAGCTGTCAGAAGAATGGGTTGATGAAAAATATATAGGAGTTTGGATGAATTAATGGGATTTAAAAAAAAACCTTTGAAACATTGAGCTGTCATTTCTGTGGAGTGATAAGTCTTATACGATGTCCACTAGTTATCCTATTGTGTAGCATTTACTACGGAGTTTTTGTATTACAAAACCACACCTGCTGGTGTGAGACAGCTGTAGGTACAAACCTGTAATTGTGGATCGGACTTGTGTATTGGTTGTTAGAGTGAAAGTGAAGATGTGGGTAATCTCCAATCATCTTATTGTCTTATTTCATCATAATTAGATATTGCAATAGGCGGGGGGGGGGAGTCTGTGAGCATGGTTTCAGTTTATGTGGGCATGCCTGTTCAAGGGGAACCAGACTTCCAATGCAAATACAATTTAGTTTTTTGAGGAACAGTGCTTGAAAGTAAAGTTTGGCAGAATATATATGCTTCCATATATTATTATGTATTATAATGAAATTTACTGAACAAAATATATATATATATATATATATATATATATATATATATATCATATTACTGGAAAGATTTCCATTTAGTAATTGCTACTGAACATGGCTAAATCTGTAAACCTGTGGATATTTTCATGGACACATCAGATGTAGAGAGGTTTCTGTTAGTAGTGCATGTATGGGGCTGGTGCAGGTAAGCCTGCTAATCTCCGCATGTCTTCAGTGCAGGTGTGTGGCAGGTGCAGGCATGATGTCATTGGTATGGGCTGGGCTTGGGCAGCAAAATCTTGTTGCATTGATCTTTAATATGTGGGTGTGTGGGTGTGTGTGCTCACACACATGCTTGTAGACCAAATGAAGGGAAAAAAATTTAATTAACTTCAAAAATACACTATATAGAAGTGAACAAGTATAACAAGAATTAATGAAGGCTACAAAATTGTAGTTATTTTCACCATCAAGAAAAACAAAACGATTTTCCTAACTGATCCATGCATGACTCTGTTACATTATCAGCTACAGATATAATGAAGTGTTTTTGTTTAGTTTCGTGAACAACAACGTAGAGGTTAGTCTTCTTAAAGTGTTCACATTTCGTTTATTTATCCAACACTTACTCTAGTGACCTGTATTTAATCAATATCCATGATTTTCTTCAGGAATGGGTGAGTCTTTGGAGTCAGTTGTCTGTGAAATGGGACAGTTGTGCTTTGGTTCAGGTGTATGTTATCGAAGATATAATTTTAGATAATTAACTACATGGTGATGTGTGTAAATATGAATTTCTTTAAAAACTGGGAACTGGCTGGTGTACATACTAAAGTATGCATGGGATGTTTATCATTAATTAGCAAGATGTTTCGCTCAAAGAAATTTTATCTGACTAAATTGTATACACTAGAATGTGGAACGTAACCCATTGTTATATAATATTTGATTCTGTATTCACTGGTAATATCACAGGACTATGTAACTTAAATAGGTACCATATTTTTGGTGCATGTTGATATACGTCTCACTGCTGAACATTTTACATAACATATTTCATTGTAAATTAGGAGGTGTCCCGATCAGTTGTTTATGCCTATAGTAAGCATATACGATGTTACAGATAATGGTGGTGTTGTTATTAAGTGTTCTGTTCCATATCTAAGACTGTTCTGGTGCTGGGAAAAATTCCTTTTTCTTTTGTTTTAGGGGTAGACATTGCTTCATGTTGTTGTTATTGTTGTAGATTTTGACATGAGGAGCTAACTCTCTTTCTCTCTATCTCTCTCTCTCTCTCTCTCTCTCTGTGTGTGTGGCATACACTTACATACCAGTCAGACAGGTAGGCACATTGTTTGTGTGTTATTATGTTCACTCATAACGTTATCACACTTGGTCAGAGTTTATCTGTAATAGTGTATCGTGTTCAGCAAGAAATGGATGAAACACATTGTTCAGGAATTAATTAAAAACTCATATTTAGTAAATCCTATATTTCATCCTTACATTTAAAATTTTCTAAGCAACCCCGTAGAAATAACCTCGAAAAATAATCTCCTAAATATGATAATTTAGCTGTATTTAATTCTGTAAACTATTCAAGGTATTAGTTTTTATCAGAAGTATTTTGAGTGCCAATGTCAGTCATCCTATCAAACAGTCTTAATTGCTACTGTAGTTAAAACACGTTTATTTTGCTTCACCTGAGTACACTGTTTTGGTGAATTTCTGTCAATATTGCACATATTGTTGCTGATTTACAGAATGTGATAAGGAAGTTATGAAAATTCTACACAATAAAGATGAATTCTCTGATGTGGTATGTGTGTCTCTATTGTTGTAGATATTTGCTTAAATTGAGTTAAACGAAAGAAAATGGTAGAAGTATATTGATAAAAGGAGTTGCTTCCCATTTCCCTTTTGTTTTTTTTCCCTTTCTGCTATTGTTCCTTCTCATGTGGAATGGAAGAAGTAACTTTCTTCCTAGAAGACATCAACTTGGGCTACCAATATGTGTTTGTCAGTATATCAGATATATACAGCATAATGCAGTACATCCAAAACCAATAAATATATATATATTAATTACTCTGGTGGGCGCCTCCGTGGTCTAGCGGTAACGTGTTGGACCACAGATCACTACCACCCGTGTTCAAATCTCGGCATGGGCATATCTGAAAAAATTTTCATCTTTGACTTCACTTCATTACCTTCGGAGGTTGGTCGGCCCATTTAGCCTACCACGTGCACAAAAGTGGCCATAAAACATCAATCATCATCATCATCAATTACCCTGGTACTTTCCTCCGTTGTTTCACAGTGATACTAATTATAGGTTGTTTCAGATGGCCATTGTAGCTGCCAAGCTGAAGGTAACAAGAAAACCTAAAAAATATATATATATAACTAAACAGGATTAACACACTAACAAGTACAACAATCGATAGGAAATAACTGTTTTGACAACAGTAATCAATACACAGCTCTAATATGATGCAATGTGTGGTGTGGTGTGATGTGATGTGGTGTAGTAGCCTTATGTCTGGGTTGATGTACCTAATGCTTGCTATCCTAGCTACCAAAACACACACTGTTTATTGGTCATTCAAAAAGAAAGAGATTATATATTAATTATAGATTTATCAGGACTGCTATTTATCACTTAATCAGTTCAGCTCAACGTTTAATATTTTGTTTGTTAGCATCAAAACATTATTATTACAAATTCTACTCAGTCTGTTTATAGAATATGAAACTGTGTTGAACTTCACTGAATCATGACATTGAAAATGTAAAATAATTGTCAGTACACGTATCCAATAAATTATGGATTACAAATGTGAGCACAAGTTTGTTTTTCTTGCAGATTGCTGCCTCTTTGTTATTATTCCTGGAAGAGGAAGATGCCTTTTGGATGATGTGTGCTATCATTGAAGATCTTCTACCAGCTTCCTATTACTCAAATACACTTATTGGAGTACAGGTAGATATGTATATGCTACGGTACTATTCAGTGAGTGAGTGAGTGAGTGAGTGAGTGAGTGAGTGAGTGAGTGAGTGAGTGAGTGAGTGGTGGTGAGTGAGTGAGTGGTGAGTGAGTGAGTGAGTGAGTGAGTGAGTGAGTGAGTGAGTGAGTGAGTGAGTGAGTGAGTGAGTGAGTTCATATCTGGCAACAATGATAGTTATTAGTTTTTTTCTTTATAACTTATTTCTGACCAAAATACCAAAGATTATTCAGAAGTATACCTGAAGTGTAGCACACACACATACACACACACATACATATATATATATATATATATATATATATATATACACACACACAGAGAGAGAACTATGAATGCATGTCGTTATCATGTCTAGAGTATTGTTTGTTATACTTGATATAACTCTATTTACAGGCAGACCAGAGAGTGTTACGACAGCTGATAATAACATATATGCCAAACTTAGATGGAGTACTCAAGGATCATGATATAGGTAATAAAGTGTACATAGTTTATGAAGATACGTATACCAGGAACACTTTATGTAGCACTTTGTATGCTTAAATGTATTTTTGAGAGCATGATCATGAAAATGGTACACTGACTTGCATATCACTTGTGAAGTGATCTGCTTATGTACAATAAGACTTTAAAAGTTCTAAATTTGTATTAGTAAAGCCACAGATTAATTACCAAAATTAGTTTAAATTTACAAGATTTCTAAGCTTGAAGACTGATTTACTATAGAAATAACTGAAATAATTTCACAGTGAAACTGACCTGTCACTATCTTGGATTAGCTTAATCCACACGGTGTTCAGGTGGGTCAGCGGGAAAATAATAATAAAAAGAATAAATGTTGATTTTATTTCCCAGAGGTGTGTTTTACCTATGTTCAGCAGGTTTGTAAAACAAGTATTCAAAAAATAATGGCCTCTCTAGCATGCTTTATATTTAAATAATTTTGTTCACATGAAATATTACAAGAAAGCAAAAGCATTTATTTGTGTATTAATTAGGGATGCGTCGATTAATCGCAGTTCACAGTATTCGCAGTTTTAATCCTTCGATTTGATTCATGGTTTTTCAATTTGCAAATCGCTGTTTATTTAGATTTTTTAAATGGCACCTTAGTATTCTGTAGTGTGCAGTCAGAAAATGATGGGAGAAAATCCCAGATTTTGAATGGCTTTTTCTTTGACATCACCGTGGATTTCTGATGACACATGGGTTTTAGCCAATCACAGTGCTTGATTCCACAATACTTGATACTTGGATTGGCTATCCAAGATCCCAGATCAAACTTATTTTTGAATTAGCATTTTAACACTTTCAAGTCAGTCAGTAAGAGTCTACTTTATCCTGCAGTAGTGAGGTTGCTCCTCCTCTGACGAGTCAGCCATCTCTATCTGACTTTTCTTGCATTCAGCCACTAGTTAGGGAGGAAGATAGCCCTGAACCCATTCCTTTTCACATGGAAGTAGAACTGGAACAACATCTGCATGTGTGGAATCTGATTCAGATGTTGATGAACCAAAGCCAAAGATGGATTTATTTTGGATTCAGATGTTATGATGACAGGTGTTGACATCACAAATAGACCATGAGATTGCCATATACAGGACAGGGATCCCCATTTCACTGAAGGATCCTGCCACAGACTGGTGGATGAAGAAATCCTCTCAGTATCCTCTGCTGGGCAAACTGGCCCAGTGTTATCTCGCCACATCTGGGACTTCAGCTCCATCCGAAAGGGTTTTCTCAACTGCAAGCGATGTAGTTACAACACTGAACACCAACCTCACAGTAATGTGGATATGTTGGTCTTTCTAAACAAAAACTTAGAACTTTAGTTCATGAAGTCATTTGAGATGATGGTTATGTAGTTTGATATTACCAAAAAGGTATTTTAATTTTCTAGTTAAGACATGTTTTGTCATTTATATCAAGTACTTTAGATATTACCAAAAAGGTATTTTTGTTTTCTAGTCATATCATTTGTTTTTATCATACATTCATTTACAATTATTTTGCTATTTTTAATAAAAATAACGTTGCTGCTTTAGACTTTTTAAAATTAGTTTATTGAAAAGTATGTGTGATCACTGGCATACTTGAGTAAAGTATCGTGAATAAATTGAACCGTGGACTAAATATCGAAAATTAAATCAAAAATCAAGAAATTGAATCATCCCATCCCTAGTATTAATTGTCCTTGTGTTAGTTTATAAATTCTATTATAATGGTGTATTTGGAGGCTGAAACAAGCAGCCCCATGCATAACAGTAACAATGATTAAGGTGGAAAATGAAGCTTCTCTTCGGTATATATTAATATATATATATATGTGTGTGTGTGTTAATTTTTTTAATTAATTTATACGTTTACTAAATTTAATATGTTTGGATTTATTTCTTGCTTTTTCTGATCATTTGTTTTGGTTTCTTTCAATATTGCATCCTATTCATTATTATTTCAGAATTGTCACTGATCAGTCTGCACTGGTTCCTGACAGCTTTTGCTAGTGTTGTTCATACAAAAGTCTTGCTCAGGATTTGGGATCTCTTCTTCTATGAATGTTCTACAGTACTGTTTCAAATCACACTTGGGATGCTTAAGATGAAGGTATGCGTATATAATTTTATCTGGATTTATATTTCACACACACACACACACACACACATTCAACCATTTCCTCACAACTTTTATTTATATGAAGTGGTAGTACATTAAACATCTAGAACACTTGGTTTCGAATCTTGGTGTATGTCCGAAATGTGTTTCTTAGATTTCATGTCAGCTATTTATCTTCAGAGATTAATTACACACAATTAGCCATAAAACAGCAAGCATACATAATTCATGAGTATATTTTTCCAACTCATATCAGTCATGAATATTTGTGATTATTGATCATTCGTATGCTAAATTTCAGTTTGAGTATCACATTAATTCAAGCATAGATCTTACAGTCATAAAATTTTAATTACTATTTAATTCTTCCATCACTTGCTTGTCACAGCTGAACATTTCCTGTTAATCATAATCTTATTTATCAACAGGAACCAGAAATCCTACAGTTGGACAATTCAGCACAGATATTTAATGCATTGTCTGATGTGCCAGGAGATGTACAAGATGTTGATGAAATGATTGAGGCAAGATATTATTAATATACCTTTGCTTAGGTTGATTTGAGTTGTGGTTGCATTTTTTGTTTTTGTTTTAAATCCATTAGCTGTTTTCTGATACCAGTATCATGGCAGGTCTACCCTGATATTGTAATAAATAAGTATTGCTTTGCTTTAACTTTATTATGTTGGTTAATGTACACTTTGTTAACTTTTCAGACTGCATATCAAGTGAGCAATTCTCTAACTGACGTCATTGTGGATACACATAGACGTAAACACTTGGCGTATCTAATGGCTGATCAAGGGGCTCTAGTTAATCCTGAATCAACTCGTAACCTCCCAAAACAGGTTAGTTAGAAATTACACCCCCACATACATACACACACAGACACACATATGCTGAGATCAGAGTTATCATGATTATCATTCTGATGAATTCTTAGTGGTAAAGGTTGGTGGGCTATATTTTGAATTAATAAATAGACTGTGTTATGTCAGTTGTAATTTGTCAGTTCTTTCACTTTGCCAAAGCTAAATCTTAAACTGCTGGCCATTTTGTAATATACATTTTTGACTTTCAATCTGCCGTCTTAAAATCCGACTAAAACCGCGCATGGAACCCACATTAGGTTCATCGCAGAATTAAAATGTCCACATATTGTACTGTCATCAGCATTTAATAATATCACAAGAATTATATAATTCAGAGTATGATGATAATATCCGAAGAGTCGTGTTAAACCAAATTCTGCCATTTATGTAGACTGGGTTTTGTAACTCTCAGTGGTGAAATCCATCTTTCATATCACAGCCCCTCAGACTTTTTTGGTGAAGGTTTGAAGTCAGTTTGTATAGTTTTGTTAAACTTTAGCAATGAATTAATTTTCCTTTAATTATTAGTCCGGGATGTGTTGTGTTTCAATAGTTTTGCTAGGTTACTGAGATGAATCAATAAATCGGAATCTGGAATGTCTAATATATATATATATATATATATATATATATATATACCATTTATTTCATACCAAACATTGTACAATAATAATATGAGTGCATAGATGCATATACATTATGACATATATCTAGTCGTAGGTGAAAGGATTAAACAGAAAGTAAATAAAAAAGGCAGGTAGGTAATAGCCATCCCTCATTAAACATAGCTCTCTAACACATATACCTACTGCTGTCCATTCATTTGAACAAAATGATGAGCTGTATAACTTTCTTCTTATTGATAAAACACTCGAATTAGTAAAACAATCTCCATTATTATTTAATGCATGTAAAAGTAACCCAAGATTTGACGCTACATTTGTATTTGATCTTGTACAAAGTGAACTACACATGTTAACATACTTATTATCACTGTGGACAACATCATAATAGAATAACAGGAATCTACTGAATAACTGGGTTTGAATAGATTGACCTTGTTCTTTGCCACGAGTCATCCATGGGACGCCCCAGATTCTTCTTACACACTTTCGCCAGTTTACATAAAATCTATTGATACCTAATACAGTCTAAACTCGAATCTCACTTTTATGCCAACTTTGGGCTAGACTGTAATTTTATTGAAGCATTGTTAGATGTGAGACCAATACATATGATAAGATAATCCAGCTGAGCTGTCATTCTGTTAATGTTAGTATTTTTATGCCCACAGCAATTGAACAAGCGACACCTGCGCCGATCAAGGTCACTCATCTCCACATTGCTGTGGGGAGAAAATGAAGATGAAGAATCTGCTAAGGCCAAAAATATAAAAACTACGGAGATACTTGTTGACCTTCGTGAAGCAATCCTGCAGATATCAAGACATTTCCAGTCTATTGATCCTAAGAATGCTAAAGTGGTATGATGAAAACACAAGTGTCTGAGAACTGAATGATTATAAAATTGTTTCCATCAATTCGCTGTTAAAATATCTTGAGTTTTTTTATGTAATTAGCTAAAGTTCACCAATGACAGTGTTCAAATTTTGATCATACATAATAATTATGCCCATTCTTCTTTTGCTTTTATGACTTTCTGAAAGGTTATCAAAATACTACCATCAAACAGATAATTGAATTAATATCGTTTTCAGAGAGTGTGATGGATTGTGTCAAAAGCTTGATGACATTTTTTATTCAACCGGTCATATTTTATGTGTTCACAGAATCTCATCCCAGATTACTCAATGGAAAGTCATGCAAAAGATCTGGAAAATTATGTGAATGTGGCGCGAAACCGACGTCGTAGAGCTAAAGCTTTGCTTGACTTTGAGCGTCATGATGATGATGAGCTTGGATTTAGGAAGAATGACATCATTACAGTAAGATATAATTGTTATATATGTGCAATTAGTAGTTTATCACCATTTTGGTCTGTCTACCAGAAGTCACCTTAGAAGCCTAAATTGTTACAACAGAAGTCAAAAACATGACAAAACTCTTGTATGATTAGTACCCATGTCAGTGTCCATTATTCAGTGCTTGTTTTGGCGTATTTTTTCAGTAGTTGGTCCATTTTATAATCTTTTGTAACTAGTTTATTTATTTTTTAAGCCGCTGATCTTTTTATATAGCTAGTAAAGCAACAGTTCACCTTCAGATAATGTGACTTGAATGTGTAAAAGTAACCCCAAGTCCCCCAATAAATGATCACAAACTTTATCTTACACCATTGATATAAGGAAATAATTCTAATTACTGGAAGATTGCTATTATGGCTTCCTCAGGTGCCAACTTATATGGCAGCAAGGAAAAAAGTCACATGTTCTGACATCCTGTAGCTTCAGGATCATGTAGCCATCTAGATCAAATCGGGTCACAGATGTTCTGGCTTTGCCATATTCTTGGTATTACCTGCTACCATGCCCAGCCTTACTAACAGCTAGTAACTGACACTGTTGGAGGTTCATTTACTTAAATAGAGCAGCTCAGTAGATGGCTTGTGTTACAAGAGTGCAAAACCATCTTCTGAAGTAATTTAACTATTTAGTTTTCTTTAGGCATTTCAGTAAACGAGGCTGTTTGGACCCACTATATTGTAATAGTCATGAAATTAGATGTTTGGTTGACCCCTGTTTACTTTATTATAACTGGGTAATACAAACAGCTTGTATTAAGTGCCGTCAGTTATTAAGAGTATCTGGTCCATGTCTGGCTTCAAAATGGCGGTGCTGACAGATGAGTTATAGTCGATTTGGAAGTAATTTGGACTAGATTATTTAGTATGTGGTTGATTGTTTTCATATTTTGACTTCATTTGTAATTTGTGTGAGTATATTTGTATTAGTCCTGAGAATTTGAAATGAGGGTGAATTGTTCCTTTAATGATAGTGATGATGATGATGATGATGATGATGATGATGATAATAAAAAAGCCTGAATGCTAGTTGTTAACCTGCCTGGCTACCTTAATGAGGTAGATGCAGGTGATCTTTAGTTTAATGCTTCTGCTTCCTTGTTGATGAGCCATAAATACACATCTTATTCAGGAGAGAACATCGCCAGCTGCTTGGGTGGATAAAATATTCATAGTACCTCATGACCGTATCTCTTGCAGTCATATCTGATCATTATTTTAATCACCAGGTGATTTATTTAATTAGAAATGGTGACTAAGATGAACATCGCTGGAATTCGTCGTAATATAAAAATTCACAGAACAGTAAATAATCATCAAATTAGACAATTATCACATACATGTGTATCATGCAATTAGTGAATTATAGTTTGTGAGATATTAATTATTAATTCTGTGATTACCTATATATAGCTGGCTGGCTAGTGGTCATTTTGTTGGTTGGTAGGTCTGTTGATCATTCTTGTTACACTATCTGTGTGCATTTTTCTATTTATCTGTTTGTTTCAGCTTATTTGTACTCCTTTATCTTTTCCGATAGATAATATCTCAGAAGGATGAGCACTGTTGGATAGGCGAGTTAAATGGACTTCGTGGCTGGTTTCCTGCTAAGTTTGTGGAGCTGCTGGATGAGAGAAGTAAACATTACTGTATGGCAGGTGATGATACGGTGACTGAGACAATCACCGATCTAGTCAGAGGAGTGTAAGTCATCCCTTATCATTAGACAACCCTTTCTGGTAAACTATTATCACTACATCGTATTAGAATGTCTCCGCTAATCCATCTTCTGCATCAAAACCTATTGGAGAAAGTTAGTTTATCGCCTTTATTTGTTGCAGTCTAGTTTATGATTTTAGATTAAGGTGTTATACGTGTGACTGATACTGACTGATAAACTCTTGCTGTAGCATATATCGCTGTCTGTTTTATTATAGTATAAATATGTAAGTCATATTGGCTTAGTAATCCAGTCAACTTTTAATTAACCATCTTTCAGTTAAACAAAACTTAAATTGATCGGATGACAAAGTTATCCTTGAAGGATTTCCTCAAACAATCACATATTTTCTCATAATTCATTCAGCCTATAGGTTTAAACCCCAGTTGGGCAATCTGAGAAGGGTGGCACATCTTTAGTAATAAAGAGTAATAAATGGAGTTATCTCAGGTTACCAATTTTCCCCATGGATGCTAAATTATATGAAAGTGACTCATGTAATGAAGCCCAGAAAAATTATTTTTACAGTTTTGACCAGGAAATGTGACTTTTCAAATATTTCAACCTAATTATACAGTTTTGGTGTTTTAATTATCTTTATTGATGCCATAAATACAAGAAAGTTACTGAGTAAACTGTTCACTAAAGAATGAAATTTAATAATTTTCTCCTTACATAACTGCTAAAGTTGATCACAACATGACCATTTTTGTTTATGTTTTACTTCCGTTGCTATGAAACGCCCTAAATAAACCTCAAACAAATCTGTCCATGTTTTGTGATATTGTGGGACACAATTAAGAATCAGATGAAAATAAAGTCTTGTAAGTACTTCAATTTGCAATTTACCAAACTGTTCATGAAAAATTATATAATAATGTGAATAATTAACCTGGTACCAGGCATTATAATGCTGGGGTAATTAGAGAATATATTTTGGATATATCCATAACTTTACTTACACTGAGTATTTACATGTTTACATACTTGTTGCATTCCTATTTGTTTGTAACATAAATAGCCATACAAACACCACCTTGGCAGGCACACAAATGGTGAAGTTTATTTCCTATCAATTTACTGGCTTAGTTTTTCTTTACTTTTTTCATAAAAATATGGTAATTTAGAAATATTTTATTTGTATTATTACTCTCTGACAAATTGAAACTGAATTCGTGAAATATTCTGCTGATCTATAGGGAAAAATGCACACTTAGAAAATCAACTATGCTTATTTTCCACCTTTTGAAATTTGATTTATTGCTGTTTATATTTTGTGTTGTATGCTTTAATTTGTCATTTAAATTAACTAAAGTGGCTTATTATATTTCCATAATTAGTTTGTGTCCAGCATTGAAGAACGTCTTTCAGTATGGCTTGAAGAAATCATCATTATTGGGCAGTGCTGGACATCCATGGCTCTTTTTGGAAGAAGCAGCTACCAAAGAAGTAGAAAAAGACTTTGAATCAGTCTATTCTAGATTGGTTCTCTGTAAAACATACAGGTACACGTTAACAATGGTCTAGGAGGCTTATTTTTTTGTGGTGAAAACTGGAAATCCTGTCCACAGTAAAAATAAAGTGAAGGCTTTTGCCATTCTGTCAGTGATGTTTTGGATATGACTGAAATAATGTGCCCATTCCAGAATTGATCATGTTTTCTTGTTAGTTTTTAGGAATAATGCAATTTAAATGTTCTATCATGATTCTACATCCACAAATATTCTTTTCTTCTCTGAATACTGTTTACAGCTGCTAATATATTTCTTTAGTGTTTTATTGGTGATGGGATGGTCACCTTCTTGTCATTCTATAAAAGTAATCCATACCATAGAATAAGTGGGATCAGATTAACATTAACACTTTTATGCTTGGGTAAGAAAGAATGTCCATCAAATGTTTTTATTAATTTTTAACGATTTATATATTACAGACTTGATGAAGATGGGAAAGTCCTGACACCTGAAGAGATTCTGTATCGAGTTAGTAATACTATTGATTAAACTAAATCTAAAATGTTCAGACAGGCCAAGAAAGTCAAATAAATTTTTAATCTAATCATAACAAGTAAATATTTCTAGAGTAATGAAGTTCAAAAGGAGTCTGATTGTTGTAATTATATTAATTAAATAGTACATTTATTTCATACATCAGGCTGTGCAGTCTGTTAATTTGACACATGATGCAGCACATGCTCAGATGGATGTCAAATTTCGATCACTAATCTGCTGTGGATTAAAGTGAGTTATTAATTTCCGTTTTTTTATGAATGTTTCCATGATCTTGTGTGTGAATTAGTTTATGTTCTAGTGATATATTTCATAAATAGATTGTGTTTAACTAATTCTTCAGCTGACCTGTATTATGGATGTGTATTTATGCTCCGTGAAATGATCCAAAATATTTTACATCACAAGAATCATTACTAGGAATATAATAGGATACACAGATACTATGTCTATATTATCGGTGTTTTATATTTTGTGTTTGCAGCGAGCAGGTGTTACATCTGTGGTTAGAGACACTGTGTTCATGTGTCGATGTGGTTGAGAAGTGGTATTATCCTTGGTCATTCATGCGCAGTCCAGGATGGGTTCAAATAAAGTGTGAACTACGGTAATATTATCTCTCGCATTTTATATATATATTTCTGCTAGCCAGATATGAATCTGAGTAATATATTGCTATGAAAGCTTTATGGTGTTCTGTTAGAACAATAACTTGCTCTCCATATCTTCAAAAAAATCTCCTTAGACAGGTCACCATAACTTTTGTCTGGTTTTGAAATGTTCCCTCATTTCAACTAATGCTGATATTTCATTTCAACTTATTTCTAATAATGTTTGATATACCGCCTTAACATGCATTACAAAATGACGTTGATTATCAGTGCTTATTCTAACATCTCTATAGAATGAGAAAACGTTACGAATTTGTTTACGTTTTATTTCATTTGTACATCGATTACATATTAACGAAATGCTGTTGTTGTTTTTGTAGTTGTATAGTAGACCTTTTTAACAGTGTCCCATGTTTTTCTGCCCATATTGTATGTCAGTGTGTATTGTGTCAGATGTTTACCTAGTTAAGTAATTTAGTATTGATTGTTGTCACTATCTATCCTCTATTGTGCAGTGTCATTTGTAATTTAGGCAGCTATCTTGCTAATACAGTAAGTGTAAATTATGCTGTTTGAAAAAAAAAACTGTGTTTTATTAAGGCAGTCATCAATATTTCACTTTATTTTTCTAAGCACATATTCCATTTGAAAACTAGAA
The DNA here is from genome assembly GCA_025642065.1 of Paralvinella palmiformis. NCBI lineage: Eukaryota > Metazoa > Annelida > Polychaeta > Terebellida > Alvinellidae > Paralvinella > Paralvinella palmiformis. The sequence goes on along the minus strand of JAODUP010000127.1, from coordinate 1,847,009 downwards.
TTATTGGTGAACGTTACATCCTCTTATTTGATCAATTTGTGTTCATCATAATTCTGAAGCTATATATAAATTATGGGATTGTATAAAAGTTGGGAACTAACTGAGAAGAAGAGATCCTTAAGCGTGTTGTTCGTTTGTAACCTAGATTTACTGTTCAAAATGACACCATCTCGTATTTTATCAATTTGTTTATCGTACAACTGAAGGCATTTCTCCATAAATTTTGGGATTGGGCCAGGCACTGTTTCTAAATTCCATCATTGGTAATTGTCCTTCAGTAGTGCCTTAAAAACAATTATCCGCTAAGCTTGGCAGCTGTAATTGAAAAGAAAAAATTCCATGGACTTGTACAAGTGTTTGGTGTTTTTAGAATGTCTTGTTATAAAATTTACTAGGTGATAATTAGGGAAACAGCTGAGACTGAAGTTGTCTAATTAGTAAAATAAAACAGAATGTGTCATCTCGATAGCAACAGATTCAACACTTCATAAATACTTTTGCAAATTAAGTATTAAATCATAAGCGACGTAATATAAAATCTGGTTGATATCATTTTCATTACTACAGTACACTGTGGCATTAAACAGATGTTAAATCATGCAGACGAATTATATCTAGTCATAATTCGTTTTGATGCACACAAACTGAACTAAATGAACTTCCAATGTCTTCCCTGTGGGAAAGCAAACTATTTGAGTACCATATTTCTGATTTTACAGGATTTTAAGCCAGTTTGCATTCACACTTTCCCAAGACTGGGAACTGCCTGAGAAGAAGAAACGCTTGATCAAAGAGATGCGACGCAACATTCAGGACATGTTGGTCAAGCATCATCTGTTTAGTTGGGAACTGAGCTAACAGCAACATCCTGCACATGTCCATGGCCTCGTGCAGTTAGTTTATTATGATTTCTTTTGGTACTTGGCCATACGTTATTGGCTTCTGGCACTAACCTTATCAAGTCACTTCTCTTTCCTAGTTCAGTTCTTCTCATCATTTCTTCAATATGTTTGTACATACGAGTCTAGCTGTTGCTTATATAGTTTTCCCCAAAGGTCTGTTTTCACAAACACACTGCTAATATTAGTGAAGTTGATAATTTCGTATGGCTTTATTTTCTGTTTTGTTTGTATTTAGTTTACTGTTGTACTTAGTTATGTTATTATTTTACTTTGTTGTTGTTGTTGTCGAGCTGTTGTTATTTAGTGTTTATGAGAAGGCCAGACACTTCCAGAAACGTATACAACCCAGAAATAAAATTGAAATAAAAATTCACCATTTTTTAATTTAGCATTTGAAAATGTAGCAGATGTTGGACACAATCCTATTATTTTACCTTCCCTTAGATAGTTATTATTCAGACTTTCATCGTTTAATGCTTATAACTTGGCTGAAGTGGTGCTGAAATTCCTTTGTAGCATTTGGTGATGAATTTGTCTTACTGCTGCGTAGCATTCTGCTGCTAACATGCAACTGGGCTGTAATGTGTGATTATGCTGGTTCTTCTAACGAGGTTTTGGTGAATTGCTTCAGAATTGTTTCTGATTAATTGGAGCTAATTCCAAAACGTGATTTCTGGACATAACGTCATCAGAGATGTTTTTGTAAACTAAATATTAGTATAATTTAGATGAAAGCAGGTAAAATATATGTATCAGAGTTGGGTCCCTATGATTAGTGGCTTTATTAAGTAGCTGACCTTAAATAAAGACTTTTTTTAAAATTAGCATTGCATTATATAGAAGACTACGACCAAAGTACAGACACAACCTACTAATGAGACATGATCACCCGCAGGCATTTTAGAGATCTTGTTGTATTGATTCTTCCATATATTAAGATGCTTGATTAGATTCAGAAGTGTCAAATGGTGATAGTTGCTGTTTTTAATTGGTTTGAGGATTCTTAAGAGTTCTAGAGATTTCATATGGTTATCTTTTGTTCACGATACATTCTTTTAACCATCTGGCAGAGTAAAAAATATGTAATAAAATCCATATGACTTATACATGTATATATATATATATATATATATATATATATACACACACACGCACTCACATGTGCATGCACGTACATACACACGCACACACGATTTTGAAAAGGTTGTTTTGGTCCACAGTATTTATATCTACTACCTTATTTTGTATGCACAACAAACTCAGCTGATTGACTGCTCTTATTTTCAGATTACTGTCACAGTTCTCATTCAATTTGTCTCAAGACTGGGAGATACCATTGAAGAAAGACCTCAGTCGTCCCCTGAAGGACGGAGTGCGTGACATGCTGATAAAACATCACCTTTTCTCGTGGGACATCTGAACAGCATTGTTCACACACACCTTCATGTTTACTGATAACTGACATTAATAGCACAGTTTTGTACGTATTTATGGTAATAATGATAATAAGAAAATAATAACAATTGTGTAACCATTTATTATACCCGATCCCAATTAGTATCGTTACTTCACTGACTGCACTTCACAAAATACTGTAAACTCTGATCTAACATGATTCCTGTTGAGATGAGATTATATGCTGACTGGTGTAAGATAACCAATCTTTTCCACCTATTTATTCCAGTATTTGGAATGTATCTTTGTGTTTTGGTAAAATCGAAATTCTCACTAACCAAGAACTGGTTAAATATGAGTTGACCATGAAAGCAAAGCATTTTTCCTGATATGAACAGCATTATATTCCAGCTGAAGATGAACAAATTGTTAAGCAGTGGATACTTATTTCTACGTTGTCACTATATTTCACTTATCGTCATATTATTTATGTCATGTATCATTTTGCTAAAAAGACGCAGTATATGGTTATGGTTGTTCGATAATTTGCTTCTATGGCATCGTGTTCACTTTTTCTGTAAAAAAGATCTCAAGTGTTTTTTTGTTGTAAAAAACAGTATTACATCCAATATGTAAATTGTCTAGTCATTAGCTTCTATATGTGCAGATCATGTATCACTCTTTTTTAAGTTATACTTTCATGGATTGTTTGGTCTCAAGTTAGTTGTATTTTTGTTATAGCAATATTTTTAGACTCAGTAATTTCAGTAAAGCGTATTTATAGGCACACCTTACCACAATAGCCACAGCTGTTTTAGATAGGCCATACATGGTAATAATGTGTATCAGATGTACAAGTGTGACAAAGAACCTCAACTGAAATCCAGGTTTGATTTAAACCTCTGGATTGAGTACACGTTATTGTAATTGCTTGATGGCACGTTACATTGTCTAACTGTGACCAGTTGAATACTGAGATGTCGTCTACATTCCTATCCCATGAAAACTTCTACGTATTTAATCTAATTACCAGGTAATGTGGTATGTTGGACGTTTCGTAATACCATGTCTTGTTGAAGTTATTCGCGTTCGAGTTTCATTCATTGTGTGAACACTGACAGTATATCATCATGTATGCATTTCGTTAGAAAGATAGTCAACAAATCATATGCTAACAATGGCAGGTAGATTATAGCTGGTGATTGGAGTTATTGGAATGAACTATTTGTTGATGAATGATGTTGTATATAAATTATTATTTCAGCTGACTGGACTATATATTTTCTGTAAGATGATCTAATGAAAAATGTATGTTGTTGAGAGTCAGAAAACTTGCCAAATAATTGTTTAAGGACCGTGTTCATGCCCATTCCTTCATGTCGCAAATGCTTTACTGAATGACCTGCTATGTGTTCATAGATCACCGATGTCTGAGCTGGTATGCAGGGAGGAACAAAATGGGAGGTTGACCAGATACCAAATATTTGACCAGGATCGAAATGAATATCTGGCTTTTATCCAGATGCCTAGTCATGTGTTACATGTTTCCCAAACTCTTTAGCATACAAACAGGGTAGTTCATATATGGTTAATTGAAATCATTTTAAGAAATATTGGACATTTGCCAAATCAATTTCTCGATGTGTCCTGAAGTGCTTAAAACTGTTTTTTTAATCAAGAATAATAAGCATAAAATAGCGAGTGTGGCATCTTAAACATTATGTGTGAGTATTGCCAAGCTTGAATGTTACTGTCGAGTACAATAATTATTGATAATATTCAAGGCATTATATTTCAAATTATCAATACTTATGGGAATTCCCACTCCAAAGTCATTCCTGGATATTTCAGAAACAACTGTAAACTACAAAATGTTATTCGTCATGTTTTGTTTGGTTTATTGTGACTGTGATAAAAATAACATACTGTACTGGATATTTGTTGTTGAATAAGTGTAATATAATAACAGAATTGTGAATAAATACAGTGTAAATACTTGTACTGTTTTTTCATCATTGCGTCACGTATAGGTGATTTTGTGTGTTGTGTTCTGTGTAAAGAGGCTACTAGTGCTAAAACGTCCCAAATGTTATCACATTTTGTGTCCATTCTTTGTGGTGAACGAGACTTTGGTACTTTAAAATACAACTCCTCTATATAAAGTCACGACAGCCAAACAATCTCCCTACACAAGAACTATTCACATGGGGAAATTTTTTATTCTCGTTTCATTCAATACAAAATAACCACATAGCTTCAGCAATGTACCAAGCACAAACACTGCCACCTCAAGATGTAAATTGCATAACAGAACACACTTGTATGTAAAATATGGACAAAGCTTTTAAAGAGCTTCACAACATTTTAATAGTTTTGGGAACAAGAAAATAAGTATTTTAAATCACACAACTGAGGTGCGCCTTTATTTGTAAATTTAGTCAACTGTCTACTGACTGATGCTACAGTTAAGAAAATCGTGTTTTATGCAACTATTTAAACCTAGAATAATGAGTATTGAAATTCAGTAACTTTAAGAACTGCATGATGCAAACAGGTCATGGACGTCTGTTGCAACACAAATAGGAGATTGCTAAATGATAAGCTACACAAAGGTAATGCCTGTCTGACCAACATGTAACTCTTGCATTGAAGATGTAAGTTTATACATGACAGAAACATAAATAGTGTAACATCCAGCAGGAAGATAAAACCAAAGAGATCTCAATCTTCCCCTTTTCACAAACACACACACACTGTAGTGAATGGATCAGTCTTTACACTAATTTCCTATATGAATCTGTGCATACATTACATGTTTTTTACACTCACGCATCTAACATCAGAACAAACATTTTCACTGGTTTTAAATATATAAATATCAATTGATAAACAACTCCGAGGCTCTCTCTATCAAGAATAACACCAAAACAGATATCTTACCCTCTTAAGAAAGACTGTGCATATATATATCAACGAGTTGTCATAAATCTAAAATACACACCTAAATCTAATACTATAATAATACAATATTTATGTTATATAAACTGCCAAGCAATATCATCTACACCACTTCATGTACAGTGTGAGTGCTGAAATATGCCTTTAACCAAATAATCATGAGACAAAACACTTCATTCAAATTTCTTTTGTATTAGTAAAGCATTCTACTGTTTATTCTCCATAGTGATAAGAGGGTTTCTGGTGTTGTATCACCATTATGGCGAAGCACTTTATTAGCACCAAAAGTCACCTCTGAGATTATTCCCAGAGCTTAGCACAGTAACAGTCAGCATATGATCAACTTGTATCAAGTATTAGTGTCATGTTTACCATCTTTGATTAGCACTCATTTTGAATGATCCATTTCATCACAATACTCTAACCACATTTTAGAGTACGTATTCTGAAGTTATCCGACAAACCACGATGATCAAGTGTAAACAACACAGGCACACTTATTTCACGCACTTATAAGAATCACCTCAATGTGTCAAAAGAAAAGTGATGCAATGTCTTAAAATGAAAATAACCCCCAAACATGCTAGATGTACCTCGTACAGAATGACTAGAAAACAAAAGAACAGCCAGTAATATGGGACGAGGTCTTTGTTTGGTTTCGTCAAACAGGATGAATGTAACCTATGATTTCAGGATGTCGCGTGTCACCTCTGAAATAGTACACAGTCTTTCAGCAGTCACTGTCATCAAATAATTGCCAATAACAAATGGCAATTAGACCAACTCAGTTAGCATACAATCTGTAGGATTAAGTCATTATCATGTGCAGTCATCCGTAAAAACCAACCACACAGTGGGAAATATTCTTAACAACAATCAATCACCAAGCAACAATTTCCACTATCAATGTAAAACCAAAAAGCCATTGCTTGTGATGTTCAGTGTTTTTTTTCCTTCTAGACAGTGACCTTGACATTCATGTAACCTTGCTGACTCTGCGTTGCTGACCTTGGTGTGGCCGACTGATCTGACTGTAAGCTGCCACTTGTTCTGTGTTGCCTCTTAGCCCTGGTGAAAACAAAAACAGGCAAATCATCAGCTGCTATGCACGTTATGAAATAAATCTATGTATGCTAGACTGTTATATAAAAAGATAGATAAACATTCTACTACACTCAGAAACAACACAAATTTAAATACAACGAAAACTAATTACAATGTAATATTTGAGATGCAAGAAATGCCAAATGCAATGTAGCCAAATGGTGATATTGGACATACTATGCCATAGCTGCTTATTCTGGTTAATCGTGATGTTGTACTGACAAACAAACCATATTGCTAATTAACATGAAATATATTTAGCATGAGCATCTTATTTTATTTGGATAAGTGAATGAGATGTTTATAGCTAAAATATGCATAATCCTGAAAATGCCCCTTTCCCACTCATAAACAACCACATGACAGTTCATTGGCACTCAGCCTCTAAAGAGAAATTGGGCCTTGGTACCTTCTCTTCTACTGTTTCCCTAAAATTTCCTCAAATGCAAGACACATATTACCCAGTCATGATAAATTTAAACACATGTCAGTTTTGGGGTTTTACTGCAAATAATATATTAGTGCTCATAGTCAGTTACGAGGTTATCGGTATAAACATTGATGGAACTTTAATAAACACGGTTAAAATTTTATGAAAATGAAGTTTGTATGATAAAAATACCCCAAAAACCTAGCTCCATTTCAACTATTTAATATATCAATTAGTACACAAATACTAGAATAATAATATCATACTGGTCTCACAAACAAGACAAGCTGAAATTTAAACTTTTCTTTTGATTTATACATATCAATATGGCACTGCATTTAATAGCAACCAATAAGGTTTATTTTTTAAATAACTGCTTCTACAAACACTGAACCATAATATAACTTTGAGTAGATTATTCAATGTTGTAATGTTTGTAGCTCCTATTTTAAGGTTTTACATGGGATAGGAATAATGTAATCACTAATGTAAACAAACTCCATCAGTGATGTTATAATCAGTATTAAAAATGTAGAGAACTACATTATAATAATAACGTATATTTAATAAAGTGCCCTTACTAGCAGGAGCCATTTAAAGGCGCTGTACAAATAATATGTAATATAATATTACCCCAAATAATATGTCTGTAAAAACCCTGTAAGCGATTTTAAGAAAATAATTATTTATCTGTGAAAGCAACCTTGAACAGGTGTGTTTTTTAGAAGATTTATAATTTTCAAGAGACGACATATTTCTAATATCTGTCATTAATAAATATAATATTATCTGTCATTAATAAACAGCATGCCACAAATATCAGAAAACATGCTGCTCAAACTACACACAAACCAAAGCTAACAACACGTCTGTTCAATATATACATGGCCATTTACATATTAAAGGAAAAGTAAATCAGGGTTTACAAACCATAGTTTGGTTACAGGCAAACTAATCAAAATAACAGATGCTATAATAAAACTAGTTAGTTGTATTTCATACTGTAAGGTAATTAAAATAAATTCAGTTTAAACTTTTATTAAAAGGCGTGACAAAACCAGACCAGATACCTGTGCCATATTCCTTGGACGGAGAAAGCTTGTGATCAAGGGAACAGACAGATCGGGTGAAGAAGGTTAAGGTGGCTATGCATCCTGAAAAAGATATGTCTTTAGCCTTTGTCCGAAACATGATACTGTCGGGGCTGAACAAACTTTGTGAGGAGGAGAATTCTACAACAAAAGCACCATCGTAGCTGAGACAGTTGTGAAAGTGTACTTTTGACTTGTTTACGCTAGGCTTGTACACAGGAACATGAAGATACAGGTTGTCAAGTCTGTTGCACCTTGTGAAGGTAAACAGAGTCATCTGCCCTGATCCTGTATGTTTTACTTTTAGGGGCAGGACTCGGAACTAAACTCAGTAATTTGGTTAGTCTAAATATATAACAGTAACAGTGTGTGACCAGGGTTCATACACATTTTGACATCTCAAATTCCAAGACTTTCCAGGATGAAGATTGGTGTTTTATGGCCACTTTTGTGCACAAGGTAGGCTAAATGGGCCGAGCGACTTCCAAAGGTAATGAAGCGAAGTCAAGGATGAAACACCCTTCTGATGTGCCCACGCCAAGATTCGAACTCAGGTGGTAGTGATCTGTGGTCCAACGTGCTACTAATTAGATCACGGAGGCACCCTGAACTTTCCAGGACCTTCCAATGTCAAATTTGGGGAAGTTTTCAATGAATTCATTAACTCTTAATGCACAAAAATATACACATATTTTCAATGAAAGCAGTGCTTCAGTGGGCAGACATTGAAATAACAAATACTGTAGGTCAGTAGTGTGCAATGGGTGGTGGTGAGACTTGACATTTCAGAAGTGTAATGAATAAATTCCTGTACGCTTATGATTAGAAATATAGATCTCTATGTCCAAATTCCCGGACCTTCAACGACTTCTACAAAAATTCCACAACTTTCCAGGCCCGGAATCCAAATTTTCAAATCCCATGACTTTCCAGGATTTCAAGGACCAATGTCAACCCTGATGGCCCAACAAAGCCCGAGTTGCCCAAGCCCAGTAACACCCTAGGAATCTTCCTGGTGATACAAACACAATGGGTGGACAGCAACCACAAATACATTTACTGTATTAATGGTATCCTCCAGTAATTAGATTTATTTCCTTATATCTATGATATCAACTAGATTTCAAGATTATTATTGTAGGATTTTTTATAAGCATTACACACTTAAATCATATTTACTGAGCCTCCATTATTATGCTACCATGCAAGCATTTTACTCATTATGTTACAGCTATAATCTGTCTTAGCGCAAGCAATAATGATTTGCCAGAAAAGTACCTTAATCTGAAAACTACACAATAAAGAGTTAGGCTGGGCAAAGATTGCAAACCCTAATCAGGAAGCTGATGTTGTAACATTAATCTGATCACAATAAGCACATACTCTCTTGTAATGAATTTATGTATGAAAATATGTTAATTCTCAGGTCTTAATGTTTGCACTCTAACACCTGTGTAAAGAATATGTTAATCCAAGGGTCTTAATAGTTGAAGTCCAGCACATATGGTTTAATTATGATACATTAAAAAGTTGATGATTTTCTTAGAAATGCACCTAGTATAATACACCATTTTTAACAACACTCCTAATGCACATCGGTGCAACCTAGAGTATGTATAATCACAAAAGGGAGCTATACATTTGATTATATGGTTAAACTTACATGATTTTTCACGGCAATTCAATCAGTTTTGGTGATAAAAAAACGCTAAAATATATGCTATTCCAGTAGTTGGTGGCTGCTATCAAAAGAAATGGTTGACAGTATGAATATGTGACAGTATGTTAAACTGCAATGCAACATCATACCGTAATTTGGATGTGGCACAAGGAAGTATAGCTTTGTTAGAAAACCAATGTAGTACTTTAACAGAACTATCTGAATCATGAAAGTAAAATAAACCAGACACAACAAGAGAGAAAAGACTAACTTAATGCCAAGCACCTAACATATGATAAGCCTTAACAAAACTTATTTCTTTCAAAATAAGTTCCATTAGCTGCAAGCTTATAATATGATATAGAGCATTTTATATATATATATATATATATATATGTGTATGTGTGTGAACTCACACATGTGTGTCTGTCTGGGTGTCTGTCATTCACTTTGTTTGATTATCTTTTCACTTAACTGAAATGCTATGAACCTCTTGAAAAGCAACCAAAAACTAAAATCAGCAATAAGCAAAAATTATGAAACCATAATGAATCATATCAATGCTAAATTGTATATGTACATACAATGTATACATGCTTATAATTGTGTGTGTGTGTGTTATAATCATTCATGCACGCACATAGAGGTTTGCATATGGGGGAGAATTTTGGCATTCAACACATCTAGCTGTACAGAGAGTTAAGTAGTAAGTTACACTGAAATAACCTTGACTGGCTTGAAGAACTCTGTCTCAGTGACTTCCTGCAGCATGCAATATTAGTAGGAATGATATATAAACATGTCTGTAGTAATACAGAAGAACCACAGCATAAAACAGCAACAAATAACACTTCTATCACATTTTGCTGAGAGTCAGCTTTTGTAGAGGCTGGATAATCAACACAATTTAGTATGTCAAAAATTCTAGAAGGCAGTCTATACAAACACTAATATAGGACAGATCGGAGAATGGCTTCAATGGATAGGATCTGTACAGATAAGAACTGGATATGTCAAGAACAACAAAAAAAACATTATGCTTTAGATCAGTTTGCCTGTCAATTTGTTTTACGCAAGATGCACAACGGGAGAAAAACACCTGATTAGTCAAATAAAGGTCATTGTCATGTCCAGCATTCAGAAGACAGACAAGGTCACCTATACAACTGACTCCTCACTGTCATCCTTGGGATGCTCACGAATTGGAGTAGAGGAACTGAACAATGAGGGAAATGTCAGCCAACCTGCTGAACTGTTAACAAAAATATGTGACATAATGGAGGCAATATCTGTTTTTGACCTATCATCATCATCATCATCATCATTAATATTATCACTAGTATCATTACCATCAGCATTAATTTATTTCACAACTGTTGTAAATCCCTTTGATATGTTGAAGAGGTTCTCACTTTTGTATAGTGGTTTCTTTATGATACATGGCTTATAACAATACACACAGATATATGCAGTAATAATAATAATAATATGCCACCACCACATATTATAATAATAACATAGACATAATGATTTCAGCAACAAACCTAGAGAAAACTTTAACTTGTAAAAGTCAGAGAAACTATAACTCATGATCCAAGAGCTATCTGACAGAAATATAGTGATTAGATATGTAAATTAGTACAACAACAAATAGAATGGAGCTAATTATTAGCTCTATAAGTCTAACCAATAATATTTTATAATGCTTATTCAGCTAATGTGTGCTGCTTTTGCCATTCAGATACACAACGTTTGTTTTACTATTTTTTTCTTTTCCCAAATATATGCATCGTCTGGTGAAATTAATAACAAATAGTTAGGACTATAATTCCATGTTAGAGACAATCAGCCCATAGCAGCGACAGAAATTAAGTGAAATTCAAACTTGAGTACAGAGGCTTTAGGTGGATTACTATCAACCAAATCGTGTCATGGACTAATTAATACATTAACCAGAATTATGTTCTAACGTGTCGAATTGATCGTGACGGTGAAACAGTTATTTAAATAAACATACTTGGGAGAATGTAGTGGAGTGGTTGCACCAGACTTTGAGTTTCTCGGCTGTTGGTTGTTGACAAAATTCTTACAAGAAGCCAGTTTTGTTTCTAGGGCCTGAAATTAAAAGAAAAATCATAATTAGACGAAAATAAAAGCTTCTGCAATACTGTTGTAGCATTACTCAACTCCCAAAGATCCAAATGTTTACAGCAAACAAGTATTATCAACTACAAAGATTAATCACTCACCCCAACTTTTCTAAGCAGATCACCAACAATATTTAGTGCGGATATCCTGGCAGAGGGTGTCAATGGAGTCTGACCACTGTTGGTGTTCATTACTGAAAAAGTATCACTAACCATAAAATAACAAATATGCTTCAATTTGCTATCTGACAAATCAAAGATAGTTTACTCTGTGCACACAAAACATATTATTAATATATGTGATAGTATGTAATAGGCTGAAAATCTATGCAGCAGATTCCCTTATATAAAACATTTCTTATTCTTCTGGGTTTCAATGCCAAGAGTAGGAATAAAACAGACCTAAATCAGTTTAGCAATAATGGCCTTTATATGTCAAAAGAAAGAAACCCTTAACCGATATATCAATAATCAGATTGGTTTCAGGACCTTCCGTGAGACCACAGAGGTCAACATTTTCAAAACGTATAACTAGCTTCATCAAATTGTATTTAACTTTGCTTAAGTAATTCTACCAATTAACCAAATTAATTCAGACTAGAAGAAAACATAACATAGCAATGTGGTGGCAGTGCATATCCAAATAACGAAGATGTAAAATGCTATGGCTGGAAGAAAAATACTAAATTACTGTTCAATTAATAATTAAAACAATCTATGAGCGCAGACTAGACTAACTTATTAAAGCCAAATTTGATGACAAACAAGACGATGAATGTGCCAAAAAAATAGAATTCAGCTACATCTGCCATGAATGGCGTTTGAGCATTATTACTCAAGCATCTGATCACTACTTTCTTTCAATACATACGTCTAAGCAGCATGATCATGTTCAAATCTTAGAGAATTTTTTTTAAATTGAATGTCATCAAAGCCAAATATGGTCTCAGTGATGACAGAAATTTGGAATTGATAGAAAGTATAGACAAAGAAACAGACAAGATCCCAAGTAATGACTCGGAGACAATTAAGTTTTGGACATTTTCATGATCTTGCTCCAATTTCAAGGTAATTTAACAAAAACGAAATCTACAAATCTGCATAATGACCACATATCGCCAGATGATGATGACCTTTGGATATTTTTAACAAGCCACCCAAACTATTGCTAATCTTAACAGCTGATCACCCCTCACAATGATAGGACAGCCATCGCATATAGAATATTCGAAAGTGGCAACCATTGAAAGATTCAGGGTGTGTAAGAAGTTCACAATCTATTCTAACAAGCAGGGTTGTTATACTTGACATGTTTCCACCATGGAAACAATTTAAGCAGAATAACAAAATTTAAACAATTGACTATGTAATGGTTTTTCTGGGCCAAAATACAACTTTATCAACATTTATTCATCAATGACTTTATGCAAACCCGATCAATGAAGACCAATCTTCTCATTATTTTGTATTTCACCCTATTTAAATTCTTATCAACAAAATCATCAACAGATTCATCATCTTTTTCCTGACAGTTTTTTGTCATAGTATTAATGAAGAACCCAACAGCAGGGCTCATGCAACCTTAATGTTCCCTCGGTCGATGGCCATGGTCAGATTAAATTGTCACAAATCAATATTTACTATTGCCATCTCCACCAGTCATCAACACATCATGCTCTACACACACACACATTACCAACCTGTAGCTTAGATATAATATAAAAAATGTTGCATGTGAAAATACCAATGTGATAATGCATGCATGCATGCATGCATGCATGCACACATACACAATTGCCACAACTGGTCCTGATCTATTGGATTGTCTTCATGCCAAATTTACCAGCTCAAAATATTTGTATACCCTCCACAGGTGCTGACCAGGTGCATATTTCATTTTGGGTCTAAAGTCATATAATTCTGTAAGATAGGTCACAGAGATACATGACATTGGTACTTCAATGCAGACAGTGATCTGTTACACAACAGATATTTAGCTTACTGTTAGATGTGGCATTTGGCGTTTTAATGGTTGATGTCAATTCTTCAGTCAATTTGTTGGAGTCAATGAGTTCTGTTTGTACAAGACTATCCACCTTGTCCATGTTCTTCTCTGGTGACTTTACTATATCTGGGGAAGAAGGATGACGTTGAACAGCAAGTTCTTGTCGTAAATCTGAAAAAGAATAAAGTAAACATTCTTTGTTAGCAAAATTATATTAACTTCATGAGAAGCAGTCATACAATTATTCTATCTCCATGTATATATGGCTATTACTGCTCAGCCATTCAACAAGTATTTCTTTAAATAATAAAAGATAGTAACTAACCTAACAAATAAATATTTTAGAAACATTTTTGTTCTATGCATGGATATTAAGCAGACAATTACTAGACATTATGTAGATGGTTTTGCTACCACTCACTCACTCAGCCACCCACCCACTCAACCTACCAGCTGAAGGAAAGCTGTTCTGGGCCATTCTGGACACAATAGGATTCAACCCAACAAGACCCAGAGTTGGAACAATAAATAACAATGAATTTTCACCAAACTATTACAATAAATATTAACTAGTGTCTTTTAATTTCATCTTGATTTTATTTTTTATAAACGAAACATAATTAAAAGACAATGGATAACAACTTCTTGACCTGGAAACGTGTGCTTCATTGAACTGCCGATCATGGGTTCCACTATTTTCTAATACATCATCGGTACTCGTTATAGTTACAAGGCCAATTAGTATTTTTAAATACTTGATAGTCACGCTCCATTAGCAACCAGAACCTCTGGATGATTAGTGATACAATAGAAATTACTGCTCACAATTGTTTACTGGTAGACTGAACAAGTTTGTTTGTTTATTAATTATATCATCAAAACAATTACGAACGGAAATCGAAGGTAGTGGAGAACAGCTTTTAATCTTTTTGTGGACCTTCATACCAAAGGGTACGTCACTACTGCAGCCATTGGATGTATGCCTGAACAAGCTGTTTAAGGGTGAAAAGTGGAAACCATGGAATGATTAGATGACATCTGTTGGTAACCTAAAGAGACCATCGATTACCCAGGTCATCAGGTGGGTAAAAACCATGTGGGAGCATATTCAGGGGAAAAAAAAGGGGTCAAATCTTAAAGTGTAGTATTTCTAACAAGATGGATGGAACAAAAGATGATGTCCCATATGAAGAAACATGCGTAAAAACCTTTTGCTGTACTGGTTATTGTTGCTACATAAGATTCGTTTTAGCACCAATCTTGTAAAACATCATCTAACACTGGAAGCATAACTGTAAAAAAGCACCAATGAGTAAACCACAGCAATGTACGCATAACTGATTTTGGCTTCAATTGCATCACTAAAATTCTCTGTAATAGTCAACTTGGCTTTGTGTGTAATCTTATACAAAATCAAATGCTTAATAGTTACAGTTGTTTTGTATTCAAATATAAAACACTGAATTGTGATCAGATCTTACGACAGTTATACAGGCCTTGATGTGCATTTAGTGTGTTAAAAACCAGCCTAGAAGCCCTTTTTTAAGAAACATCTGCATCAACCTATTGCAGCTGTTGATTAATTCTGGTGTCAGCATTGCCCACCCATAAATTGCCCTCTCATGTTATGGCAATGCCTGATAGGCCAAATGTTAGACTAATCAGGGTCGGACAGTATTTCAAAACTTAACAAAATGAATGGGAACATAATGGTATACATGACTGTCAGACTATGACGGTGGACACTATAGTACCTCTTGCTTCATCCTTTAACCTCTGTACAGTGATAGCTAACGTCTCCTTCTCATCCAATTCACTTTCTAGGAATGCATTCCTCTCAATGGCCTGTTATGGAGAAACAACTTTATATATAAAGTCTGACAAAGTTCACTAGTTTGTTATAGTTAATGTAGTCAATGGCATCTGTATAATACAGTATACCTGATATTTATGGGGGACAGTGTTAGAAAGTGATGTAAATACTATTATTATTTTGTGGATAAGTCCATTTTCTTCATAAACTGAGTTTTTATACTATATAGTTCTCAATATATTGTTTTTTTTTACATTTATATATACAAAACTGTCTCTTTATGGACATATGCAACAGGTATTACTGTAAAATATCTCATTTATTAACTTACTTTTACTTAAACATGTTCTGATTTTCTGTATTCTATACTAAATTAAATAAAACAAACAATATAATAATAAACACCATATGTAGAGATCAAACACCATCTCTGAATTGTGAAAACAAACCTGATTAAGTCTCATCTCAAAATCCTCAAGACTGGTTACTGTTGCTCTGTTAATTAAAAATAATAAATCATAAATAGCCCAATATTTAACAATATCTAGAAGTCAATGCCATTAGCCATTTATATATAACACATCACATAAATACGATAGCCATGTCCATAATATTATGGACCAATTCTACTTTAAATGTTACATAAATATGATTTACTTAAGCCCAGACTCAAACTCAACCATGTTACAAAATTCTGTTTCATCATCCAGAAAATATGCAGATTAGTATCACTCCTCAAATTACCTTTTTGCACGTTCCAGGTCATCATTTGCCTGTTCGAGGCTGCGTATGTATTTAAGTAGTTCATCTCTGTGAGCCTTTACCTGTGCTAATTCATCCTCTAGCTCTGTCAATTGTTTGCTGCTTAATGCTTGTTGCTTTTCGAACTTATCCTAGAAAGAGAAAGCTTTTAGTAAGTTATCAAGTCATGTATAATTTGGCAACTAAACAACAGAGTATTCAAATATAAAGGATATTATATCTCTTTTTACATTTTAAATAATAACTATCCATCTCCTGTAATTTAATAATATATAATATAATGCCTTCTTTCCTTATGGTCAAGATTTTCTGATGGCTAGTACATGTAGTACTGCACCTAGAGGCTAATGAACTCTAAACTTACAAACTGGTGGCAGGGCCAATAAAATGGATATATCCAGAATATACCGATGTTTTTTTCTTCATATTTATCGATATCACAACACTGACTTTAATAGGCTGGGTATGAAATTAGTTCACTATCTTTTCCAGCCAACAGGTCTGGTATATTTTGAATCAAACTAGCATGGCAAGATGTTTAGACCTCCCAGATATTTTCAAACACCTAGCTTCATTGCTGCAGAATACAAAAACAAATTTTGATATGATTAAAGAGTATCTTTGTACCAAATGTGTCTCTCGGTGAACAAAACACTCACATAATGCAATTAATAGTACACTTTGCTGCAACAATCCAGGATGGGGTTAAAAGTTCGTGTTTCCACAATCTGTGGAGTGTTTCATCTGATTGTGTAATTTTTCTGTGAATAATCTTTCTGCTATATATCATATGTTCCATAAGTGACTCACTTTTGTTACATCTTGAGTCATTTACATATGTCAGATTCTGTAGCTTAGATCAGGAGTCAAAAATTATTTTAGGTAAAAATATCAACAGTAAATGTCAGGTTTGCAAGTAGAATTGTTCCAAACTGATACCAGCTAACATACCTACTAGACCAGTAAAATTTGTGGTAGCACAACTAGTGGTTCATTAGCTGGTAGCATAACTAGTTGATCATGAATCCCTTTTGCTTCTTTCAAGAACATTTTCAGGCTCAGATTTTTAAAATCACAAAATTCCAGGATTTTCAATTTTGTTTAACGTTCAATACTCCCAACAGTGATCATAATACAAGCACTGTACTATATACTTCTTTTTAATCCAGATTGTCATGGAACCGCTAATCTTTTGAGTATATGGCACTAAGCACTATACGTCAATAGAAATAGATTTTTACATTATTGTTATATTATCAATATACTGGGATTAAAATAAATAAAAACATTATACCAATTGACATCATCCAATTCTGATTACTGAGTGAATTACGAACCCTGAGAGATTCTAACTCCATTTCTAAACGAAACTTTGCAGCAGTTAACTCTTTGTTTTTGCTGTCTGTTTGTTCTAAAGATGCTTCTAGTTCAGCCTCCAATTCATGGCTGCTGATCTGGAATTCTTCTAGTTCCTCTTTTACTTCTTCATATCTGTAATTAAATGAAAATTGATTGTTTCAACAAGTTTTTCTTCTTCAATTTTGCACGCAATTTGTCTATCAAACTCGACCACCAACCCTACATTAACTGAAAAACTACTTGGCTATTAAAATACTTAGATTAATTGAATTTGGTGTGAAAGTAGTCAATTATTCCAACTCACTTATTTCAACCAGCTCTTTCTATAGGCATAAACTTAAAACCCAAAATCTAGCCCCATATAAATATGCCATTAAACCCACACTAACCTTTCTTTGTATTGTGTGGCTTCACTTTTCCAGTATTTCAATTGTTCTTCAGTAGAGGAAAACTGTGGTGACTCCATGGTGCACCCTGCTGAAAATAGCACAAATAACACCAAATAAGAAGTTTAAATCTAACTGAAAACATCACATCAATGAGATCTAAACCAGATATGAAATGTTAACCCAAGCTGGTCATTCTTCTGCACTTAGTAAACAGTCACAGGTCATAAAATTAGGATAATTTGACTTCTGAAAAAAGTTACGCTGGCATTACTATACATTTTTATTATTTCTTCTATCTTCTACTGAAAGATCAAAAGATGATGACTGATCGATGTTTTACAGCCACTTTTGTGCACACAGCAGGCTAAATGGGCCGAGCGACCTCCAACAGTAATGAAGCAGAGTCAAAGATGAAACACCCTTCAGATATTCCCACAGAGATTCGAACCTGGGTGATCTGTGGTCCAACACGCTACCGACTAGAGCACAGAGGTGCCCTTTGAAAGGTCAAAATGTACTTCAATTATTCTCTGCTTTATCAGGATATTGGGTAATTGTACGATTTTGTAAATGACATCACTGGGGTCAAATCACGGTATGCTTAAATTCTGTTTCCAATAAAAGATATCTACACTTGTTACAGATATAAAATTGAAACATTGTACACTGGGTATTTTTTAATACCAAAAGATGACCATCATTTGTACATCCGTGCACTGATCAACACAGAAAGAAAATGAATAAAATAAGCAAAAGTAGGAAGTAACCAATCACGCTGGATAATATTCTGACCCTGAATCATTTTGTAAGCAAACATAAAGTGCCTCCATGGCCCAACTAATAACACAGCTGGCCACAGATCTATAGCACTTAGGTTTAAAACTTATTATAGTTTATAGCTTCAGTCCAATACGTATGAATCGCTAAGAACTGGATGATTTTCTGTTGGTCTTTTATTTGTTACCACCATTAATTTGGTATACCCGTGTTCATAACATGCCCAAACAATTATAATGGAAAATCCAGCCGTAAGAAATCATCTTGTTATACCCGTGAATTTATTGTGTGTTGCACTGCATTGAAGTAACAGTTCAATTCCATCATTTGCCATGTCCTCTGGCATTAATACTATTAATATGACAACAGCTAGCCAGAATCATGAACAGGGTAGATGAGGATTCATATGGGATAATATTTTTTAGCCTCAGTTCTGGTCACATAGCTGAGCGATGACGCTGCCAAGAAACAGGACTGATACAGGGTTGGCAAGTTTTTTACACAGATGTTACACCATTAATTAATGTTATGTAAAAAAACTGGTTTTTTACACTGACAATTTAAAAAATGCAGCTAAAAATAGTAGAATGATAACATCTACTACAGCACAACTGTAATACATAAACAGCAACTGAATTAACAGACTAACCTCCATTATAATAACCCAATACCCAATCTAATTGACACTCACTGATGACTGCATATAGTTGCCTACATGCTCAATCCTTCGTACAAATGTGTCAATCTTACTGAAAAGCAATTTGAAACTGCCAATGAATTGATTACTATGAAAGACCCCAGTTACATCATCTTTTATCAGGTACATGTATCGCCTTTTCCACCTACATTTTCACCAATGTTACTACCAAGCTCTCACATATTAATTGGCAGAAGGCCCTCTGATCTTATGAAGTGCCAATGGTTCTTTTCATTCCGGAGATTCCTGAAGTACTGGCTAATCAGAGGCTTGATAGCTTTTGACCCTCGTAACAAGAATCAAGCTGAACTATTTTAAGCTAGGTCAGAAAACACCAGCTCTGGATATAACCAAAGTCTTCTTTTCAGTGATGAAAGTAGATAAGGTTATTAAAAATATATTATAATACTTTACGTTAATCCGGTGAAACCTCTTCTTTATAGCATATCCAGATGTCTCTCATAAATACGTGAGAACTGAATTAAATTTATATTTTACAGTGTCAGTTTGATAATATGAAATAGCCATGTGTATTTCAACTGGGTTTTTTCATCTGAAAGATCAATATAAGCTTTCCTATTTGTTAGGCCACAGTTAGAAATAAGTTGTGAGTTAAATATTTTATATTATAAGCTTGAATATACCTTCTACATTGCCCCACAAATTTGAAGTGAAGGGACCATGAACAAAAAATTATTTCAGTGAATATTAAATCCTGTTCAGGATTTCACCCTCAAAAGGGAGTCATTATTTTCTCACAATGCAGTTCACTCTTGGTTATGTTTGCAGTCACAACTAACTAATCTGCTTTTAAACTATCAAAAACAGATAATAGTATTTGAATTTATCAAATAGCATTCCAGTATGGCAACCAAAGTTAATTTTAATAGAGTTAAATACTATAAATCATGGCTACTGTTGACGGTTATTATGAAAGGACTCAAAAAAGTAACCAGCTCCTGATTGGTTGGCCGATTTACCGAGGACGATCTCTATGAAAAGGACCATTGATTTTCTAGAATTAGCTGTCAAGCTGCCATCATGCCCAGCTTCAACAGCATCAGTTAAACAAATATTTTCCAATTTTGGGAATATTCACACTAAAGTGCAGAATGAATTGTATTTGAAACTCTTCAGTAAAGATGCTATGACATAAATATTTTAATGACATTTACTAGGGCTAGTACAATTGGCTTATAATGAATGATGGTTTTTACATTAATTTACATTATATAATGCATAGCTGCCAACATTTGAAAATAGTAATAATTTTTGTGTGAAATGCGACCTATGGCTAACATGACACTATTCTACACTATACAAAAAAATCTTCATAGGATTGTTGTATTATTTATCATAATATTAAGATAAAATGTAAAAAAAAAACAGTGATCAAACAAATAAACAGGAAAGGGACTGAGAAATCCACCATAGAAATAAGACCATGTGGTTTTATTTACTGTAAACAAAGACAACTGGCCAACCAGGAGAGAGTATTTGAGTTATGTGACCATCATAATGCAAAATGGACGTTTATCAGCCAAGATCAACAGCTCACCAAAATATCTCCCATCCTTCAAGCAGTCTACAATCCAGAACAGTGCTTTGTAGTGACGGTTGGTGAGGTATTGGCATGGGTGTTTTAAACTATGATACTTTATCCACTGCCCGAAGACAAAATCCACACGTCCCGAGCGTCTGGGCTACCGATTTTTCCAGCCCTGGACTACGGCCATATTTTTTCACTATCTCTATATCAGGAAACATTGTACGAAAGAGAGGATCTCCTGCACAGGTAAAATACATCACCCCCACAAAATTCAGGGCCCTCAAAAAAATGGTGCAGCAAAGGCATGCGCTCTAGAGCAACTGCAGTGTGATGAGCATCACAGAGGCTGTGCTGAACAAGCAACAGCCTGGGGACACTCGCCAAAATACAAGCATGCAAGCCGTGTGAAACAGTATGCTGCTAAACAGTGACAGAACTGCACCATACTGAACTATTACAGGAAAAGGCACATTTATCGTAGTTTTTAGAGTACGGGTGTAATGAAGAACAGAAAATTGTAATGATTCCACAGAAATTGTAATGGTTGGCAGCTCTGTATAATGGCTATTAACAGGGGTTTTTTTTACAATGTAATGTAAAAATGATTTTTACAGTAAAAACCCAAATCCTGCCAAAAATATCCTAGAAACACCAGTATGAGTGAGATTCAAACTCATATATATCCTGAAAGTTTATATCACAATACTCTAACAACTGTGCCATCCTGTCTGCTAATAAGACAAATACAAAACCATGCCATCTGGTGCAATACCATTCAATAATTGTAATGT
The DNA here is from genome assembly GCA_025642065.1 of Paralvinella palmiformis. Classification (NCBI taxonomy): domain Eukaryota; kingdom Metazoa; phylum Annelida; class Polychaeta; order Terebellida; family Alvinellidae; genus Paralvinella; species Paralvinella palmiformis. Next base: position 1,825,180 of record JAODUP010000127.1, on the reverse strand, counting down.
TTCTATTTTCTTTTTAATGTTATTAGATTAGACGGTCTAAAACATTTCATCAATCAGCTATATTAAATGTAATCATGGTACTATTAGTAATAGTGAGGTAGTATACAGTATCATACTGTTAACAAATAGAACATAGGATATACTACTTATAGTAATAAATATATTTAGTGATAGCATAAAAAATAACAATAAATAATCCCCAAAGGAATCAATCACTTTATGGGTTTGTGTGCTTTATTATGATAGAACACTTAATGAAATATTAAGTGACTGAAACAATGTACTTCTAATTCAGCTTGATGTTATAAATCTGACAGGCCGGCTAGGTTTGTTGTTCTAATGAAAGTATAACAAAGTTAAGATCTGATGAAGTGTCAACCTGTTGGAACATGTCACATCAGTATGCCGAGCTGCTTACTACCATCTAAAGAACATCCACTGTTTAAAAGCATTCTTGACACAAGCTGCACTTGTTACTGTGGTCCATGCCATTGTTATATCTCATAGACTAGTGTAACTCCAGGTTATAATGGCATATCTGATTATAACATTAATTGCCTTCAGAATACTGCACCTTGCAAAGTGACAAATACTAGAAAATATGACAATATCACCCCAATTCTTCAAAAACTACATCAGTCACCTGTTACTTAGTGTTAGACAGCATATCCATTTCAGTATTTTACTAATAACATATAAATCTATCAGTGACATAGCACTTGAATATCTATGTGAACTGGTATTCATTAAAAGGTCATCCTTAAAACTCTGGTCATCAATTCAGATACTATTGCAGGTACCTATGTCTAAGCTGAATTTTTATGTTTATTTACTGTTGCAGACCCAACTTTGTGGAATAAGTTGCTAGTAGATATTAGAAATGTGGATGTCTCTTTAAAAGTTTAAATCTGTTCTAAAATAATTATCTTCACAGATAAATAATGATTATCGTTGAAATCCCTTATTAGGTTTTTACAGATGCAAAATTTGGGGTAACCTTGTAGAGCATACACTTTGAATGGATAGCAAGGTCACTAAATAATATACCTTATGAGGCTTAGCAACTGTTTTCTGAAGTTCATTAGTGCTTTCACTACCTTTAGTTTTATTGCAAAAGCTGTATTTATTTAGTATATTTTAAAATGGCAAATTTCAACATTTAATTCAGTGCACCAACATGGCCAAATAATTTGAAGAGGTTGATCTTAGAAATAATGGGTGGTAAGTAGAAAAATGGGAATTTGTTTTAAGCTTTGGACTCATTTCACTTTTTGTATGTACTATGTCCATTTGTATTGTGGTCACTGGCAGAATAAATTCAGCAGATCAATCAGAATAATGATTACAATGTCAAACTGCTTACTGGGTTAGAAATACACAACTAGCATGCAATAGACGAATAGTAAATAGATCTATTCTACTTCTAGACTAGATATCTAGCCACTAGACTAGAGTCTAGTCTTCTCCAGATTCTTGTCACTCTATACGTCTTGTAGACTGTTACTCTTACTCAGTTACTGTACAGTGAGTAGAGTCTAACAGTTGTACTTGTAAACTAGATCTACTGAACTCCAGATAACTGCAGTGCATGTGATTATAATACTTAATAATAATACAGTAAATACTAGACCTCTATTAGTATTAGATGATACAGCGACAATAACACTAACATACACCATAGGCAGAAGACTGAAACTAGCAAAGTGACAAGTCTGACATTTAGTTCAAACAGATCTAGATCTCTAATTCTACGGCTATATTATATATAAAAAATAAAAGCTTCGCCGCCTTCGGCTTCCACTCCTACTGTACGACTTACGACCCTCTAAGTGACTTACCATTACGTTAAGGCACACATTTAGTGTAATCAACTTAAATAAACGGAGCTATACTGACCCCAGCGGAAAAAAAACATACTTTTTATACGATATAATATCATATATATCAAAAGAAACTTGCCTATGATATCAAAAACGTCCGAACGAACAAACTTTCACATTTGGTTTTACGAATCGGTGTTTATTTAGCGGAAGTTGTATCACTACACCGTGTCTAATCACTTTACAAGTTATTAAATACCTCCATTTTCCCCATATGATTCAAACCTCTGGTTAGATATTAATTATAGCAGTGCATTATATACTTTAATTTTGAGCACATTTCTAAGAAATTAAAATAATATACTGTGGGACCTATTTTGTTAAGATAATAGTTTTTCCACGCCCGCTTGTTAAGGTCAAGGTTGAAAACAAGAGTTGTCTTAAAAGATAATGGAGACCCATAACTATGTCCAACTATCAAATCTAATGTCCCCGAAATTTTACCATTGGAATGAGAAGAGTAGCTACGTATTTATAACCTATACACTATATGATATATAATAAAGCTAAATTATGATTTCACTTAAGGAAATAAAACTAGATGACTATCATCCCGAGGTGCATTTAATGTAACTTAATTGGATGGGGTCTGGTGCAGTGATGTGTGAATAAACATTTAAAAAACGTGTCTTGTTTGTGTAGGCTATCGATATGGTGTTTGAGTCCAACGCATCCGTTCGAGAAAATAAATTCTTTTGTCTCGTTTTAAAAGTGAAATCTATAAACACGCACGCACGCATGCACGCACACATGCACAATATATATATATATATATATATATATATATATATATAGCTAGATCACACAGTAAAGTAAATATGACGATCACGGATTATGACAGAATACTATTTTATGATAACTATAGATGCATTAAAGGGGCCTTACATTCATTCCTAAAAATGTATTGTTTATATCCCAGAAATGTTCGGTTAGTATTTGGCATATTGTGTTTATTCCACCGTGGGTAAAGAGGTATATTAAACCAGTAAAATAAATTAAAAATTTATAATAGCTCTTAGTCTTACCGTTAAAGCATTTTACAATATTTTTACGATAATCTACGTAATTTTATGTCGGAATAACCCCATGGTTATTTAGCCATACATATATAATACTACTTTATACTATAGTTAATAAGGCTGTGCCAAACAAGCGACAGCCTGGGGATACTCCCCGAACTACAAGCAAGCAAGTATAGTTAGTAGTTCAGGCTGTGCCGAACAAGCGACAGCCTGGGGATACTCCCCGAACTACAAGCAAGTATAGTTAGTATCAAAGGAGCACACCGCGGGTATTTCTGTCTGCCAGTCTGCTAGCCTGCCTGCCAGCTATATAAATAGTACTCTTATTTTATTACGTCGATGTTAAATTTACAAAATTGATGATGTTATTGTATAATAATATTTTTTAAATATTAATTACCCTTTTTATACATTAATTAACTAATATGCCCTATTTATAACAATATTAATTATTTATAGATTATCAATGGTGATTTTAATATGCTAACAATACATAATGAAGTGGCGTGTTGACATGTTTACTAAAAGTTATCATTGTTCAATCACAGTTTAATTCTTACAGTTAGAAGCTTTGTTTGTAAATTCACATTTCCCGCCTTTTTAAGTTAACCCTGCTGAATTAATCGCCGTTGCTGCCATCTAGTGACCACAAAGTAAACAAGGTATTTGGGTTGGACGCTACACATCGCCCTCTGATTGGTTAATATAGTCACGTGGCCAAGCTGATATTAGCGTGACCTGTTTTTCGCGCGCCATATTCAGCACCGGTTGGAGAAGACACAGTCGAATTATTTCATCATGGTTAGTCCGAGAGAAAATCTGAATATTTGACATGATTAGTCTTGAATTTAGTATTACCATTCGATAGAGCTATGTCTCTACTAAACGCCTGCGAAGTTTTAATCTTGAACTCGCAATTTTAATGGTATTTTTGTTGTTTTATTTCAGCCTGGTGGTAAAGCCGGAAAAGACTCTGGAAAGGCGAAAGCCAAGGCGGTATCTCGTTCTGCCCGTGCTGGTTTACAGGTGAGTTTCGGTCGATTTTGGATGTTACCCATCCCACTGTCCACCATTCTGCGTTCGGTGATATTCCTATTATTTTTCTAGAGGCACAATGATGGCACATAATTAGCTTCAACGAACTTTTCTTCCAGTTCCCCGTCGGTCGTATCCATCGACATTTGAAAAATCGTACAACTAGCCATGGCCGAGTTGGCGCTACTGCTGCGGTGTACAGCGCCGCTATTCTCGAGTATCTAACTGCCGAGGTGAGTGTTGAAGCATTTTGTTGGCATGTTGTGATCCTAAACATCAGGTGCCAGTAAATCGAATGTACGCCTTGAATCGTGTTGTTTGTTGTCTTTGTTTACATGACTTGATTTCGCGGGAATTTCCAAACGGGGCACATTGTGGCGCGAAAAGAGTAATTCTTTAAAACATAATATTTTGCTACATTTACTTGGTTTAATTACCGCTCATTAGTTTTTTAGGAAGGTGGACACAATGTTTGCATGTATATTGATTGCATTGTTTACAGGCAATTGTAAGTTTGGTTGTTTTTACGCAGGTGTTGGAGTTGGCAGGCAATGCTAGTAAGGATCTGCGCGTTAAGCGTATTACACCACGTCATTTACAGCTTGCAATTCGTGGAGATGAAGAATTGGACAGCTTGATAAAGGCTACAATTGCTGGTGGAGGTTAGTTAATGAATATTTTAATAAATAAAATTGTTCAGAATGTGATGATGCTGTTTTATTTTGTAATGATGTTGCTGGTTTATTTAGTAATGCTGTTTGTTTGGTGATGATGGTGCTTGTTTATTTGGTGATGTTGCTGGTTTATTTGGTAATGATGTTCATTTTTTTGTTACAGGTGTCATTCCTCACATTCACAAGTCATTGATTGGGAAGAAGGGTTCACAGAAAGCTACATAAATTTGATTAACTCCCAAGAGGCAGCAGCTCATTCCTGATACATCTATCAAAGACCTCAGTAAAGAGACTCATAGAAATTATAACATATTTATTCACTGGGATAGTAGATGTTTTTAGACGTGTACGTGGAGATCATGGAAGCCAGTGTCTTTGTTCATATTTAGCGATTTGTTTGTAACGAGTATTCCTGTTCTACTACATCAGTATGCCTGTGGATCAGTGTGACATTGAGAAGTATGTGTCCATTGGTGCACATATCTTGCATGACACATCTGAAGAAAATTATTCATTTATCATTCTCACTGCCATGTGATCAGCTGACATTATTTCATCAGTGTCTGCATTTTTACTGAAGTTTTATTTCAGCGTTCTGGTGCATTCATTGCCAGAATATATGTAGTGTTAAAATGTTTGCTTAGCTTGCTTTTATATTCTGATTGTTGCATATGTAGCTGTTTGTGTATATCAATTTAATAAAAAAAGTGTTAGCCAACACAATGCTTCATCTTAGATACTTCCATTTAAGTGTGTGCAGATTCCCAGTGTATTTAGTATCACATAATCAGATTACAATTAAACTGTATTCTAAAGTAGGGCACACAAATAATTTCTTTAATGGTCTGTTGTTGCAGTGCAAAGACTAGTTTGGAAAATTTGTGGGTTGGGATTTCTATATAAAAGAATTTTAATAGATTAATTAAGTTTTAGTGGAGTGGATAATTTGCTGCATTGTTTCTCCTGTAAACTGGTTTCAAAATAAAGCAATGTTTAGAATGGTGTGTTGGTTTTTCATCAAGCTATGATATTTATAATGTATGTTGGTGCTAGACAAACTGCAGGGTTGGGAAGTTTGACATGGTTTAATATGTTATCATAAACAACAAATTTGTGACATTTTCCTGAGATATAGCTTGTGTTATTAAAAGTAAAATTATTATACAGTCAGTTAGATGGAATTGCCTTGGTAATGAGAAAACAGCCAGGCTGGTATTTTTGTCAGGATCCTCAGGACTTTGTGATTTCTTATTCAGTTTTACGTGTGTGAAAGTTGTGGGTCTGTTATGGTTACTTAATAAAATATACCTCTAATTTATAATATATAATTCACATCTGAAGTATGTTTAATTTTGCTGCATTACATTTGGATGTCATTTATTCCATCATGTGCAGAAAAATCGTTGTAAAACATGAATCATCATATTGTAATATATAAGTATAATAATTCTGATATAAATAGAACCACCAACTGATTCTAAATCTAACCAAAACTGATGTATATGACACCATAAAGATATTTATGGTGGGTTTATGACAATCATGTCATGAACGGGTTTGTGACTGTCAAGCCAACCCTGGAACTCGGTAAAAACTAGTTCAATGGTGTCTTTGCATTAAATATATTTAATTTATGGGAAATGGTTTTGAATTGAATACACAGCTGCTATTATTAATAATGGTTTGTGTGAATTTCAAGCCACGTGATACATTCATCCATCACTTGAAACATCCTAATGACGTCATCCCCCCCCCCCCCAATCTGGAGCACCCAAATAAGTCAACCATAACCACCCACCCATAAGCTATCTAAGCTAACCATATTTTACTTTCAAGAAGATTACTTAAACATTAAATAACATAAGGCTCTATCAGAAGGAAACAAAAACCAAACCCGCTAGATTTAAATATTTGGTTATAATTAATGACACAAGATGAATTTGTTATTGTGGTCCATGCCTTTGTTATATATCATATAGACCAGTGTAAAAGCAAATAAATATGCAGAAATGATTACATGTTTTTTTACCTGATTTATTACACTTCTATATGGGCACCATACAAAGCACATCGTGATAGTAATCGATTTCCTGCCTTATTCGTTTTAACATAGCCTCATCAATGGCGTCAGTGATCCTTTACTTCGAGTCGTTCATGTCCCGTATCTTTGTTCGATACACTATATCTCACAACATAACTCCAGAGAACGAAGTCCAGGGGAGTGTTATCTGGTGAACGAGGTTGCCAGGGAAATGGCTATCCCTTCCCATCCACCGTTCTGGATATGTTCGATTTAAGAACTCACAAACACGCAGTCCCTAATTTGGTGGTGCACTATCTTGCTGGTAAATGGTGGTTGGTTGCAGATCATCTAGCCATATATTCAGTCAAACGGTCAGGGTAAACATCTGCAGAAATTGATCTGTCTATGAAGCAAAATGGGCCAATGATTCGATTGCACATGACCCCACACCAAACATCCACCTTTCGATTATCTTGTTGAAGTCACGTGGAGGTGTTCTGATGCCCAGATCCTCACATTGTGTGTTGTCAGTTTCCCTGAAACGTGTACGGTTGCCTCATCACTAAAACATCATCAAGTGAAGAACTTTGTGTCCTCAGATATTCATTCCATCATGTTAAGTGCAAAATCTTGTATGACTTGTGTACTGTTGAACGTGGTACATGTAACAGTCTGGCAGCACTACGGATGGACCTTGTAGGAGAACTAGCAACGGCATCGATGTTTTCCTCGTGTATTTTAAGTCATCCACTCCTCCCTTTATCCAACACTGTCCCTGTCCCCATAACTTTCACAGTGAATGTCTTCAGTACTTTATTCCAATAAACTACGATACACATTGTGCCCTTTTTTGAGCAGTAGTCATTTTTAGGGTTTCGTCTAACAAAACCTCTTCCATCAACAAGGTACATGAAAAACACAAATGGAATCTGGTTAAAAACGTTGATAACGCGGGGTACATTGAACAAACCTGATAAAAATATCCCATTAATTGCCTTTGTAATACATTAAAAAAATTATAAACAGACTTTATGGACGTCCTGGATGATTATAACACCAATCGCCTTCAGCAAATTCAAAATAGGGCAGCTCGCATAGTGAGTGACAAATAGGTCATACTCGAAAACATAACGTATCCATTCCAACATTTTATTAACAACTTATAAATACCCGTGTGTTAGGATTACAGCGTCCGCTTTCTGGAATAGGTTGCCGGTGCGTGTTATAAATGTGTCATCTTTCGAAAAGTTCTGAAAACAAACCTGTTCAAGATTAATTATTTGGAGTATCACTCTGTACAGCGCCTTTGAATGCTAGTAAGGGCGCTTTATTAAATATACAGTATGAATCTTGATTGTCTTATTTTAAAATGTTTTCTTGGCTGAGGTCTGTAATCCTATACTAGTTCAGTTCTCATAGAAGTATTACCAGATGTGCGTATAGCATTTCCATATAACGGCGATTCTCAAGCTAGAACAAATTAATTACATGGAGTGATATTTATACTTAACCACTTGAAATGTTGCTACTTTCTGATCACTTTTGTGCACATGGTAGGCTAAATGATCCCCCGTGAAAAATGAAACACCCTTCTGACTCAGCCGAGGTGGGGTTTGAACCCAAATGTTATAGATATCTGGCCAACCGTGCTACCAGCTCGACCGGAACCAGTGTTTCAAGACCCGGTCTAGTATCAGTGCCATATTACTCGATTTTAATGGAAAATAATAAAAACGAGTACAGAGCTATTAACTTGTGACTTATCAAAGAACAAAAACGCAAATAACTTCACTTGCGATGTCCCGTAAAATCTTGGACACATGCCTTCCGGCTATGAATCAAATTGGTATAACCTGGCAACGTCACAATCAACACGCGCAGCTTCCCAACTGACTAGTGTAATGAGTGTTCTGGAATTTATGTGAATATTGTAGATCTGTTTAATTTGGCGAATATGTAATAATGGCGAGTGACATAATATCGCCATTTTTTTCCTGTCGCCAAAATATTATGTTGTACAGAGCTTCATATTATACTCTGAAATAACTATTTTGATAACACAGTGAGCATGTGTAATATTCTCTTTCATTCAACAACCGGTTCACAACATTACAATTTATAATTAAACAATCATTCGTTTAAAAATCATACGTCCCTGACATTGTCCCCACCAGAAGCACTCATAATAGAGATCAATAGTCCTGTTTTTTTCAGCAGCCATGTTTAAGAACATCAGTTTGTCGAGAAGCAAAATCAAATCCATGAAACAACCAGCCTGCGTGTAGAGGTTTGAATGTAGAGATTTTGAGGCTTAGTTGAGAGTCTGCACTTGATCACTATACCAGGCATTGATTTTGCGTGCGAGATTTGTTATGATTTATATTCGTTTGCTGAGAATAGAAAAATAATATAAAAACATTATATTTTACATCCTTATATACAGTTTGATGTAACCTTCTCATCATGTTAATTGCAATTTATCTTTAGCTTGCATGTCAGTTACCTTTGTTGTCATTCAATCATGGCAATGGATTTGTCAATTACTAGTTCAGATCTGCTTAGAATGAAATTACTCGTTACATAAAGGCCAATGATCTAGTCTGCTTTAGATTTGGTTATGGCTGGTGAATAACGGTGTGCTTTGAAATTTAATTCCCCGAATAGCCTAGAAAAGAAACTAAAAATCAACTTTCCTGTCACCAATATGTTCCAAATGACGAAATGGCTAAATTTTGCTGCCACCAAATTAAGCTGATCTACATTATGCAGATTAGCATTTAAAACGAAGACAAATGTGTTATGCCTACACACTAGATGTCTAAAATCCACCAGCGGGAATATCAGGGCTTTCTTTCTGTTTCAATTACTGTCGTATTTTCCGAGTATACGTCTTTGTTAAAAATGCGGAAATTTGTAAAAGGAGTGAAGGAGCCAACAGTAAAGAAATTAAAATAATACATAAATTGGTTGAGTGGGTAGAAACGTCACAATAAGTTTTGTATTTCATGGGGTCAGTTTGAGCTGGCAGCCATCTGAATAATTAGTATATAGCAATAGTATACTATTAGCAATAGTATATATACGCATGTTCAGTGAATGCAAACGGAAAATGATGACGTCACAAACAACTTATGAATGACAGTATTTCACTGGGCAAAGGTACGTAGGATTTTGCTAAGGGACAAAGGATGGTACCGAATATTCATTATGATTCCATATAAGGTTATTGAATGCTGCCAGGAGACAAACTCCGTATGTACGAATGCCTTTTTATTGAACCATTGTCAGTTACAATCATGACATTTAAAAGTTTTTTTAATCAATGTATTTCATACAAAGAAAACAATATGTTGAAACTATGGGATAAATCTGAAAATTATATTGACGAATAAAGAATTACCTTTACGTGTATTGGTGTATTGCAAACAGGCCCGCGTAATTAACTCAGTGATCAACTCACAATGTTTATTTTTCATGGAGGTCTGAACTATGTAACTTTTGCACTCGCTCGGTCTAGTGTCAGCACAGCCGGTCTAGTGTCAGCACAGACGGTCTAGTGTTAAAATATTTTATTAGACCGGCAGGTCCAGTAAGGCTATAAGTTTGTTTCACACACTGCAGTACATTACTAAAATGTTCCCCGGGACGTTTTCCAAGAATACCTCGCTAAAACACTTATTTAATGCATAGGGTTATTCCAGAAAGTTGTTTTTATTATACCCAATCCCAATTCACACGATAATAATTCATCAGGTAGATGCAGTTAATCCCGAAATCTTAAATTCTTACGAAATTACAAAAAAAGACTTCATTCATTCCACTAGTGTATACTTAATCAAAGGAGTGTTCACAGTGGGAAGTCTCAAATGATACTAAAATTATTTCGTAGATTTTACCAATCTAATACTTTGCCATAACATGCCACACACATTTATTGTACACACGTCAGATGTCGCTACTGTTCACGATCATATTGACGAAATTAAAACAATGTTTTTCGGGGTTAAACTGTATACATTATCTCCGATGAGATTCATTTCTTCGTCATTCTACATAAAATATACATGGTGTTCAATTTCCTGACACTCACCACGATACATAGATTTACACAAAACCGACCAACAATCATTATTATTTTTCTAGTCTCTAAACTCCATAATGTTTCTATTGCTCAGACCCCATCACCCATGTATTATTAATAAAATTGCCGCCTGTTACCCCAAATATAGTTATAACTGGAATAGCCCTTAGAAAGAAAATGAGTAAATTAAGACGTTTTCTTCAAACATCAACTATAACTGTATTATTAAAAGTATTGTTATAATTTAAGATATTGGCTTATAATTTGGGATACTGCATGGTATAGTGATCAAAGGAAATTTTCGGAGATAGAATGAGGCCTCTTTGAACCACAATAAAGGTTCCCTTCGCAAGTAATTCACCACTCTTTGCACTAGTCACAGACAAATTTCTTTGAGGGGTCCATATTCTTCACCCCGCCTAGCTGTAAATATGTAGGAAACGAATACAGACTACATACGCAACGAATATTGTGGCTCCCATTGGCGCTGATAAAATAAATACAGATGAATAATGAAATGTTGTAATTATCTCGCGGAAGATTCGCTCAGTCAAATGCTTGTATGACTCGTAATTGGGATGTTTCATTCTTTAATATAAAATTTTAGCCTGATCAATTTAATCCTCTAAGTAATAAAGCCCATCGACGTACGGCGATAAATATCATGGGTACTGCAGCTTAAGTCACTGTTTAATAAATATGCATGACTGAAAGAACTTAATAAAAGACAACAACATTGTTGTTTTGACGTTCAACGTATCTCCTAAATAATACATATAATATGATAATCGGTGGATTTACATAGGTATCACAATCCTTCAAAACTTTAAGACACATACTAACAGGCGGGGATATATATTCTAAGGTAATCAGTGGTTATGGAATGGGGCAGGTAATTCCACTCACACTCGCTCCAGCCCATCACATTTAAATAAGTATAAGCCCCTATATACATATGCTGGGACGATATTCAGAATCGTGGATCAAGTATTTCTTAGACGAGAATAGGTACTATGAACAATTTTAGTTTATCTATGTATGCATAAAGAGTGTTTCATCTTTTCATAAATATTTTAATGCGAAAGTGAATAAATTTAGATCAAACGACGGCGGTCGGATAATTAAAGAAGGTATTGATCACTGGGCAAGTGACCGTTTTATGAGAATGTATTTTTTTTACTACAAAGTATCAATTAATGTGACTTCATAAGGAGTTCCCAACATACTCATACCTACATCTTCATTCATATAGTACATGCATGAGTTTCCATTATCAAGAATTATACCACTTGAGGCCTCCCTAGAAGCTAAGAAACTGAAGTATTGCGAATAGTCCTATTTCAAGTGTTATATTCGCATAAACATTGACAGCCAGGCTATATAAAAATACTTGAATCACACCTAGAGAATGTGACATCACCAAGAAGACGTGGGGCTAATATATAGCCACTGCGGAGCACCAGTAACGCCATGCACGTATATGATTAGTTTAACAAAATTCGACTCAAACAAATGCTGTTCAATCAGGTTTGCCGTACTCAAATGATGAGTCTGCCTTTTTAATATCAACATATATGAACTGGTGCAACCATAGTATATACTATAGTTATTACTGCTGGAGGTTCCGAGTGGCAGTCTTACTTCCACTGGCGTCAATACTTGTCACTTGTTGAAATTTGGAGTAGAGACCTCTGGCTGTCGCCTATTAGGCACAGCCACCTGGTATTGACTTCTGGTGTGTCTTTATTGTTGATTCTGGTGTTTATAGAGGTCTTTCGGGAGAAGTGGGATGATGATGTCTGGTCAAAGTGTTCTTATAATTAATGCTGCTAGGTGATAATCTTGGAGTTTGTAGCCTTGAGGGAGGAGATAATCTTTCAGTCTTCTTCGGTACATCGGGTGGGATGGGCAGTTCAGCAGATAACATACCGGGCTGTACACTTGTTGACAGTAAAGGCAGAGTGCTAGGGATGACGGACGGGTGTCCATAATACTGTTAATCTTGTCTTATTGGACCACTTTACTGCCTTCGACATAATTTGTCACGACATCTTACACCGGAAACTGAAACCAAGGAGATTGTATTCCGATGTTTGAACCTATACAGATTAAAACAGATTTCAAGACAATTAATATACGTACGTTGGAGATGGGCATTCTCAAAATGGTTATCCAATTCCAAATGTGTGCCTTTAATTGACGCTAATATTTATATAAAATTCAAGACAGACACCAATAAAGAACACTAACATAAATATGATAAATGCCATTATTGGCAAATTAAACGTGTAGATGAGGAAGAAGAAGTTAAATGGTGATAAGATAGGGGTTTATTCTTTTATCTTCTCGGTGTGCAACTGGCCATCTCCAGTAAGTGTCCATTTTGGGTTAAACTCATTTGCAGTCAAAAATTCAAATTAATTAATCGAACCGATTTCAAATATCATTTCGTGTCATTTAATAAATCAGCTAAATTAGCTGGACCTCCTGGCTACATGGCAAATTAATAGACAAGCTCAACTAATCACAGAACAGGATCAGTTGAATTAGTCCACCAACAACGTATATCAGTATATAATTTGTAATGTAATAGTGTCTAATTGTTTCCACCAATATAGTAGAATGCCTCAAACATTGGATTATAATTAACTGTGCCAACAGTTTGGCCCAAATGGATAATTTATTATTTCAATTATTATGTTATTATTATTACATAAATGATAGCATCTTAATTACAGATTCGTGATATTCCAAAAACTACTATAGTCTCTCCTGGGAAAACCCAGTTTAAAACAGTTTCGCGCGGGTTTAACCTGCTGGGCTGGGCTAAGCTAGTTAAACTCCAATGATGAAGAACTTTAGAGTGTGGTTTGGTCCCATTCGCGGTCATGAGCATTTATACCCGCTTTGGATAATTCTGTCACTTCGTTGGTTGAAGACAATAGTTCACCAAGTCGAAGGCTGACTATAGCATTGTTTTTCATCAAGATGTCCCTTACGTATTGAAATAAATTATCTGGCTCGACAAGATGACGAGACCTCCGGCTCTATGTCGAACAACACTGCCGCTATTATATTTTAGCAACAGAAAACAATAATTAAAGATAGGCAACAAAAGGCAAAATATAGAAGCGAAATTAGGAATAATGAAAACAAATCATTGACAGTTAGATTTTAAATCTGTGTTTTTTAAGTTCAGAAGATATATTATGTGTTATAATTAAATGTGATCAAGAATATGACTTTTAAATATAATACTTTATTTCGTGAATATGGTTCCCCCACAACCTCTTCCCTTATGTGTGTTTGTGCACATGTATCTGTTTTTCCTCTAAAACTATATCCGTGTTTATTTATTTCATTTTGTGTTAATCAGGATCGAGGGTGTCCTTAATAAAATCATCAAGCTTGTGATATTTTCCTTTTTAACTATTGTACATGTTAAATTTATTATAATAAATAAGTATTTTAGTGTTATGTGTTTTAATGTTTTGAAAAGTTGTACATTTGCTTAATAACAGTAGTGGTCCGCGCGCTTTATTCAGAGACCCAACAATGTTATACAGTGATTAAACGTTTAGAATAGCAACTCCTATACATAATATAATATGTTGGTGAAGATTGGGATTATGATTAATTTCTGAGACACAGTTTAACTGTTCAAAGTTGTTATATCACTCACTATATAACGTGTTTAGATCGTTCTTGTTTGTAGGGAATTTTTATTGAATTTATATTATTATTAACTGTAACACCTCTTTTCTAGAGGTCACCGTTAATAATTATACGAGCTGCCCGTGAACATCTAATAAACGAATACACATTTATATATATATATATATATATATATATATAGAAGATGGATGAATGTTGTTATATATATATATATATATATATATATATATATATATATATATATACCGTTAGGGTGTGTCATGGTCAAAATTATATATCTGTTAAAATGCATAACACATCTCCCATAACTTCCCATTTGTAATACAGACCAACTCAGTCGTCCATTCGTGTATTTGCATGCACTGTGACAGATGGGCCAATTATCAGTAAGTTGTCTATCAGTAAGTGGAGGGTACACTAGCCATTAGCCAGCGGTTTTCTAGGTCACATGACAAACACACTGATTTGCATAGGATCGTCTGCGGTGTTGTGTCTAAGACCAGACATTAGATCTGTCTTTCATCATGTCATAAACGTAACGTTTATCTGGCATCTTGTTTTCGTCACACTGGTTGCGATCTTCCTGACTGGTAGGTTTCTTTTGTAAGACGTGGTGGTCTATTTGGCCGATCTAACTGCCAGGCAGAGACCGAAACTTATCGAACTTCTGATCGAGAGAAGTTGGCGAAAAAGTGATGCATGTCATTTCTCACGTGAGGCATGCTGGCATTTGGTTGAAATGCATGTTATATGAATATGGTGCGCGGATTTTATTGTTGTCGTACGGTGGCAAATTAAGTGTCCATCGTGATTCAGCCCCGTGATAGTTGGCCACGGTTTGTTTTATTTTAGTGCGAGCATTTGCCACGATTTGACTTGTACGTGGTGAAGTGTGTGTCCCTTCGTTTGGGTTTTGTTCCACGTTTGTTTTGTGGTTAGAACTTGGATCTATCACAATTATTATATTTTTGTATGCAATAAATGGCGAAACGATTTACGCTTGAGTCAAGTTTACACTTAAAGTGTTAATTTGTCAGATGGTTATAGTTTTACGATTGTTGTGAGTGGTGATTATAAAAATATAAGAGGTGTGGAATTTCGTTGGCTCTACAAACGTTTGTTTACATTTCCTATCATTTCAATCTCTGTTAAGTCTCGTAGTTGTAGACCCCATTTTATATCTTTTGGCTAGAGTTCTATGGTAAATTTAAATAAATTTTATCAGTCGTATTGAGTGTATGTCTATAATGTGAATAAATCAAACTTTGACAGGCCTCTGTAGCCTAATTAAAAGAGAAGCGGATTAGTCGAGTAATAAATATATACGATCTACATCCTCTTTCATAGATGCACATCATGACATGATAAGACTAGGAGGGAGAGTGTTGTCACTGTAAACCGTCATTAAGAAACGAAATGCATGCAATTTATTTCTATTTATCAGGTGAATCTTTGATCCAGCAGTCATGGAAGGATCGCATGATCGTGACGACAAGATAGCAGAGCCTGTCTGTGTTAAGGAGAAGAATGGTAGATCAAGCACCATTCCTGTTCCATTGGCTCCCTTACATCATACAACAGATACATCAAACGGCAGTTTACCAGTTGATGACATGTTGGCATTGATGTATTACCAGTCAGCAATGATGACATCACTGTCACAGCAGAGTATAACCAATATGATGATGACGGAGAAGGTGAAGCCTTTACAGCTACAAAAAATTAATAAGGATGCCAGAGTAAATATGTCAGAAATAGGATTATTTGGTGGTTTGGATACGTCATCTGTTAAGCCATTCATGCCTCCTATGACGAACAGTGATCTGTGCCCAGATGGTCAGCATGGTAATTGCCAGGTAACAAAACTTGATTGTATTTAAAGTAGCATGGCATATAAATTTATGATGAAACATTATTTAACAGGATTTCTTTACATGAAGCACCATTAGGTGAATGGAGAATTAAAAAATAATGTGTGATGTCATGTCTGTAAATTTTTTTTACCTAACTTGTTACCAGCGGTGACTGAACTAGTTTTATTTTGTACCTGATTAAAAGGAAGCCTCTTCAAAACTACTTCAGTAAATGTAAACTTGTAAAAATCTACTACGTAAAAACTAGTTTCTAAAAGTAATAGAAGTAAAAGTAGAAAATAAAATTGATTGTAGCGCAAAATATGAGAATCAAATACATAGTGCGTAACAATGAACAAAATTCACTGCCTGAAACTCAAGTTCATGCCATGACTGTTGCTTCCTGGATAGCAGTCAATTGCCGCTTGATGAACCTCAGGCTTGCAAGCATCCAATAATTACATTTACAAATTATCAAACTATACAATATTGGCAATCCCAGTTTTTACCAGTATTAAAAATGTTATTACGATGAATGTTAAAAAATAGTTGGCTTCAGCTGAAACATTGTATAACAAAGTGAGCCTTAAAAATAGTTTGGAAAATTATGAACTGTCTTGAATATCGGTGAGCTTCAGCAAAAACATGTATACCAAATGTTAGCATTCTTACAAAACTTATTTCAATACCACACTGTATTAAAATGTATTTGTTTACCTTAAGTTCATTAAAGATACAAAAGTTGGTTACAACTTGTAATGATAATTTACAGCAACTGTATCAATTGTCTCTTAAATCACTGGCTATGTTATGACTAAAAAAGTAATGAAACATTCGCAAAGTAAATGAAAGTTATTAAACGAAGTAAAAAGTAGCGTTAGCACTAATAAAACTACTTTGTTAGTGTTACAAGTAAAAGTAGTTGAAATCTTACTTCCAGTTACTTGAAAAAACTACACAAGTAGAGTAATGAAGTAATACTACTTGGTTACATGACAACCCTGCCTGTTACAGGACCTGGCAACAGTGCTGAAAGAATATTCTCTATATATCCCTTAAAGGGATAGTCCACCTTCATTTCAAATTTTCAGGACTAATATAGCTATACTCACAAATTTCATAAACAATGTCAAACTGTGTAAACAATCACCCACATATTAAATAATCCAGTTTAAAGTGCTGATTAATTGACTTTTAATGGCCTGTGGGCACCACCATTTTGAAGCTAGACAGAGACTGGAAGTTCCTGAATGCTGCTGTCACTTTATCCCGTTGACCTGAAATCTGTAGAGCCCAGACAAAAGCATGTAAACAAGTGTGAGCATAGAATTATTCCAGAACTAAATGGCATTATCTTGTTTATCAGGCAAATCCACCATCCCACACATTATTGCCCGTGACAGATTTAGTTCCATTATAAATGACTCTTTAATCTGACAAAATTGTGCTCTGCATTCTGACACTTCATTTTGCCAACAGAATGTGACATTTCAGTGTAAAATAATTTTGATAATCCGACAACACAAAAATGTTGCCAAATATTTCTGCTGGTTCAGTCATGCAACAAACACCAACATGTTGTCACTGTCAGTAATCGTTCATTAACCTGCCCACCTGCGATAATTGCTATATCGTAACCAATCACAAGCATCCTTGACTATACACATTGACACATGATGCTTCCATTTCCCATGATTCTACTACCATGGCTGTCTAATAGCCAATCATAATCATTCATGGCTAATTAAAAACACAAATGAGTGATCTTTCCAATGAGCAGTTCACAAGTTAATCTGATGGACTAAGTGACACAAGTATTTCTTTATAGTGTCTAATTAACAAACATCAAAATCACTATGTTTCTGGACTTACACAAGAAACTTCACTGGCTCGTCATCCCTAACACTATGCCGGCACTGTCAACAAGTGTATGACCTGGTACATTATCTGCTTAACTGCCCAGCCTACCCGAAGCACCGAAGAATACTTAAAGGTCATCTCCGCCCGGAAGACCACAAACTTCCAGACCGCCACCTAGCAGCATTGCTCATAAGGAAATCAACATTGCTACGAGACATCATAACTCCACTTCTCCAGAAATATGCCTACATATACCAAGGACAGATCAGACCGCCCCTATGGACTAGTGGATAAGAGCACAGGGCTTCCGTACACTGCTGGTTCAGTCATGCAACAAACACCAACATGTTGTCACTGTCAGTAATCGTTCATTAACCTGCCCACCTGCGATAATTGCTATATCGTAACCAATCACAAGCATCCTTGACTATACACATTGACACATGATGCTTCCATTTCCCATGATTCTACTACCATGGCTGTCTAATAGCCAATCATAATCATTCATGGCTAATTAAAAACACAAATGAGTGATCTTTCCAATGAGCAGTTCACAAGTTAATCTGATGGACTAAGTGACACAAGTATTTCTTTATAGTGTCTAATTAACAAACATCAAAATCACTATGTTTCTGGACTTACACAAGAAACTTCACTGGCTCGTCATCCCTAACACTATGCCGGCACTGTCAACAAGTGTATGACCTGGTACATTATCTGCTTAACTGCCCAGCCTACCCGAAGCACCGAAGAATACTTAAAGGTCATCTCCGCCCGGAAGACCACAAACTTCCAGACCGCCACCTAGCAGCATTGCTCATAAGGAAATCAACATTGCTACGAGACATCATAACTCCACTTCTCCAGAAATATGCCTACATATACCAAGGACAGATCAGACCGCCCCTATGGACTAGTGGATAAGAGCACAGGGCTTCCGTACCCATAGTCCATGCTGTTCGGGAGGCCAGAGGTTTGGATCCCGGCCACGACATTATAGTAGGAGGAGGTTTTAGTCCAACCAGGCAATAGGTGACAGCCAGGGGTCTCTACCCCAAACTTCAACAAGTTACAAGTTATGATTTAAAATACTACCGGTATGTCATGGACTTGATATTCCGACATTCTTGTTTATCCGACATGTTATCATGTGACAAACCTTGTCGGATTAACATATTTTGACTGCACAACCATTATTCCAGAACTAAATGGCATTATCTTGTTAAAATTATGTCATGAATGATATACAACAATATCATTTTGAGCTAGAAGGAACCTTACAAGAGGAAGATGATTAAAAAATGGCTCAGATATTAATGCTTAAGAGAAACTATATTCTGCGTCAGTCTAAAGAGCTCCTGTGTGACGTCAGAGGATTTCAGTTTATACCTCCCCCCCCTCGAATCTCGCTTCCGGTGCAGCCGTAATGGCGGCCCTCCAGTAATTTGGATTATTTCTCTATATCTATGATAATGTGATTATTATTGTGGAATTTTTGGTTACTGTTTTAAGTATTATATATTTATAAATTATTTTCTGAGGGTGGACTATCCCTTTAATAATCTGTGTCATGAAATCATTATTCATAATTATCATCATTTTTATTTCATTTTCTTATTAAAAGGTAGATGAATGCAAGCAAGAATACAGAATATTTATTAAATAAACAGTCATCAAATGTACAGATGTTTGGGGAAAATGATTAATGTGTTTCATGCATAAAATATCAAATATCACACTGCTGGTGGTAGCAAAAGTGTCATCAAGTCAAGTTGGATATGAATTGCTTTTTGTTGGTAAACTTGAAACTGTGTTGCTAACAGAATCACTTATATTCAATAACAAGGAGATGTGATTACATTTTTTGATTTAGATCAAACAAAATAATATGTTGGTATAATTGTATGTTTTGTGAAATGTAAAAACTGATATACAGTCTAACAGTAACACTAACAGCCCATGCTGAAACATGTTAAAACTAGGGTGCTGTCTGAATCAGCTATGGGGTCAATTCAATTCCGGAACTGGAATTGTCATTTGATGGTCAATTTTGGAATTGATTATTTAAAACAAAAAGGAATTGGAATTGATAAAATGGGAATTGAAATTTCCTACAAAATCTATTAAATCCACAAAATAATTTACCGTTTAATTTTTTAATTCAGAGATATTTCTTTCATGACAATCCTACTTGGAAAATAAACTACTCAGAGTAGAAGGAACCTTACAAGAGGAAGATGATTAAAAGTAGCTCAGATATTAACACTCAAGAGAAACTATAATCTGCGTCAGTCTAAAGAGCGCCCATGTGACATCATGTATTTAAGTTTTCTCCTTCCTGCCTCCTCCTTCCCACCTTCGAATCTCGCTTCACTTAGTAGGTACTCTGAGTACCTACTCATGGTAAAAAGAGTAGGAAAAAAATTGAATTGATAACTTTTATGTGGAATTGAGTGGAATTGGAATTGACAAAATGGAATTAATTGGAATTGACAAAATGGAATTGATACCAAGTCTGCCTCCATGTCAGGGTTCAAATCCGATTGATACCTGTCTTTGTGGGAGTTATTCCCAGGGTGTTGCCTTTTAGTTTTAGCCATATATCCCAGGTGTGACCAGCACTGAGACTAAATAAAGGGCTCACTCTTAAATGCTACTGTTTCTTCCAAAACAACTAGTTTGTGAAATGCCTTTAGAGGATGTGTAACACTAGCTATTCCTCTAAAAGCAGCAGAAAAGGGACTCTTACTACATTATAAAATAAAAACTGTATACAAAATACACTGATTAGCTGTGCATGAACTTCTGACATAGGTAAGCAATTGCGTGTGGTTTGAACATGCTTTGCCTTGTGACAAGAGTAGTATACACATGTGGGAGATGACCAATTTGTAGGATTGCAGACTTTAGTCAGAAGAAGATAATCCCAAAATGCTCAGAGCATTATCCCTGCTGATTAATAAGTATTGTGCAAGATTATAAAATAACAACATAATGGGTTATAGTTTTCTCTTAACATCTGTGCTAGGAATGGTTTAGATTCTGTGGCATATATTCCCCATCGAACAACATTGTGCAATAATGTAATATCTGCAACGCCATTGCAAATGCAGAATCTATGTCAGCTAGATTCACAGTTATAGGACATGATTATCAAGGACATGATTTAATATACTTTCCAGTGTTTCTCACTACATATGCAAGCTACAGTATTCTGAAATCACTGTCAAATGCAATTGATGTTATAATCAGATATGCCATATAACACTGTCAACAGGGAGTTACACTAGTCTATACGCTATGTAATAACGGCATGGACCCCAGTAACAGGTACTCATTGTATCAAGAATACCTTCAGAGTGGATGTTCTTAAGATGGTAGTACAATAGGTCCCCATTATAATGCAGTTGTTGAGGTCACAAGCTGCTGCCTGTGTTATGGTTATAGCTCTGTTGGGATTGGTGAAAATACGGAGTCCATGTATTCACCTCGTTTTGCACCATCCTTGAAGATTACATACAACTGTTTATTTCATAAATGTTCCCAGTAATTGATTAATCATTTGTTGATTCAAAGATAAATATTACCTAAGTTGATTGTGTGGAAAATAAAATGTTTCTGCAAAATTCACAAAAACTAACAGCCATGTTGGATTGGTGATATTTATCCACCAGAAATAGTGCATGTTTTTCAGATGAAGGTAGCAAATATATGGACCAATAAGTGAACGTTCATGGGTGCATGTTTAACTCTTGTACTAGTCTCCAATTTCTCTTTAACAGTGTACAATTTCATTTTGTCATTTTGAAGTAGTGTTGTGCGCAAAGAATAGCATTTGAGAAATGATACAGTATGTTACTTGTTGAAATTTGGGATAGAGACACTTGGCTGTTGCCTATTGCCATAGCATTGGGCACAGCCACCTGGTGTTGACTTCTGTTCTGTCTTTATTGTTGAAGGTGGTGTTTGAACTATTCTACGATATGATCAAAACAGGGGTCTTTTATACACAAAATATGATTCCTAATTGCAATAAATAAAACATACGAAATAGCTGTTAATTTACAAACAGAATCAAACTTATTTAGTGGGTTGAGCCACACAGTAAATGAAGGTTGTGATTGGGCTGTTTGTTTAGCTAATTGAGTCAAGATGATGTGTAATTAAGGTTGTGATCAATAAATCAACTAGTGTGTAAGTTGTGGCTGTTGGTTATGTTTTTTTCCATGTGGATGACAAACTGTGAAAACGCGTTCAAATTTTGAAAAAAATTGATCAGTCAGTGGCGGATATCATGCCATTTCGCGGAAAATGCACTGTCATGAATCCCATAAATTGGATTCCAAGGTCTGACCGTGTTATATCCGATTTCGTGTTGTAGTGGTCCTCGATATAATGGGGGCCTACTGTAATAATAATACTTATAGTCAGCTACATCTCTGTTGTTTGACTTTTTCATCCTGTATGTTGGACATCTATGACATCTTCAGACAACTATAGTATCACACTAATTAGTATTTGCTTTCTTTTGCATTTAATAAAATACTAATTAGTTTTATTTAAGTAAGATAACTGCCATTTTATTGGTAGACAATGTAAACAGTTTCTTTGTTCAGGCTATTTGATTATGTAGATCCTTATATAAAATAATTTCCTACATTTCATTTCATGAACCATACATTTCCCTGTATTTTCATTCAGTGAAGTAATCAATGTTGACTGAATCAAATGTTCTTTTGTATGCATCACGTTATTAGTTAACCAATGATCCAGCCATCATTTGGACTGCCAATTTTCATGTGGTTCTGGGTAGTCCTTTACATACTTCCATGGGTGTTGATCATAGATGCTTGGTCATTTCGTTTGAACACCATGTTCTTCATTTCTGTATAATACAGTGGTGTGCATATCCTACATTCTCTGGAGCAGAGAGCAGTTTCTGATTCACTAGTTATATTGTGTGATCCAGGTTTCTGAGAACTTGTCATTGTTTTTTCACAGGTGGAGTGAGTTGTTGTTGTTACAGGTATTACTATGTGCATTTTAGTTCCTATTATGTAAGCCTATTAGCTATGTTCAGTCTGTTTAAGTGGTAGCTCATTAATTAATGTTTGACGTTGTAGAAATTGATGAAGTCAGTGTATGCATGGCAAGTGTATTGTGGCATCCATTGATGTTGACTGTGTGTGAAGTTTGTGTCAGTTGTAGGCATGTCTGTCATTCATGAAATAGCAGATTACCTTCATTGTGAGTTAGTTGGTAGCTAGTAAGTACATATAAAGCTACCACCACTATGCAAAAACAACGCAGTGAGACAGTCATTATCACAATCAAAAGAAGCAAGTTATAAACTCTTTGGGCTCCTGTCAATTTGTTTTTCTTTTATTAACATTGCAGAAAAAAACGTTACACTATAGTAGAAGGTTGGCCCTACAGCCACCTTAAATACACTCTGCCCTCAGAGTAGCTGATTAACATAATTCATGCCAGACCATGAATATTGGTTGGCTGGCCTCAGTGCGCTGTTGTTGTTGTGTGTGTGTGCGTCTGCGTGAGTGTGGCTGATAATGCCGGTCCAGGCTTGGTGGAGGTTGATCAATATTTTGTATAGGTTATCCAGCGACTGGTTCACAGTATCAACTGCTTTAGCTTGGTTTTACAGGCCTCTGTTTGGATTATGGCTGCATAGGCTGAGTGCTGTCCAGGAATATCCTGTGAGTGTGAGTGACATTTCTAGGCACAGCAAGCAGATGGTATTTAGTTAGCTAAATGAGATAACCTTCCGAGAAACAGAATGAGACACTTGGAGTTGGACTAATAAAGATCATGCAGTTGTATTAATATAGGCTTGTTTCTGTATATTTATTGGACCACTTGTTATTTGGCCAGTGATTACCTGAGTGGTAAAGAGCTGAAGAGTTGTAATGGAGTCCAGACTAGCCATTAAACATTGGATGTCACTGATGGATATATAAAAATAGAACTGCATTTGAGGGGAACATATTGCAGTTATACCATAATAAGACATGGCAGGGAGCCTGGCAATTAACAGTTGTGTATGGTTCAGTTAATTGAATTGTTGCAGTCATGTAAGTGTGAGCCTTGTGGCCTACATGCATGTTAGCATGTGCCATTCATGGATGCATTATGTTTGAGAAATATTAGTCAGTGACAAGTATGGATAAAGAAATGTGTGAAGAACCTAATAAGGTATTGTCTGCATCACATTTCTTGTCAGAATGTCTATGTTTTAATAGAGTTATTGTAGCTTTTTATTTAGTGTTAGCAGTTTGTTAGGAGAGCCAGCTGTTATTGGACATTTTTTTGTGTCCAGATGCATTTTCTCTAAATGCGAAATAAAATAACCAATCCAGCTCACATAGAGAGTATTGAATTCTTCCATCTGATTACTGGCTTTAGTAGCAGTATTATTCTTGTGATATATTCTTGTTGTATTTTTGAACCAATATTTACAAAAACGCATTTATATTATAACTTGTTCAGTCTTTTAACATTTATAATTTATCAAAATAAATCCATACATTGTTCCTTAGGTATATAACTCATTTGTCAGTATAGTGTGAGCTCAAAGAATTGATATTTCTATTAAGTTAAGGAAAATGCTCCTTGTAGTTATAGTACATGTTTCTATCGATGCAGTGCCACGATGCAGTGTGGTTATATGATAAAAAGTCCTATGGTTTCGGTATCGCTTTGTCGAAGTATGCACAGGCGTATGTCGTTTGCCTCGTGTTCGGTTGTTGCAATCCAGCTCAATGCTTATTCCTACTAGTCTGTGCTTTTGATCAGTTCTTATATGTGAGCTATATATACCTTGAACATGCTGGTGATTTGCAAGCCTGAGTTACACATTAGTCAGCAGATTGGATTGGTTGATTACTGGCATTGCTGGCAATTTAGTTTTGAGCTCAAGACCAGTGGCTTAGCCAGTATTATTGATTGAAATATATTGCCTTTTTTAAGAGCAGTATACCCCTAGTGTGTGCTGTGGCAGGATGTGCTTATTTTAAACTTTTCTTTTATTTGGCTACCGGTATACAATAGTGACATAATTAAATAAATTTATGTCATGTTAAAAATATTTGTTTGGTCAAATTTATACCGCTTGCATGCTTTATTTATGCATAATCTAAAACTATTATTTCTATCTTTACAAAACCAATCACTTTTAATGAACATCATTACATTTTTCTAATGTCAAATTATTCACATTGAAATGTTAAGTTGAAATGTGTTGATCTGAATGAATGGCAGCTATAACCTTAAGTTAAAAATTACTGGTTTGGTAAATGTTTACATTGTTACTTGTTCTAAAGGATAAATAGCTGTCATTATCTAGCATAAACTATTTGAATACTGGGTAGTTAATGTAATCTGTTTTGATGGAATTAAATTCCATTTCTATGTTAATATATTAACAATGTATCTAGATTCAACCAGTATGTAGTTCAGTGAATATGGGACCAGCATGATTTTTAGACCAATTGATGTCATTCTGTACAGTTTTATTTGTTTGTTCTTTCCTTGGTGGATATTCTACCTTATCATAAACAGCTGGATGCTGAAAGCTGATAAATAGCTCATAAAATAATGCTGATCCCTCAGATTCAGCTGGAAGTACTTGTTTTCACCATTTTATCAAATGTCCAGGTTATAATATTTCAATGTCAGTATTGGAAATTTCTATTCTAAATTTATTTGTTTAATGTAAATAACATGTGCTTAATTATTAGCATGTAGATAACTCACAAATAGAAATAAGCTCATAGAGTGAACTTGGTAGAGATCTATTGACTTAAAAATGAGATCATCTTTTATCTTCTTTGTCAAGTTTACATTTACAAGTAAAGGTGTTGGTATTCATTTATAATTGTCAAGTATTCTTTATTTCATTTATGGTTTGGTTTTCTTTCAATTTTCAGAAAGGTGTAAGTGAAAGTGGCACACTGGCTGAAAACAATCCATCTGATTCCAACAAACTGTTGGAAGATGTCACAGTTTCTCAGGATGTTATTTCTCATTCCATCACCTCAACCATCAACCAGACACATTCACAACAACAAGACAAACCCGTACACTCACATCATAATCCCCTCAGTCAAATCCTGCATGCAATGAATGTAGATGGCATGGGGAGAAACAGCCAACTTCCTCCAGTTTTTACATCAAAGATTTACAGTCCAAAGACATCTTTCACACAGAATTCAGCCACTGTCAATGAATTAAGCCCCAGCTGGCCTTTGCTGAACAGACCTGAGCCACAGGATGTAACTGCCTTAAATAAATTGGACAAACCTTTAAAGAAACGAAAGAAAAAGAAGGTAGAAGATGATCTCACAAATAAGAGCATGCTTTCTCCCCTGCCATACAACATGATGATGCCTCCTCCATGGCTTGTATCAGGGATGCAGATGCCGACAATGCCTATTGTGCCTCATCCAGCATTTCGGCCATTATATCCAGGAAGTGTTGTTAATTCTGTGAGTGATCAAGCAACCTCACCAGTGGAACACTCCAATGGCCAAATAACCAGCCCTTTAGACTTAAGGCAGCATTGTCAGTCTGTGAAGCTAGACCAAACTGCGGTATCTATTAATCAGCAGGGATCAGTACAACTAAACCAGCAGAAGCAGCAGAATATTAAATTAAACCAACAAGATCAGCAGCAGATGAAGTATGAGTGGATTGGGGACACACAGCATTTACCTTCAGCACCATTGTCTTCACAGCAGCCATATCAACACCAGTCAGATCAGCTAGACCTCCGACCAGACACAGTAGTACAAGAATCCAGCAATACACAAGTCTCACCTAATTGTGTTCCTAAACCAAGTCAAAGCACTAGCAAGGTGGCTTATAGGAGTCCAACAGATGTGCCTAAAGATGATACAACAGTGAAGTCTCCAAGGATGAGTAGTAAAATAATCAACAGTCCCCACAAACTTTTTGAGACAGATGAAGAGTGGAGCAAAAGACTTGCAAAAAATCAAATGGAACAAATACCTAGGTGTGGTTGCTTGGGTCCCAATGGTGAGCCATTGTCTGGTGCGTTGCTTTGCTTATTTTGTTTGTCGTGGATCTGGCCTAACCCAATACATGTAATTACTTAAGGTAACATCAAGTGTGTTAATGACAACATAAAACATATTTTAGCAGATCTGTAGGAAGAATAATATCCTGCATATTTATTTAGTTATTTTCATGGAGAAAGTGCACTTAAGCCTCTTGTGATCATGTTTGTTTTCTTAAACTTAAGTTTTGATTCCCATAGTCATCATTCTTAGTCATCTAGCTGTCATTTATGATCAGGATTTTCAGCAAATAGGTGGGGGGGGGCTATGACTAACCTAGAAATATCAAAACGATGGGTATTTTCTGGGGATAAAGACACCTCAGAACTCGGCCTAATAGTCTAAGCCTTTGGCCTGTCACCCTGTGGCTAATAAAAAAGAGGGGCACTTTCAAGTTCTTAGCTGAGACGCTGTTCCCCATGACATGTTATAATACTAAGCTACAAGGCTCACTAAAACCCTTGAAAAGTAAAGCACACTTCAGGTCACAAAACCTTCCAATGCACCTCCCATACACAAACCACAACTTCTCAACAGTCACAAACATTCTTGAAGCTCACAACAATCTACTATGCCAAACCCCACTTGGCACTCATGAAAATCCCCAACAACAACAAGACTGTGTTTTTGCACTGAACCCATATTTTTATTAAGCAGAACAGAATGCTTGCATTTTATTGCTGAGATGAAGTTACTAAACCTGCTCCTACCAATTCATATGTCAAGAAAATGCGAAATATAACTTTCCTGTCAAACACTAAGGTCATGCCATTAGTGTAAATGTCCCATATAAAAACTCCCATATAAACTCATCACAAGTCCATTCTGTGCTAGTTGATAGTTAAATCCTAGCCCATGACCATATATTTTGGTATGATAACTGATCTGTAGATAACCCCCAAAATAAATGTAGATAGGGTTCAAAGCTTCCAACTTCATGAAATGGTCTTTATGATCTTGCCCTTCCTGGGTCTTGAGGTCACATGCAAACATCCAGTTAACTTCAAATTGGTCAAAGCTTACATTAGTGTGTGTGTGTGTGTGTGTGTGTGCTATACAAGATTATCTTGTATCTATTCTGATGTAGGCCATGGTTACTGGCTGAGTATCTCAGTCATTGTGGGATACCATTTTTGAAAGTTGCAGTTATTTATGCATATTTTACTGCAGGATACATATTTCTCATTATTTTGCAGGGCCCTGCCATTTTGTAACTACTCTACATCGGACTTAAATAGCATAAGAATAATGTAACTGATTGAACAGGGGATGGTCATTTTAAACTAAATTAACTATAGTGTGGCTCCACTATTACATGGACCAGTATAAT
Organism: Paralvinella palmiformis; assembly: GCA_025642065.1. Lineage (NCBI taxonomy): Eukaryota > Metazoa > Annelida > Polychaeta > Terebellida > Alvinellidae > Paralvinella > Paralvinella palmiformis. The sequence continues at coordinate 1,796,655 of JAODUP010000127.1, read as the reverse complement.
ACAAAGTCGGCAATAACATGGTCAGACCTTGGACCCCACCCAATTCGTAGGATCTATGATATTGAATTTTCCACTGACCTATCAGATTTTTCAAAATAATTTTCACACTGATATAAATTCAAAGGTATTGCCTACGTTTTATATATTGCAATTAGGAATCATATTTTGTGTATAAAAGACCTCTTTTTATGTCCTCATTACCAAAGCAGATACAAACAAATGCATTTCCATGGTTGTTTATTTATGCACATGCACCTATGAAAGTTCATTTATTGTTCCATATATTTGCTAGCTTCATCTGACCAACACGCACTATTTCTGGTGGTGAATAAGTTAACAAAAGATGAATCAATTACTGGGAACATTTGTGAAATAAACAGTTGTATATAATTTTCAAAGATGAAGCAAAATGAGTCATGGTCATGATGATCATTGCAGCTGATGGGTCTCAATTTGTGGTATAACACGGTCAGCAGCTTCTGGAACCCAACATCCATGTTATACTATCAGGCATGAGAGTTTTCCAGTTTTCGTGTCTTTTGGAAAATGTTTATTATCATTATTTTTAGTTTAAAAGAAGCTGTCTGCTACACAAAAAGTACCTTTTCCACTAAAATTGGAATCCTCCAGGACAATGTGTGCAAAAACCTCAAAGCTGAAAATGGGTAGTGGGTCGGTCAAACTGATGGTTTGAAGAAAATTTCTCTTACAAAAACATGTTTATCCTCACTCAGTCTCAGATTGTCCTAAAAATGCAAACAAATTATTTTTTCTTGGGCCTTACAGTGCTCCCCCGAAACCCCAGTTGTGTATGGCTCACTTCGCTCTGTGATTTGCTTTTCAGGTTTTTCCTCAGAGGCCACTCTCATGCCTGTTCTATAGTGGAGCCATACTATAATTGTTTGTCTGACTGTAAATAGTATATTTAGTTGTGTTCATTGTTTATGATTTGATGGTTAGTAATATTAAAGTAATAGTTTTGTTATTATTCAGATATATCCACTTTTTGGTTTATTTAATTGATATAATTATATCTCTTTGTTTAGGTTCCTGTGTTAGTATATTTTAATTTAGTGGTTTATGTAATTGCAAAAGTGGACACTTTATCATGGATTTGTATGCCTTTTCTGCTAATATAGTAATTTATGACGAGAATCGTGATGGGCCCTACTACACTCACTTGGGGGCAGGACCTTCAGTACCAGCTATCAGAGAGCTTATGGAAACTAGGTAATCATAGACATTAATAATAAATGAATCCTAATGTTTTTAGTTAAATGTCCTAGCTTTTATGGTATTGCATGTCATTTAAAATATTTGTAGTGTCTGCAATTTATCATGTCCAGACAGTAGATCTATAATGAAAAAACTTGTTATTTGTAGGTTACAGTTGAAAGGGAAAGCTTTGCGTATAGAGAAAGTAATGTATACTGGCAAAGAGGGAAAAAGTCCACAAGGATGTCCTATTGCTAAATGGGTAACTACTAAAACTAGATGAAGTATTTAACCCATGTTCTTATATGCTGGTTTAACTTTTAAGTAATAATGCCACCTGCTAATAAGGTTGGTTAGATGTTTTTGCCAAAGACATTTTGGCCTAAGACCCTTTCTTAGCTGTGAACGTTTTATACTGAAACAAATTGTGTTCACACATAATAGAACAAATTTAATTTTAGAACTATTCGTTTATTGACTTTATGTTTGAAAACAGTTTACATGAATATTATAATTGTTTTTTGCTTATAGATACAGAATTTTAAACGCTTTGTAAAACATGTTGAAGTTGGTTAAGTTATTACTAGTGGTATAGTTTCTGCATTATTGATGCCAGGGTTTGTATATAACCAGTATTGGTGTAGACTACTCAACTCTAGTGAAAACGTTGCTCTTTGATTAAAAAGATGCAATATTAAAATAATACACAATATTGAGTTTCACTTCACTTATCCTCTTTGTCCCCAGTTGAGTAATCATTGTTTAATTTTTAACTATTCAGCATAGTTGGCATACTCTTTATTGTATGCTTTTAGTAATGATTATTTATTCTTAAACAAGCCATAAGAGAAATATAAAGCAAGCATCTTAATTATTTTTCACTGTAACACATTTCATATTTACTTATGATTCTTGTTCATGCAACATGGTGATAAATATTTTTATAAATTGTATTAAATTAACTTGGCAGTAAGTTAGCTTTAACAGGTCTTCTTTTACAATGAAATCCACTAGATTTCCAAGGAGCAATATATTTTCCATCATTTCTGAAAACAACAAAGTTTCCGGAAAAGGTCTTTCTGAAATATCTTACTAAAGCATTATTTACTCATTTTAGACAAATCGAAATCACTAAGAAAAATGTGTTAAATGTGTTGAAATATGAAATATCTGGTGAAATAATGTTAAAATATAGGTAAATGTATAACATAGTTACATATTTATAATAAATATCAGAAACACATGCATGGTGTAAACATGCCAATCTATTCCAAATCAATCTATAATTGAGCAGTCTGATATGTAGTTAACATATAAAGTCTAACACAAGGTTCTTGTAGGAGAGTGGATCCAGAATACCCTTAGAACTGTTGCCTTTTGCACACTAGCTTTATAGATTATCTTGAAATTTGTCCACACAGAGACCAAGTACTTGTTTAATAATATAACCCTAACATGTCTCTATCTTTTTAACAACCTTAGTACTTACAGCCAGTGATTCTGTACTATACAATAAAACTGGTTGACATATAGATTAGCATAGATAGAATTATATATTATTATCAAGACCAGGTATGAAAAACCAACATTTTGTAATGTGTAATAGGATCTGTAATATTTTTGTAAGCAAAAATCAGCATGATTACTGTATTTAAAATTATCATTAAATTTGATCCCCAAAATACAATTTCGAAGTCTCACTCAACTTCTAAATCATTTCAGCTTTGAATTTATTTTACCAGCAATCATGCATTAATCTTATTAATACAAAATTTAAACCTCAACTTTTAACATAATTCATACAGATGTCAATTAAATATTGGAGATCTTTAATATTTAGGCTAAATATTGTGATGTCATCAGCATAAGCAAAAACTGAATAGTTATTATGGCTAATAGTGATATCACCGTCGCATTTCAAGTTGTTTAGCAATTCATATATAAAAATATTAAATAGTTGTGATGAGAGAATACTTCCTCGTCTACTTCACCCAGTAATTATTGGTTTTACTTGGTTGTAAGTTTTTATGTGACAACAATGAAAACCAATTCCAAAATACATCAGGTTTCTTATCATTCAATTTATAAAACAAATAGAATCAAAATATTTTGTCCAAACTAGAAACATAAAGAATACTGTATTTATGTTTAAAATAACACATAATATAATCCAGAAGACTACAATCAAATGATGTTCCATGTTATGTTTCAACTCTTAACATATATATGTTATATATAGTTCCATCTGATTTCTTCTCATGCAACCTGTCAGTAAATATTGTTGGAAATTATGGCAGTATGTTTTTATTTAATAAAACTGTTTTAAAGTAAAATTTACATACCCAGTGAAACAGCTTATTTTGAGCCCTCTTGAAAAACAAATTAGCAGTATGTAATGTTTTGAAATTTTAGGTAGCATCTAGGTAGCAGTAATAAGTAATATTGTTTTCTTAATTTTAGATAATTAGAAGGTCTGGTTTCGATGAGAAAGCTCTCGTCGTGGTACGTAAAAGACCAAATCACAGATGTGAGACAGCAGTCTTGATAGTAAGTATTGTGCTGTGGGATGGTGTAGAACAGGAGAGAGCCAACAAACTCTATGATTTTGTGTCCTCCACTCTGCCATCGTATGGTTTTGAAACTGAACGACGATGTGGAACAAATGAAAGGTTTGTTTGACACAGATCACCTTTTATCAGTTCAAAAATTAGATTTTAATGATGACCATATTCATAGAATATTAATGCATATAATTTTATGCAGTTTCCTTGAATTTATAATTGTTTTAGTAGTAGATAGTCTATAATTTTGCTAAAATTGTTTTTATAATAAATTACAGGAAGACCTGTGCTTGTCAAGGTTGGGATGGAGAAACAGGTGGTGCTTCATTTACTTTTGGATGTTCATGGTCCATGTACTACAATGGCTGTAAATTTGCTAAAAGTATAGCACCAAGAAAGTTTAAGTTGAAAAATGAATCTTTGGTTAGTATATTAAAGCATCTTAGATATTTATTAGTTGTATTCTCATATTGACACAGATTTTAAAATGCAATGTTTGTTATGAGGGAGCTAAGTTATTTTGTAATGGGAGTTGATAACCTAAACTTTTAAGACAGAAATTTGTATGGAAATAACAATTTTCAGGAACCTGAGCTGGAGCATTTACTTACATCTTTAGCTACTGATTTGAACCCTGTCCTTGCTAGAGTTTCTCCAGATGCCTACAGTAATATGGTTAGTATAGCATTTTTTCTGGTATATTAATAACAGGGTTGGTGATCTTTTGTTGTACCTCAACTTTTAACATAGTTCATACAGATGTCAATTAAATATTGGAGATCTTTAATGTGCTTAAAGTTACTGGGAAATGTTTTATCCTATTTTTTATAAATAGACTGATAGGCCTTAGATGGTAAACTAATCTATTTTGAATTGAATGTAAGTTGTTAAATTTAAACTACATCAGTATGGTTTCATTAATCTGAAGTCTTATTTTGATAATCCCTTACCCATTATTTTCTTATCAGTAGGTCGATCATTAGAAAACCATTGTATTGGTTTCCCATTATTCCTTGTATTTATAACTAACCACACAGATACACACACATACACACACACACACACACACACACACACACACATTATACCCAACTAAAATGTTGACTTTATTGCTTAAAAATAGAAATTTAATTAACAGTGCAGTTTGTTATCTGTGATGGTATCACACAAAATGAAACATCTGCATGAGATTCGGATGAATCATACAAAAAGCAGAATGCAATTTAGTTTTTAATTGTATGATATAACCATTAATATGTATTTAAAATGGTAGTTATCAGTATAACCATATTTGGCATAAATAGAGACCACTTTCTTTTCTATGGCCTTTAACAATGAACATACTGAGTTGTATATTTCAGCAAATCTTAGTGTTAAATAATAGCCATAATTTTATCTACATTATAACTATAAATATATTTTTTATATTGATCTATTTTAGGTGGAATTCGAGAAAGAAGGATCAGCATGTAGACTTGGACATAAGCCTGGACGACCATTTTCTGGGGTAACAGCGGTTGTTGACTTTTGTGCACATGCTCACAAAGATCAGCAAAACATGAATAATGGATGTACTATGGTGAGTTAGAGTCGTGTCTTTGGGATATACATTATATGGTCTAAGCATATGAGAGTGATTCTCGCATAAATAAGGTAAAGGTCATTTGAGATCCATATGACATAGACATTTATTAGGGTGTTGAGATTTCCTTTTCTTCATTATTTAAATAGTAAAGTTAATTTCATTCTTGATAAGATATTAAGAATTTAGTAAAATAATGCTGGTTATAGGCTTGCCACATGAGAGCCAGGGTATCTTTTTGAGATCATAGAGTTAATTTATTTTATGTTGTATTATGGTGCAGTTATTATGTTGCTGGTTCTAATTGTGTCTATGCATTTAATAAGTTATAGTAAACTCTGTTCAACCCAGAAAAATAAATTACCAATAGAATCAGTGTTATATGGCAAAAACTAAAATAAATATTTTAAATACTTGACTGATAAAAATGTTTGATTTAAATGATCATATTCCTGAACGTGGACCATTATAACACAAAATTTGATATAACATGGTTGTGCTTTGGACCCTAATTAGTGGGATCCCATGGCAGTGCATTTTTTCACACGAAATGACATGAAATCTGCCATTGACCACATTTTCACAGTTTGTAATTCACATGTAAAATACATAGCCAGTGACCACAAATTTTGCGCAATATAGGTCTGCTTTTAGCAAATAATTTAGCATCTACACATATCATTCTTTACATTTTGTTTGTTATATCCACTCATCTTCTGCAGATTATGGACGTATTTCACACATTTACGTAATGTTTACATGCGGATAAAAGACTTGCTGGGAATGTTGCATGTGTTTAATATTAAATCTAAACATGCGGGAAATATAACACTTTTCTTACCTTTGTGAGACAACAAATTAAACAAAGTTAGATCTAGGAAATATTAAATATTGAATGGAATAAAATGTCCATTTTCTTTCGTAGTCGAAAATGTCCGATGGTCATTTGCCTTGTAATCCGAGATTCCACATGAGCAGTTCCAACTTTCTAACCTAACATCGAGCTTCAGTCATTTTCTGCTTGGTGTTGCAGTTGTAGTGGAATCGGTCTATTAGGAATTTAATTTTTGTGTATAAAAGACCTCTGTTTTGATTATATATACAATGCTGACGAAACCATACTCGACTACAAGATGTTACAAGACAAGACACTAACTCTCAAGACTGACAAGCATAAGGATGAAGATTTCAAACAGAGCAAAGACTGTGTTACTGTACTCCTGTGCACAAACCAGATGGGGAATAAAAAGAAATAATTTTAATGGAAGTTTATTTGTGCAAATGCATCTATGAATGTTCATTTATTGGTCCATATATTTGCTTCTTTCATCTGAAAAACAATCACTATTTCTGGTGAATGAAAATCACCAATCAAACATGGCTGTTCCTTTTTGCCCAATTTTGCAGAAAGATTTAATTTTCCACAGAAACACTGAGGTAAGATTTATCTTTAAGTCAACAAAAAATTAAACAATTACTGGTAACATTTATGAAATAAACAGTTGTATGTAATCTTCAAGGATGGTGAAAAAACGAGGTGAATACATGGACCCTATTTTTTCCCACCGGCTACCCCCAGTGCTCGCTCCCAGCAGCATCTGTGTTATAACAAGGGCCTACTGTATATAGTACAGTGCCAATGATTAAGCTAATCTTTTGGAAATAAATCTGTATTTTTATTACTAAAGGCTAAAACAACTACCATAAAATTTTAAATAATTTGTTTGACAAAACTGATTCAGCAATATTTGGGAAGTTGGATTTGGAAATGTTTCAGATTCTTTAAGTCCTTAGTCTATATAGAATATTTTTGAAACCTGTGTCAATAAGCTATCCAAGCTTTTACTAGTGCTTAGCTTAAACACAAAATCAAACTTTAATCAAGATCAGATGGATTGAACAAGAAAAACAGTTTAATTAAGAAAATAAGTTACATGATTCCATCCCCTTTTCATGATTGTTAAAAATGAATGTTACTACATATTTAATCTCCAACGTGGTCCTACTGGATTACATCACAAGTAAATGAATTTTGTGTGTGTTTCTGTGTCTTGTTTTTTCTTTATCAGTTTTAATAGTTTAATTATTACAAAAAATACAAGCTGTTATATAATACACAAACACACACAAGTAGAAGTTTTTATATTTTGTGTCAGAAATTCATGAATTTTCTGCTGAATCTTACAATTCCATTCAAGTGTATTTCTGTTTTTTGTTTTCTACATTAGGTGGTTACGCTAACAAAGCACCGAGGCCTATCTAGACCTAATGATGAACAATTGCATGTGTTACCACTTTGTGTGCTGGATCCAACTGATGAGTTTGGTAGTGCTAATGCACAATATGCAAAGATTCAGAATGGTGCAATAGACTGGTTGACTCGCTATCCAATGAAGATGAGAATCAGGGCTGTACCTTTATTGTCAAAGAAGAAAAGGCAGGCTTTGAGGCAGGCTTTAAATAAAAAGAATGGCTTTGTTGGTCGTGGGCGAGGAAGAGGTAGAGGACGGGGTAGAGGGTTTACCAGCAGTCTTGGTAGAGGAAGTTATCGTAAACCAAGTCTTGGTGTAGTTGGATCACATTATAACACAGCTGCATGGAAGTCAGTGTGGAAAATGTCGACCAACAGCAAACTTTCGCCTTCACTGGCAGGACTCAGGAAAGTATTTCGTGGTCCTGATGGGAAAAAATACAGAATGATGGAAGATGGTCGTTTTGTTCGAGTGAAAGCTAAATCAGCAAAGCAGAAACAAAAAATGGCAGATGATTATTCTGGAAAGCCAACAATGTTGGTAGACCATGATCCGAAACATCCACCAAGTCAGTCCTGGTTGGCATCTGCAGACAGTAAGATGTTTCCCGAATCAGCCCATGAAATTCATTCAGGTTCTTCATCAGGATTTAGAAAACCTCAGTCACCAATGTCTGGTATGCAGCCATCATCTGCTATATATACAGGGTGCAGTAGTTCCTGTAAGTCGGAGCCTGGATATGTTATCCCAAACATTTTGTCTGCCATGTCAGGATTAGGAGGAACTAACGCTACATCATCTTGTCTACGTGCAGTTAATCCTTCGGGTACTGCACATATGGGATATTTGCCTGGATACAATCACCATAAACCATCCGTAGAGTTAAGCCATCCATCATCCAAGTTAAAAAGAAAAGTTAAAAAGTTAGATGAGACACTTCTTAAACAGCCAGCTGTTTTATCCAAATGTCGACCAGAAGACTTTAGTATGGAGCTGCTGAACAAGTGGGCACAGTCTGTCAAATTACCTATGCTTCCTAATTATCAATCTGCACAAGGAATGCTAGGAATGATGCCAGTGTCTAATCACGCTGGAAACTCTTCAAATGAAGTGCAGCATTTGTATAGCAATTTAGCTGAAATGCCTAATTCCAGATCACCGAAAAAACAGGCCAGTCAGTCTCAGCATTCACATCAATTTGTAAATGCACTGAATAACCAGCCAACATCAGGCCTCATGCACAGTACAGAGGATTCAAAACAGAATCACTGTGTTCTACCTAACAACTTGCTGACATCTACTGAAAAAAGTGATTCTGGACTAAATCCTATCTACAGTACTGCAACCAGCTACTCATATGATCCATTTGCTACACCAATCTCAGGTAATTACCACTCATTTCAACATCCAGTTTCTCAGGCTTTGTACCAGAAACCAACAGCAGCCAAGAGTGGGTATTCACACAATTCAGGATCATCATCTCATGCTGGAAACACCTCCCAGTATGACACTGGGTATAGACAACAATTAGCAAGTACTAATGATTATATGTACAGCAGTGCTGCAGTTTCAGTCAGCCAGCCATCATCATACGAGTCACCAGACAACAGTACTTCACAGCATAACAATGCCAGCTCATTCACATCCAGTCATTCAGCACATCAAATCTTCTATAAGCCATCTCATACATTTTCTGAAGAGTCTTCTGTAGATGTGGTTAGTCAGCAGTGGAATCCAAGTCAATCCAGCTGCCAGACATCGGTGTGTGAGTTGATTACTTCTGGGCAACACCAGCAGCTGGGTGGAACTACTCAGACTGTGATAAGTCAACCTGCAAGGCCAGTACCTTGTTATCTGTCTACTCAAACAGGTCCTTCTGTTGCTAAACAGGATGCTGATCCATACGAGTTTCCACAACTTGATGGGTGTTCAGATACTTTGCCAGGTGATGTGAGCACAACATCAGGATCTCAACGTACAAATATCTCAGGCCATGCTTTAACATCTCAGGGATACTCACAGTCTTCTGGACAACAACAGGAACAATACCTGCAACAGCAACACCAACAGTGGTATGCTGATGTACAACAACGTCATCAGCAACAGCAGAATGTCAGCGGTTTAACATCTGGTATGTTACTTGAATCAGAATGTGATAAAGGTTGTGGAAGTACCATCTCTTCACATCATTACTCAGGTGCTCATTATTATAGGCAGCAACAACAAGATATATGTCTTACAAAGTCACAGCTAACATCACAACTCAAGGAACCAAGTTTTTTGGAAGGAAACATAACTTGCCAGTCAGATTCTCCATCTATTTTATGCCAAAACAAACAGGATTGTGCCTATGAGAAGGTTTCTATTCAAAAGACAGCAAGAAAACCTTTAGATTTGAACGTTTATGAGAAATGGCCCAGTGCAGTGAATAATACAATTGAAAAGAAACAGTATGGTAAAAGTGATGCATCATTACAAGGTAGTGGAGTTTTGCCAGAAAACCAGCAGTGTCTGCCAACTGATGTTAAGAATGAGCATGTTATCAAGACCCAGTATGAGTGGAACCAGAAAGAACAATATCATAATATTGAGGGTGCAGAGCCATTAAAGAAGTTCTGTGAAGGAAATCGTGAGGAGGTTACTGATAATGAAGACAACTTTAAAGAGAACAGCATTGGAGGTGTTGCCATCGCTTTAACACATGGTTCTGTTCTCTTTGAGTGTGCTAAACGTGAATTGCATGCTACAACAGCATTAAAGAATCCAAACCGATCACATCCCACCAGAATTTCTTTGGTTTTCTATCAGCACAAGAACCTAAATAACCCAGATCATGGACATGCTGAATTTGAGAAAAAGTGCCTTGTTTGGGAGCAACGACGTCGTGAAAAAGCTCTGAAAGAGTGTATGATACAGCAAGAAGTCCTAAAAGAGGTCCCTCCACCTGAGGGATCAACTGCTAACCTTAGCCTTCCACCTTGGGCAAATGATTTAAAGTTCTTAGATGAGATGAAGCATATTTATAGTGGGTCTGATTTCAAACCTCTTCACGTTCTTGGTGAGGTTCTACAAGATGCACAAATAAATAAGAAACCACTAACAAACATATCATCTCTAACCAATCCACTTGACAAACAGACAAGTGATGAGTTAGCTGTCAGCAGTCAGGTGGGAATTAAAACTGGGCCATTGGACTTTCATCAGCCATCTCTTAGATCAAGTTTCTCAGAAAGGCTGTCCGAACCAAAGACTGTTTCTTGTGGTGTCTCAGTAATGACAGACACTGTTCAGCAATATCCATTACAATGTGATAGGCAAGTGAACACTTGTAAACCTGTGGAAATCATACCTCGGACTCTAGTAGAACAAACATATTGTGTTACACCATCTGTAGATGGTACATCGTCTTCTACGTCCTTGGACCAGTCATCATATTCCAGCCTTCATCAAATAGGCAGGCTTCCAGAGGCTCACTTTGGTGATACTTCTCAGTCAACAGCTGTCTATTCATCTGGCATTCAACAGGCAACACCTTCTGGGTCTTGGGCTGGACAGTCATCAGTAACGAGCTACCAGCCAACATTGTGCATGTCATGTAAATCACTTGACTGCTTTCATTCAAGTCAGCCATCAGTTTACACCAATTCTGGTTGTAGAGTATCAGTATGTGACTCCGTCTTCAGTTGCTCTCGTACAACATCATCAACATTGTCATCAGATTTCAGCAAATCATCCACGCTGCCATCACCTGCCATCTGTCATGCTGATTTATCACAGCCATTGCAACTAGTTCCAACGGTTTGTACTACAGAGGGTGTGAGCACTCCGTGCCAGCTGCCATTGGCCCCATCTGACGTATGCTGTTCATCGCCATCTAATATTTCTCCAGCACAGTCAAAGACGGAGCAGAGTCCTGGTGACAGCAGCACATCACCTGATGCCAAGATCCAGCACGGATCTGAGTTGTCCAAAGATAATGGGAAGTCTGACACCATGCAGGCTGCTCCTACAGGTACGACCACAACGTTTACTGTTAAATGGATCAAACCCCAGTTAGCTGTAACGGGTCCATATCAGAGGTGGCATCATACGTGATGCTGGTTAGCATTTCTATAGCTTAATAATTTCAGTGTCTTAACATATTGATTTTTTTCTTCAAAATCAAGTGATTACTAATGGGCATTTCAGTTATTTCTCAGTGATTAGTTGTGCATAATACATAATTTGTTTTTTGCATCTGTTGATTTTTACTGGTTTTAAGAACTTGGATTTGGTATTTGGATTTGTTGTTAATGATATATATGAGCATTACTGATTATGTCATAATACATGTATATGATATTGCATTTTAGAGAATGATCATTTAAGTTGATTGTCAGTGGATTTGCAAGTCAGTTGGATTGGCATACATTTTGTTGATTTTCAGTTGAATTTTTGCACTGATATTGCATTGCTTAATCCATGGAATCTTAATGTGACTTTGTGATTTCTTCACCGTAGCACCAGTAGGACGATATAATGTGCAATGGTAATGTATAATTCTGAAGCCTGTGCATGTATCCACAGTTAGGACATTTGATTATGTTTTTGTTAATTTTCATGTGTTAGTTCTGTCCATTAAACCAACTGTGTAGCAACTGTCTTTATACTGTTGCATTCTACTAAGTTGTCTCTCAGGGATTCTAAGTGCTGTAATAATATGTATATTGTGTCACCGTAGTCTGACTAGTGGTAACTTACTCTGTGTATGTATATATATGGGGGGGGGGGTAGGGATGAACTGTTATTGGCATTTTGTGTAAATTCCTTTCTCCTCTTTAAGTGATCTGTGGTTCTGTAAAACCTTTCGTTTCCCTGTCTAGCCTGGTGGCACTAAGTCTTCACTGTTGATTGACTTGCTTTTAAAAGGCCCATGAAAAAAGAATGACCATTCATCAATATGGCAGTGAGTGACCTATTGCTACCAGAAGACACGATCTTGCTTTTTTTGTATAAAATACTGCAATTTTAGATGGCACATAGTTGATTCTATACTCTGTTGACACTTTCCCTCTGCATGCATTTGGCTTATCAGACTCTAATCTTATAGCTGTATGACTGGGCTTTGTGTAACTGATCTACCTTGGTGATGAGGAGCTGCATGTTCTGTTTGGTTGTGATAGAATTAGCCAAGTAATAATTGTTATGTTTAACTGTTCATCATCATTGCTCTAAGTCTTAGCAATGATAAGAAAAGTGCTTATTTGTTTTGTGTGTTGTTGTCTTCTGTTTGTTGTTTAGTCTGCCAGTCTGTGATCTGCAGAATATCTTTCTTGCTTATTAATTATCCATATTTCTCTAGATTGGTCCATTTTATATAGTAGATTAGACAGACAGTTAATCAATAATATTTGCTGAAAATTTGTTCGGTGTGGCATCTGACCAATTATTTGTTAACGTCTGTATACGATTTATATTTGCATGAGTTTTTTGTAAAACAATTCAAATATTATTTGTATCTGATGAAATCAGAACAAAGTTTGTTATTTATTACCGATAGTTTTGTTAGATTTTTTGGTTTTAAAATTCTATACAGAGTTTTTTTTATATATTAAAAAACATAATAATCATACAATCTAATTTGTATTATGATCTAAAATGAGGCATATATTAGTATTTACATTAAGTAGTTTGAAACTGACTCTTTCAGTTTGTGAGTATTGATAAGCCTCCATGTTTGTTTTGTTTGCTTTATATACATATTGCTGGTTGTACAGATTGACAATCTCTGTAGTTTTAAGTTATCAAACACTCCATTTATGTTTGTTTGTAGGTAAATTATGGCTAATATTTTGCTTTTCCTTATTTAATTGTTTAAAATATACTTGATAGTAATAGGCCAAAGCTGTTAGATAGCTTGCCGTTTATTGTATTTATTTTCATTTACCTGCTGCAGGGATTGGTTTCATACAAAATACAGTATTTTATTGTCATCCTGAAATTCTCATTTTGTGTGATCATGTATTGTAATAATTAAATGAAAAGTTGTATTATGGAAGTAGTTCATGAACTTATACCTAACTGTAGTACACATACAAGTACAAAAAAAATTGATATGCCATTTAAATTTGTATATTGCCATTTAACTATAAAATGGAAATTTATACAACTGTACAATAATAATTATAGAGATTTAATAAAGTGCCCTTACTAGTAGCAGCCATTTACAGGCACTGTACAGTGACACATCAGTGTAGACAAGGTATGGTTAACTATAATACTGTATGATAGTTCTGTACGAAGGTGTACAATGGTATTGGTTCTCCTTTAATATGTTTAGGGAGATTTATCTTTTAAGATATTGTTCTTTTGCTTAATATTTCTGTCAATAAGAATAGGTATATTTATGAACAATTTTATAGTTATATCTGATATACATTTAAACAGTTTGCTAGATGTATCAAGTCCATCGTTATATTAGTAATTGTGTGTGTAATATATATATATATATATATATATATATATATGTGTGTGTGTAAAGTTGTATGGAAATCCTGAACATGTTTTATTATCCAATGTGTCTACAAAAGCAGCATTTTAAGGCTTGTTAACCAGCTTTAATTTATTATTAAAGACAAACAATGAGGCTTTGCTTCTGTCTGCAAACAGGTTTAATGTCCACTTTTGTTATGTTCCCCACTGTTTGTGGTGGTGTGTTAGACTTAGCATAGTATTAGCTATTTATTTTCCAAGTATCCTCGTTTTACTGCTTAAGTTTAGCAGTAGATGGATGTATTTAGTGGAATGATGACACTAATAGTGTAACATTTCATTGCATCTAAGATTTAAGATGTTTCGTTATGTCAACTGGTATGATAATTTGATATGTGTTACTTAATTCATGATGGTGTTATTGTAGTGGCCTTTTAGATTATGTATATACCGTCTTAGTAGTGTCAGATGTTTGTCTGTTTTCATCATAAAACCAGTTTGCACTGCCAGTTAATGTCCTGTTCACTCTCTCTTTCACTCCATATATACATATATATATGTTTGCATGTTTCCACTGTTGCATCTCTTCATTTGTGCATGCATGTGGGTACATTAGAATGCGCTCTGGTAGAAAAGGCAGCACTTACAACCTTTGTGAAATACCTCTCTTAAGGTTGTCATGTAGTGGCATTTGTGGAGTGTCCGACAGATGTTAGTGGACACTGATATATCTGTACATCAGGAAGATCTATGTCAGCATATTATGTGTACAGTTTTAAGGATGAGGTTTTTTATGGCTTATTGCCATGGTTTTAATTAGCTCCTGAGCAAAGCTGTATGTTCAGCTCTTATTATCATAGCTTGGAGCTCCTATTTTATACATTAATTTTTACTCATAGAACATGTGCCACTATGTGAAGCGGCTTATTGAATATTGAAATAAATAGTTATTTATATATTATGGCGTTCATTCTGTACTACATCAACCCCATGACAAATAAATGTCAACTGGAAATTGGTCATTCATTATGGACACGTTATATTAAGTGGTCTGATATTGCTAAAACAAATTATACATAAAGTTCTTATGTTTACCAGTCACCACCTTTTAATTAATAATTCATGAAGCTTGATACTTGCCATAAAAATTTTGGTTTTTATCACACATTTTACCAAGCGCCTTCATGGTCTAGTGGTAGCGTGTTGGACCACCGATCACTACCGCTCTTTTTCGAATCTTGGCATGGGGATATCTGAAGGTTGTTTTATCTTTGACTCTGCTTCATCACCTTTGGAGGTCGCTCAGCCCATTTAAGGCTACCATGTGCACAAAAGTGGCCGTAAAACACCAATCATCATCATTATTACCAAGACAAGAACACAAAAATATGTACATTTATTCTATAATATGTCAGTTTTAAATATGAAGCAGTGCCCATTAAATAAGTCAATTAAGAACAATTGTTGCCATAACCTAATTGACCTCAATATTAACGTGCAGTTTCCTTAAACCAAAATATCTTGCAGAAGTATTGTCAGCCATGGTTACCATGGCATGCTGTACTGACGCTTTCAATGAGGGCTTGGTTGAGCCTGGTATTGTTGAGACAATTTTCAACTTAAGAACATTTAGTCTGGAACAATATTATATGTGCCAAGTTGTGATTAAATGTATACTGAAATTAGTATTAGTAAAAATTTATCAATGTTTTGCAGTGATGACTCTTCCCATTAAAACAAGTCTGCTCTCCATCAAGTAATATAATGACGTTGACAAGAATGCTAGGAGGTTGAATTTTGTGCTTTGGTTGTTTAAGATAATGTCTTGATATATGGTTACTGAGTTTATTGTTAGTTTATTCATTTTGTTTTAATTTCATGTTCATTAATCTGTATTAGTACAGAAAAAAAACAAGACGCTGGTCACTGTCGGCAGTAAATGATGAAACATGTGGTTAAGGCTCGTGTACATGGACAGTAAATGGCAAACCTTGATCACGAACCATCTAAATGAGACACGTTTTTGCAATGTCACTACCATTATCATAAAAATTATGTGTAATTACAGTATATACTGGATCAAATATTTATTTTCATACACAAAAATACAATACAACATTTGTCTAAACAGGCAAAAAATCATTGACTGGACAATGAACGAATTAATCAGAATCTGGTTGTACCTAATCTGTTATACATCAGGACTGAGAACATATAATTAACTGATAACGATGTTCATTGCCAAAAAAACATACAAGAACACGGATGAACAGACAACACTGAGGAATGTCTGTGTTCAAGAGGCACATCAAGAGTGAGCACGTGGTAAACAATGAACTGTTGCCCAAAATGTGGCAAAAAATCAACATAAGAGGAAGAAATAGGCATGCTGAATAAGGACATGATCAGAAATATACCTGACTGTGTATCAAAACCTAATAAGTAATAATAATAGTAATGTACAACATTAGAAAGGAAATCCTTAAATCAATGCTTTTCACTTTGTTCAGAAATGTTCGCTGTTATAAGTCTGTCATGAAGACAGCCATAACACTGCACGATTGAGAGAAAGAGTTGAGTGACTAGGATATATAGCACACATAAAACATTCACATCTATAAACACGGGGTACTACATGAAGAATGTGGACAATACAAAACCACATAAGCAGGGTAATAGCAGTTAAAGGAACAGGTCACTGCCAGATAATATGACTTAAATGTGTACCGGTAATTAAAAATGAACTGTAAGTGTTACCATAGATATATGGAAATAATCCAAATTACCGGAG
Organism: Paralvinella palmiformis; assembly: GCA_025642065.1. Classification (NCBI taxonomy): domain Eukaryota; kingdom Metazoa; phylum Annelida; class Polychaeta; order Terebellida; family Alvinellidae; genus Paralvinella; species Paralvinella palmiformis. Next base: position 1,779,783 of record JAODUP010000127.1, on the reverse strand, counting down.
AGTCTTCCCCGAGTTCCAGATTATATGGCAGGAAGGAGAAGTCACATGCTGTGATGTCGGCTGGTACTTGGATCATGTCATCAGTTCATTTACATAAAATTGACAGCTCTGTAGTTGCTTCATGTTACAAGAGTACAAAATAATCTTCATAAGGAATTTCAATATCTGGTTTTCTTTAGCCATTTCAGTAAGATATGAGACTGTTTGGACCAACTGTAAGGTAATATTGGTAAATATGCTTTTGTTCCAAAATGATATATTTGGCCAACATTTGTTTACATTGCTATAACAGGGTCATACAAACAGCCTGTATTAAGAGATGTCAGACTTGAGGAGCATCCATCTGTGTCTAGCTTCAAAATGGCAGCACCCACAGATGAGTTAATAGTCAATTCACCAGCAGTTTGAGCTGGATTATATCAAATGTAGTTGATCGTGTTCACATTTTGACATTATTTATAATTTGTGTGAACATATTTGTATTAGTTTTGAAAATTTATAATGAAGGTGAACTGTTCATTTAAGAGCTCAAAATACACATGACAATACAACAGTGTTGCTTCTATGATCTAGCCAAGGGAGATCACCCGTAGGTTTAAAAAAATGTGGGTGATTTTAATGTTACATGGGCACTTGGCATGAAAACCATTTAGGGGTACGAACGCTTGCCCACAGGAATATTTGAACTGAAAATGAGTTTTACAGTGTAAGCATAATTAAATGTATGCATATCACTTTCTTAATTATATCTGTAACATGAAAAAACAAGACTACAAGTCTTGATGGAGTTTTAGCAACTAAACCCATGCTCGCATTCGGCAGTCTGGTATGGCATTATTAAAGCAAATGTGATGGGGAGATCGTTAATGTGCACAACACTTACAATATTGTGCCAAGGGATTTTATTCTGTGCCATGTGGTGCAAGAGATTTTTTTTATTTTGCGCCATAACTTAAAATATCACAGGAATCCCACAAAAATGCGTCCTAGAAGCAACACTGATTATACAGTTCACTATGTTCAATACATTATCTCCTAAAGAAGTGACAAATGAGACACATCTCTCCAAACCAGAGTTAGTACTAAGTAGTAACAGAACTTAGACATAATCACACACATCTGTTCTGTAGACTAATGATATGATGCTCACTAATGGGAAGACATCTTTATATGAATTAATATTTATGTGGCCCCAATTGTGTTTTGTATACAATCTTTGCATAATGATAACAGACATACATACATCCATCTATCCATCCATATATATATATATATATATATATATATAAAATATTGTGTAAACCAATACATAATTGTAAAGATAATTATTGTATCCAAAACATCTAAGAGTATCTGCCATTTCTTCATAAATGCATAATCTGAACAAAATATAACAAAAACTATCATATTCTCAACCTCTAATTAAACCTTATCTTGTACTGTTATTTATTGTGGTACAGGATGTTCCAAAATGTTCTGTACATACTGAAAGAGTGAATGGCAATGCTGTATGTAATGAGCAATGTATGACAATTGTCTTATTTAAAAAGTCAGTACCACAATTACAAAATAATAAGAAACAATGTTTGAATTGTATCTCTGGTCACTTCGTATAGATATGACAGGTTTAATGTGGTCAAAATATTTAACTTTATTCTGTAACTCTAGTTAGAAACTGAGGCAACTATAACACACACACACACACACACACACACACAGATCACTTTACCTGAAATCAACTGTTGTATGCTCAGTGATATAACAAAGAAACAAATTATATTAAACAAACAAAAACACCTGCCAAATGATGTTACTAAAACTTCACCAATTGACAGACAAGTTATGCGTCATATATCACAATTTGTGGTAGCTCACAGTCATACTGGATGTAAGTTATCATTTTGGTCTTTTAGATTAAAAAGCTAACTGTTAGTATGATCATATATTACAAATTTGTTGAGTGAAATTCTGACAACTTCTCTTGAAGTCTCTTCCTCAGCTGCCAGTACCTAGAATCAGACAACAGCTGTTAGGATGCATAAAACATAAGCTTTTCCAAAAATGGTAGCATGAGAACATTCTAAATTTTAAATAACCAAATCAAATTAATTTTATTGGGGGGGGGGGGCTTACCATAATTTCAGGCGATGTATTTCCTCCTCCTCCTCTTGTTGGATTCTTTCCAAAAACCCTTTCAAAACTGGCTCTGGAAGGTTTATATACTGTGCTACCTTTTGGTACAAATAATAACCTATTAGTGATACTGTAAAAAATTATCTAGTTATTTATTCATTATGCATTAATTTATGGATTAAAATTTAGTCGAGAATGAAAATATAAACTAAACTTTTCCTCAAATTAGTCGACACTATATTTTTAATTTATTATTAAAATTTCAAATCCGACCTCTTCATTCACTTCTTTCACTTTGTCCTTGTCCATAATAAACAATTTTGCTACATCTTCTAGTGGTCCCAGTATCACCCGTTCTACCAGAGGGAAGTCGTCATCCTTCAGAACACGAGTCTCTGAAATAAAAAATACAGCTGTTTTCATATATTTTAAATACTTCACTTTAAGAGTCAAACGATGCAGCAAACCCATAAAACTTTTCTTATTTTATGTTGGAGTAAACAAATATATTCAATAGGTAGATATTTTAGCAGTGAGGTTTTTTTATTTCCGCATCCCTCTAACTTAAAATAACAGCTTCCTCATGAACACTACTATTCATTACAGTCATAAAGACAATTAATTCAATTCTATCACTGAGCAAACCTAATAACAATGGTGTTCTGTTAACTGCATCTAATTTACTGGGCAAGAATATTTTAGACTTAGTATATAAATATTTTGTAAATAATAATATTAATATCATAAAAATTCGGAGAAAGAAAAATGTATTTTATATTACTGTCCTTTACATCCAGTGTTTTAATGACCTCATGAAATATCACTAATAACAATACCAAATATTACAAGTCTCAGTGAATGCCTACCTCCGCTACTTCTGACTATGCATAAACAAAAGTCATGAGGATTGTTTATAACCTGAAAGAGTAATGAAGGACAAATATGTAGCTAAGAACATAGCCTGTTATATTACAAGCAAATACTGTTGGCCTTCAATTTGCTTACTTGTGTCATTAAAAACTAACAGTAATGATTCCTGGATAAAATTGAAATTTTACTAACTGAATTGCATATATTTTAATACCAGCCTTGAACTTTCTAAGCAGTTGCTTGATGACAACTGGTACAGGATCCAAGCTCATCACATTAACACTCGTGATGCTGCCATAGGCTGGTGTAAATATGCTCGTCTGAGGGAGAGAACAAAATAGAATGACTACATTAAATAACTAGTTAGATCATTTACAGAAATGTCATTAAAATAACATTCAGATCCTATGACTAATCCAAGATGAACTAAGACAACTAGTTAATATAACAGCTCATTACAATATTCTCCTCACAGAGATTTACATATGTAATGAAAAATTAGCAACACTTTCTCAAGAACAGAGCTATAGTATAAGAAATGTTCAATGTTCACGTGCTGTGAGGCAACAACTTGTTCTATTCACTGAAATAACCCACAAGAAAGGGAACTGTTTATCTTCTTCTAAGAATATATCCTGCACACAAATAATTGACTGATATCTTTATTTTTCACTCTTTATGTCTCACTTAGGATGGTGTTTTACAGCCACTTTTGTGCAAATGGTAGGCTAAGTGGTCCGAGTGACCACCAATGGTAATGAAGTGAAGTCAAAGATGAAGCAACCTTTAGATATGCCCATGCCAAGATTCGAACACGGGTGGTAGTGATCTGTGATCCCACACGCTACTGCTAGACCATGGTGGCTTCCTTCTTAGGAAATATAGCTGAGGGGTTACTCGCCAGATAAACAAATTGATTACAATGAGACCTTTTATTTTAGGCAACAATGGAATTCAATTTCAATTGCAAAAACCACTACAGTAAGTGCACCATGACAGCACCAACAGCAAGTAAATAAAATGTACTGAAGTACAAACTAATTTTTCCTGTTTTTGCTTGTAGAATGTGCTACAACTTAAATCAATATTAAGTTACACACACACATACACACACAAACATATATGAAATAGATTTTCATTAAACTGCACTGATTGGTTTATATTAGTTTAACATGATGTTAATGTTGATAAAGATTGCGTGTGAATCTTAGACATTATCAAAGTCACATACAGAGCAGATTTATTGCCACATAAAATGCAGCAGTTACAAAACTAAATAACGGCATGATAAATTAAATATGTTCAGGTGTGTGTGTGTGTGTGTGTGTGTGTGTGTGAAAATGTTGATAGTTTATGGCCATTTTTCTGCATGTGATAGGCTAAGGTTTGATCCCACAAGCTATATGTCTGTCACCAACCATGCTACCAGTTAGGCCACGGATTTGCCTTGCGTGTGTAAGCTTGTGAGTAAATAATTTGTGTGTGTGTGTGTGTGATGTTTGACTCTTGATTGACTGATCTAAAGAATAGCAGAAATTAATTTTACAGACTGTATGATATGGAAGGAGCAGTAGAAGATGGATTCAAAGTACATATGATGGGCGCCTAGAAGAAGACAGTATCACGTCCACGTAAAATGGAAGCATATCCGTGAAAGAAATGCTATAGCTTTTGTCATCCTGTTGTACGTTCAATAAAATCATCTTACAATCCATCCACAGATGAAGTAATGTTAAACTTTTCTCTTTCTACTGTTTATTTTTTTTAACCAAGCACCCACTGATCATCAACTTACATTTTACAAAGCATGTATAATTAATATTCAAATATTCATCACAGCAACTCACCTCAACATCAAATATGTGTCCATTAATTATTGAAAGTCTTCGATGTTTCTGTCGTCTTTTACCATTTCTGCGTATATTGGCCCTGGTTGATGATTCACGCATCTCAACTGCTTCATTTCCACTGGGAGCATAACCTGTTAGACTTCTCCTTCGACTTAATGGTGACCTTAGCACTATCATCAATTTTCTTAAATAAAAATAATTAAATTGCAGACTGAATGATGATACAATATAAACCATAACAAAATATTTTGAATAACATATTAGTTTCAATAAAACATTAAGTATAGTCATCATTTTAAGACCATTAACTGTCTTTTATAAAGTGCTGATATTGGTATGCCATTACTTGCAGAAAATCTTCATCCAGGCCGTTATGCATCGCCATTGTATAACTGTGTCTCCAGTTATCCTTTGAAGCTCGTGATTCATCCTTTTCAGCAAGTTTGATGTAACTCTGAACACGCCAATGTATTAATATAGCTCCTTCTAATATGAGCTGACCATTCACCTATTATACAAGTCAAAAATTTAAAGTATGAACAAGATGATGATTGATGTTTTACAGCCACTTTTGTGCACATGATAGGCTAAATGGGCCAAGTGACCTCCAAAGGTAATGAAGCGAAGTCAAATATGAAACACCCTACAGATATGCCCACACCGAGATTCGAACTCAGGTGGTAGTGATCTGTGGTCCAACACACTACCAACTAGACCACAGAGGCACCCCATGAAGTATGAACAGTAATAACACTGGCGTTGTGATGTTATTAGTATGCAGACTTCCAGTTTATCAGTTTGAATTATAGTGTTACTTCCAGACATGGGGTCAATTCAATTCTGGAATTTATGGGCAATTCCAATTCCGGAATGCAAGTAGGTACTCGGAGTACCTACTCCAATCACTGATTGGAGTAGGTAAAAAATGGAATTGATAAATTTGGATTTGGAATTGATGTGGTTAATTCAATCTGTTGAATGTTTCATCCAACAGTAAAAGGCTTCAGCCTCACTATTCCATTCCCTTCAATCCCCCATTCAGCTCTTTAAGCCACAGCTGTAATGTAGTGCAGCTCCACATCACAATCCTATATTGTTATATAGTACAAAACTACAACTGCTGAATACTTTTTAAGATTAACTAAAAGTTGACTATTCATGAAAGAACATAATGAACAGTGCAAGTAAATACCAGTATGTAGCAACACTATCAGCCTCGTGACACATCACCCAACAATATCCTAGTCTGTGCTTGTAGATGGTTAGATGTAGCCTGCCTTTTCAAGTAGTAATTTTTAGTATAGATTATTTGTTTAGAATATCACATTTTAAGAATTATGCCTTTAATAGGCCTAATTAGCTAATCTTATTAACGAACTAAATGAAGATACACATTCATTCAATCCAATCATAAACAGATGTTATTCATTTTATGAACTTTAAACATCAAGGAAAAACTACTTTTAATTTAAATGTCTAATCAATACAAAAACAGATCAAAGTAGTATTACAAAATCTTCATATACACATCCAGAATACTAAATACAAATATTCCAGTATATGCTTAAGGGCCAAATACATAAGCTTAAGATATGAATAATATATGTACTCATGGCACAGTTATTAAAATAATTTTAATCTCATGGAAAGTAGTGCATTCTACTTTCTAGTATCTGAACAGTAAACTGTGTATAAATGAATTATACCTCAAAACAATTATAAATGTGGCCAAAAATAGAACACAATATTGGGTTTATCTATCAACAGATCCTATACATAATACTGTTACCTACCGGTATATCTAAAATCATTCTGTTATCTGGATTCACACAAATTGTTTTGCTTCAAAATTCATTAACAAATTTGAAGATCATATTTGACACAATCAATGACCCAGATTCAACAGTTTACTATTTTTAAGCCTGTAATATATAGAATTATATTTGTGATAATTCATGCTTTCGTGTATTAAATCCAGTCAATATGCAAATCAGTATATATATATATATACTTCCCCATAAATCAATGTTTATGTGTTAATAAGTGCTAGACTAAGTTAATTTGTACACACCCAAGTCTCACACCCTACAAAAATAACCGATATTGTCACCAGACCCAGCTGGTCATTAATGTGAATTCACTCCCATCCCTATATGGTATATGGACACTATGATCACAACACAGCAGAGCAAAATCTAACAACATAATACAACTATTCTGCACAGAGTGAAACACAATCTTACTTAGATATCAGTTGGTAAATAAATTTCATTCAACAATACTAATATGAATTGGATTAATAAAACAACTTGATGAATGGGCATATATGCATCCAATCTTAAGCTTAATCATCCCCAAATATGGGCTAATAAATGTTATGTATACCCCTTATAAATATGTTATTCTATAACCTTCTTTAAAACATTTACAACTTTTTACTATTTTTTATGTTAAAACATGCATGTGAACACTCATGTGGATGAACACACACACACACACACAAATACCAGGCTAGTGTAAACAGCTAAAAGAAATTTACACACGCAAATGCCTAAATAAACTTGCTGTTAAGTAACTAATGGATATAAAAAAAAATTCGCCAGTCTATCTCAGCAAGTCAAACCCCATTACTAAGATTAAACATCACATAATTACAGACCTCGTAGACAGTCAATCCAGCAACATTTTTCAACCAACATCAGCATGACTAAATCACACACTAATGAACATAGAATGCAAGTCTCAAGCACAAAGAATGTAACACTATACAAGTATAGAGGCATACGCACGGACAAAGTTTGGGCTTCAAATAAATATGACACTTGTTGTTTGGTATTTTCCAACACCTGACAAATTCATTTCATGGTATTCAGATAAACCAATTAAGTTACTGACCTCTTTTCTTTTGATTTCCTGTTTTTTGCCTTCATAATAACCATTATATGCCTTCAATTTAGCCTCTAGATCAGCCCTGAAAAAATACATATATAGATATAGTTTAACAAACATGCAGAACAAATACACAATAATGTGAACAAACTACCAGCTAACAGTATTCTGATAAAACATGCAGTTTTCTCAAGAGCTACATTATACCTCAGATGCACCAAACTACCAGGATAATACTTTCTCATCTTCTCCACTGAAACAAGATATTGAGTAGGCATTGATTTCTGACAAAACCAACGGTCAGCCGACTTTGTTTCGTCATTTCCATTTCAACGAATCAAGTCAGGGCAGTATACGAAGCAATAGAACTGCACAGTACCTTACTTACATTCAAATGTATCAACTCTCTAACAGCTCACAATAGATATACAATCACAAATTAATTCAGAATGAAAAGTGTGCTCAAAAATGTCCAAGTCAACAAGCTTCTACTGATGTTTGGCATCCACAATGAAAGCCACTGTTCCACATATGTGAGTACTGCTAGAACTATACATATCTCATATATCATCACTCCTGAATACAAGATGACCTAGAATCATTGGGTCGCTCTACACCAATGAGCTTGTCGTGATCCATAATCTGCAACTTCTACTGTGCGACAGAGATAATACAATTAATGGATCAGTGCAGTGGTGCATCCACTTTTTTAATGTTGTAAACTTCACTTTATGATTATTCCTCAGTTCAACATAATACTTGACCTGGTTTATATTTTCTAAATTACTGGGGTCAATAATTATATGTAATTGAACAAAATGGCTTAACAACATCCTGGTTCCTAATCTGTTATTGTATTTGTTAAACTTCTGCTGAATGGCTACAACATTATGATGACTTGATTATGGATTGTATGTTAAAGTAATATTATCATTATTAATCATTACAAATCTTGTATAGGACTCAGGGTTTTAGCCTGGCTTTTCTGGTGACAAATTGCATAAATTTGGCTTATTTAAATTTTTTGGCATCACAAAATTCTGTTGAATATTTTGTTATTTTAACATACTAAGATTGCCTTCACTTACACTTACAGCAATGTACTTTACTATATCTACGATTTAAAAAAGATCTGAAAACAATATATACACCAACCCTTTATCTAACAGTCACTTACCAATAATCAATTATAGAGAATCTATTGCTACGTTTTAAATACCCTTCTGACTTGGCAACTAATCTGTTACAACTTACATGGCCCCGAGATACAGTTATATGTGCTCCACTGATCCAATCTTATCATTAATTTATCAGCAACATCGTTATGTAAAGGACAGGGAACTAATACATCTAGTCAGAGCATGAATACAGTTATTTAAATTGGTGTGAATTTATTTTCTTGATTTTTGTGGCAATACTCTACTAAAATGTTCAGGCAATTTTTAGAGTTTTATTCACTGGATATAAGCAATTACTTGTATTTTAGTGCTCATCTGAGATACTTTACACCACCTTGTTTCTAACTACTGTGAGCTATGTGCTAATGAGACTTTTCAGCCAATGATCCATTACTCAGACTTTAAAGGCAACACTAGTAATTAAACTTAGTATCTCAGACTAAATGTCTACCAAGATGGTATTGGTGTTATAATAGCTAAAATTATGTTAGGCACACAAAAATAGCCCTCAAAATTAACATAAATTTACACTGCAGAAAGATTCTGGATAATACATGTTCCTTCAAATGACATAATACATCTTCAGTCAATTGTTATTAGACATGTTCTTTCATATGACTCAAATTAAATAAAACAACAAAATATAATAGAAAATATCATAAGCATTACAGTTTTGTGTGAATAATGCTATATAACTTATAATTTAGAGACTAAAATCATAATGTTTGAATGTATACACCTCACAAACTTTGTTTCCATTATGATAATACAAGAGGGTTCATACACATTTTGACGTACATCTTAGATTCCAAGACTTTCAAATTCAAGGACCTTTTCAATGAATTCGCAAACTTTTAACGCGCAAAGATACACCCATATTTCGGAAGAAGTGTAATGACTGAATTCCTGTACGCTTATGATTAGAAATATAGATATATATGTCCAAATTCCAGGACTTTCCAGGCCTGGAATCCAAATTTTCAAATTTCAGGACTTTCCAGGTTTTCAAGAACCTGTGCAAACCCTGTACAATAAACTGGCAATGAGGATAGTATATGTTAGTAGGGATATCACACACATGCACACGGGGTTGGCAGTTTTTACAAAGACATCATTAACACTGTTAATTAAAATTAACATTTATGTTATCATGTAAACATTTTTCTCCACATAATTATAATTTATAATCATATAGAAAAAAACCTTTATTAAATTTATTAAAAAACTGTTTCAATAAAAAGTTCAATCATTACTCTAAAAATCACAATTATATCGAGTGTAACAGATTTAATAATACCTGTTCATTGCAACACTGTATTAGTAATACTATACATTGTATAATGCACTGACCAGTTGACTAAGTCTGTATGCTTAATTGATACAAATAATTCACAAAAACACTTAATTCAGCAAGTAATAACCTTATCCAAGCACCAAATCAAATCACAATCTGATGTAATTTTCCCATGATACACCTGTCACCAATTCTAGATGACACACACACTACCTGACCTTAACTTAAGAGCCTAATCGTTATTCCTCATGATATAATTTATATTTATAAACCAAAATAAAAAACACCATGATAATTTAAAATCTCTTTTTTCTAATCATGTGCTGTTATTACTGTCTCCAAAAGTTAGTGAATGCCTTAAAAAAAAATGGTATCGTGAAAACTGTGATAGCCAAATCATTATCAATAGAAGAAATACACAACTGAAACATATGTGTGCTACATATCCTGAAGTACCACCAAGGAAAATCCAGCACTTCAAACAGTATGAACAATTACTTCTTTTGCTGTATTTCATGATAAATAATAAACTAGTACAAGAAAAGAAAAACTGAACTACTAACTTTTTCAGTTCTGGTGTCTGCGACGTCACTTTTTTAGCACCCTTAGTGAGTGATCTGTGACTGAACATCATCCATCCAGAGATTGGCTAAACATAGGGCAGTCACTCACATGTAAAATAACCTGCAATATAAACAAAATAAAACAATCAGCCAATCAAAAACATTAAGGCTAAAATGCACCAAAGACATATCACGAGGTCACTTACACGATACAAGTAGGACACAGGATGGAGACACAAAGACACGCCAATATAAAACATACAGAAATGGCCTGACCAGACTACCAGCAAGAACGTCACACTTTGTTTGAGAAGAGATCAAGGCAAGTTAGTGTCTTACTGTAGACACTCTTGTACAACATTCACCAATGACTGACGTATATTCTGGACTGCATAATGAACAGCATTATTTGTATTTGTTTTTAAAATTAAATATAACACTTTGTACACCATGGTTATTAATCTTCAGCTAATAATAAAATTCTGGAATAATTCTGTACTTTTTCAAGGACACTTTCAATACACACACCAAGTGGTTTGCCATCAGATTTCAGGTGGTGACCGTACCGAAAACGTACTGCAATAATGTAAGACGCTGTAATCCCTTAAATATTTGTTAAAAATAAATTACTTTAAATCTATCCGTGGATATTGACAGGCTCTAGTCAGTTCATACTTTTACTATTGGGCATTTAATTTGCAAGCAACAATCATTCTTAATCACACTATTTCCATCAAATAATTCAATTAACTTTCTCTAATTAAATTTTACATATAACATTTAAAGCTCGTTGAAGGTCAAGAATCACAGATGCGACGTCTTGTTTCTCCATATGGGACAATTTTAACCAGTAGCATATTACACAATTGCATGTTATCTCCACACAAGGCTTTTATCATTGCATTTGTTCTACAGTGATCGAATCAGTAATAATATCAGCAGTGATAGCAAAGCACATCAATTTTTACCTTCAGCCATGTGTATGTGTGTTAACATATAAGATGGTGCTCTCAAGGGTTTTAACCATTAATTTGTGTTTCTAATGAAATATAGCTTGTCTAATAATTAAGACTGCTTACTTTGTTTTCGACCATAATCATGTGAGATCTGGGAGAAACAGTCTCATTTAAGACCAGTAGTTATCAAAGGAAGCATGCATCATTCCCCACGACCTATACATTTATCCATTCATCATACAAATTAGCCTGTACTCCTCCCAGAGAGATAACTTATTCTGGATGAAAAGGTTCATGACCCATGTAGCATTATTTGAATAAAACAGTCATCTCAAATAACTGGGACTAGTTCACCTATTGTGATCTCTGGGCTATTTTGCAAAAAGAATACATGGTGATATAATAATAGAATTTAAATTTTATATAGCACCTTAAATCAACAAAAGAAAACACATGCACAACTTAATGTTTCCTTCTGTGTTTCTATGATTGTCTTATTACTTTTGATTGTGACTGAACACAAGAATCAGAATTGAAAATTGATTCTTTGTCGTACGTCAAACCTTTTCAGGGATGACCCAGCTTCGTAACTGCTTTGACCTATTTAATAAAAGCAAAGCAGTTAAATGATCAGTGGTAGGCTTAGGCTAGAGTTAAAGATAATATCCATGATACTTCAATAAATGAAAGTTTTATAATAGTTTAACATAGAACATTCTTCTAGTGACACTAAATACCAAATTTTAAAACCACCTTCTTGTAAGAGTATTTCACCTTGGGGCAAAACTGAAAATGAGTGTTTATGCTTTATAGGATTATCCATGTTTCAGGAGCATAACATATCCTGAATCAGAAATGATGCCACCCTCTTCTGACATTATTCTGCAAGGGCATAGAATTCATGATGTAAGCATTTTCATTTCAGTCAGAGCCCTATGTATTATTAGAAAAACAAAAATCATAGATAAAACAACCACATCAAATTGGGAAATGAATACGAAAAATAATACACCATTGTTATATTTCATAGAAATTCATTCATAACTGTGCATGGCTATTAATACATATATGTATTTGGCTGTAATTTGAAATAAGCCATACTCTGGATCTTTGATGGTGTATTAGTTACACATATGACACACACATACATGCCTGAGTATCATCCAACAAAAGTTCAGTTTTTCCAGTCTAATCTTAGTAATAAAATTTCTTGACCCACAACAATATCGAAGGTTAATCAGTATAATGTCACTGTCACATGAATGAATTGAAGATAATGACTCAACCCTTTTAGGAAGTATAACAATCTGGCAGTAGACCACCTGTTGCAGAAAGAATGCACTTGACAGCTCACTGGACTGTCATATTTCAGAGGTCGGGGTACAAATCTTCGTGTTACTTGTGTTTGTGTCACTCCTCAGCTATATATGTCTTAAGTGCGACCAGTGCCACAGATATAAAACACTCACTTACTCACTGAATTTCCAGGTTATCTTTTAGTGATTTTACCTTAGCACTGAGCACAATAACAAAATAGACAGTCAAGTGTTAATAAGTTAACATGTTTATTAACACAACTACAGAATTAATAGATAGATTTATATAATTGCAAATAATTTTGAACAAACCAGTTTCATTATACCTGAATTCACATTCCTTGCTAAACTATGAAAATGTTCAAAGAAACATTACATTTTTATGGCACAGTTACATCTTATTATCAGAGTTAATTAAACAGAAGCTAGTTATCATCAGACATGGGGTCAATTTCATTTTTTCAATTCCAATTGATTCCATTTAGTCAATTCCAAATCAAATTTATCAATTCCAAATACTCTGCTGGAGTTGTTGGCGACAATCACACCAAAAATACCCCCCAAAATGTCTCTTAATGCTTGATTTCTTCAAATATTATGCATATAGTTTAGACATGGGTCGATGAAATGAATCGCAATCTACATCTATATATAATCTAATCAGTGAATCTACTTTTTTATTATTTTAAATAATTGTACTATTGAATTTTTCAGCTTCATCACAGCTAATAATAGTAATATGGTTATTGAAAAATCCAAAAGAATTAACTATCACTTGGCCATTTTCTCAATATTAGTTTACTGGAAGGAAATCTTGGAATGTAGTGACAATGTACAATCCAGAATTTCCTTTGACTTATGTCTCATTTTGTATATTGTACATGTCTGTATATGGGAAATGCATGTTTCTGCATCTATGTAGACTATCATCACCATGTGATTATGCCAGTATCATATTCATGGTATATTATAGATAGAGATTTTAATAATCCCATTTCATAACTGCATGTTTGTTACTTTGTATCTACGATATCGTCGTAATAGAGTAAAATGCAGCATTAAATGCCACAGTAATTAAATATATATAAGTATAAGGTGGGGTGTAAAAGATATTACTCATTACTAATACTAGATCTACTACTGTCATCTAGAGCCAAATAATTTATAATATAAAAAGAACTTCACTATTGACTAGATCTAGAATCTAGATCTAAACCTGACCAAGACTCCCGAGTCAAAGACAGAAATTAGGGACCGAATGATAAATATAAAATGCTCTGAGTTTTTGACATACCTACCTAAATAAAGCGGTAATTCTGCACATATGATAGTGAAATTTCGGACAATGAAAGAATAAATAGAATGTGTAGAAAATATTTATCGGTAAGAAATCATTTTAGCAAGTCTAAGGAAATGCGGAAGTGCCCTGTTACTCAGTACTCCTTCTGAGTACGCGGCAGTGACGATTTACTTTTCCCTTTTTGATACCTGAAATATGACTTGAAATTATGTATGCATGTTGGAGCATGCCAGAAAATCCGTATGCCATATGCCTAACTATAATGAGTTTGCAATTAATGTGTGTTTGTTACATGAGAAAGTTAACGATAACAACCCAAAGTAGGCCACGCAAAACAAAATAGTCAACAGTTCTAATATTCATGCGCGACCTGCTATGTGACGTCACGACCATGTTTGGCCAATCACACAACAACGTGGAGACTGTTACCTGTTCAGGTGTCAACATTAATATTAGACGCTTGGAATTCTCCCAAATTATCGCTCTCCCCATGTAGGAAACACATCGGGATTAAATTTACCCGATGTCTCGGATATACCCGAATGGATTTTCACCCTGGTAAGTTTTTTTCTTGCGTTAATTGTTGGGCAAATGTCGTTTATTTATGGTCAGGTAGCGAATACTTTTCGCCATTCGTTCAGGTGAATTGACGCGCACCTGAGAACTGGGAGAGACGCAGTTGAGTTGCCGTAACCCGGTGACAATTTAGCGCGTTTCGGTGCCAGTTATTTGATCGAACTTGAACATCACAACCAAATATATCTTTCTGGTGTGTTACTAATTGTTTATAGCTTCTCTTCATTCGTGCGTTTAATGAGTGTGCGTTCTAAATAAGTTATGTTTGTTATCATTAACTACCGGGGGTTGTTGGTGAGGTTGTTGCTAACTGTGTAAATTCGTTGCGCTCGGTGCGTCCATAGCCCATTGATTAGGGCGTGATGGGAAACGTCGTGAGTCATCGGTGACCATGTGTTAATATTAACCTTTTAGTTTACATGATATAATTATGGTAGACATATATAATTTTATCTGAGAATCAATTGTACATTATCCTATTTATGGATCAGTATAATTTGATATTTTACCATTATCGTAAAGAAATTATGGAATAGCCGGTCGTATTATTTTCTGTTAATAGTTTTATCTTGAAACGAATACAACGAATTATGATTTAATGTTAAACCGTATATTGATTATATCAATATATGTAGTTATTTTGATATTTAGGATTAAGCATTATTACATTAACAACTGCTTCCACTAGACCTACCATTATAATTATTCTACCCAGTACTAGTATTAAGTATAGCTAGAATATAAGGTTTTCAACGGCACCTTTGGTATTTTGGGTTCAGCACTAGGTTTAGATGGTGTTGCTATAAAGCAGAAGTTAACAACTAATTGCACATTCTTGTACTTGCATTTTAAATGTCATACAGCCTAATGTCACGTCCAAAATGCAGGTAATGCTAAGCACCTATAGCTGCATACCTCGTGTATACTGTGGCATCTGTCTAGAAATAACTGAACACTTCACTGGGATATTTCCCTTCTTAGCTTCTATAATGCGTTATTTTATTGGCCAGAGCCAGGAAGCTGCACCTTAAAGTGTTCAGGTTACAACTGCACAGTGTCCAGCGCCTTTACAGGCAAATATATATATATATATGGGTGAATGACTTAAAAGGTCAAGGAAGCACTCAACTATGACCAGCCTTAAGGAATAGAGTATTCAAACTTAACAAGAAAAGCATCTCTTTTGTTCCGGTCAGAATTCTAGGATTGTGAGGTATTGTGTGCTGGAGGTTTGGTTGTCAACAGACATACAGTGAACCCGATGTGTGTCTGTGTTGGCACCGGGCCAGCATCTTTTAAGAAAGTATATATACTTTATGTTGGTGATACTGATTCCTGGAAGCATTGTTCAATCCAGGCAGTATTCAGTGTGTGTATATATATATATATATATACCGGTTAGTTATCACAATGGATACCTTGTTTGGTAGTGCTTTATGTCTTTTTGGGACAGTTGGCCTGTTTCTGTTGGTTCAGTGACTTTCTCTAAAATTGTTGGCACCAATGCTCGGCAAATGTGCACTTATAATATGTATGGCTTATGTTGGCTGCTGTTAAATATTTAACTAGCATAATCAGTTTATTAAACTGATAAAGTTTGGATAATGTTCCATAGTGTACCAATAAATCAGGTTTTATCTTCATAATCGCTGTAATTACACTAATGGTCTCCTGGGATTAATTCAAATTGGGGAATGCCTTCCACCCCTGGGAGACCCTTGGCTTTACCCATCTCAGCAGGTATGTCTAGTTATTACAGGGACAGTGGACTGTTTTCTATTGTCCGGGTAAGACCCATGTTAAGCCTGAGGATGGTTAGGGATGTCACCCGGGCATTGTCTAGATTTGGAATGCTGTGGGCTGGCTGTGAGGGGAGGTACTTAGCCAGTATGGGTGGGGCTTTTAGAGTGACACATAAAACAATTGACTCTGTTTAGAGTGTCGCCGTTCCAGCCTTAATTGCCCAGTCTCTGTATCTCCTAAGTGATCTTAATGAGCCAGTATATTTAAGAATGCTAGAATTCTCATTCAGTGACAAAACTTTGCACCTTCGGACAAATGAATAGTTTCCTGATCTTATGTTATTATAAATAGTTCTGGCAATGTGATGTCATGGCGTTGTGACAGAACTGTGCACTGCGTTTTCTGCTGGTGGTTATTAAGACAGGTGCGCATCTTCCCAGTCAGGAGTGTGGGCTTGTAATGGCCATTAATTGGTGGGATACCTATGGCTATGCTTTGTTATTAAAAATATTAGTGTTTGGTAATTTAAGTCCTATCTTTGTTTACCTTAGCCTGTTGAAGATGTTTTGACACCAAGGAAATTAAGTAAACCAATCGTCTTTAATCCCTTGTAAGTAATTGGTGCCATAGGGAAATTGTGAACTAGACGTCTGTTACTGATGTCAGCAGGTAGCACCAGGTAAATCTCAGGTGAATGTTTTCTTGTGATTCTTTAAAATATGCCACAGTTTGTATAAGAGTTTCCTGTATGGTGTGTGAGTCATTGGATTATACTTGTGACTCATGTCCAGTGAGTAACCAAAATTATTTGCCTCTTCATATCATAATTATGGCAATTAAATGACTATCCCAACATTAGCCATCAGGTGAATAATACAAATACAATAAGTAGATCTATGTTGTTTTTAACCATCTGTATGATTGATGTTCC
This sequence comes from Paralvinella palmiformis, assembly GCA_025642065.1. Taxonomy (NCBI): domain Eukaryota; kingdom Metazoa; phylum Annelida; class Polychaeta; order Terebellida; family Alvinellidae; genus Paralvinella; species Paralvinella palmiformis. The sequence goes on along the minus strand of JAODUP010000127.1, from coordinate 1,762,184 downwards.
AAGTGGATGCAGCTGTTTGTCATCAGCATTTGTTTGTTAGATTTTAGTGCAAACATCATTGGGCTGCATGATGCAGCATCCTAATTAGTTACCTAGCCTTGTAAGGTAGCATACTCTAATACATCTAGTTTGTTTTTTACCTATAGCCCACATCAGCTGAACACAAAATAAGGGCTAGTTAATGTCTGTTGTGGTTCGATTTGTACCTATATAACTGTGGGTTGTTTTGTTAATAGGGTGAGCTTTCAGTTAGTGATCAGTAGGGAGATGTGTTGCTGAACACACACTCAAAGGTAGGTGTGTGTATATTTATATATATATATATATATATATATATTATATAATTTTTATACGTCAGGACAGGTGGAAGTATTAGAACAGAGAAATATTCTTGATAAGTGCCCAGTGAAAAAGTTCATTGATCATACATAATCAGATTGCAGAATTATTTGTTATGTTACACCATATCTCCAATATAGATATTTTAATGTTTGCTCTCCAGCAGGAATGACGGTCAGTTGTTTCAGCCACACTTCTTTGTTAATTATCTTTTATTTGGTTTGTCATAAAGACTCCAGAATGGCCATTTGCTGCATCATGCAAGGTTGAAATAAGTTTTGATGGTGATTTCCTGTTTTTATTATTTTGTAATGGTGATATGTCCTGCTATGGTTTAGAAGATATTCATAGTGAAACATAATAGTACACCGTTATACACAGTTGGGTTTTTTAAATATATATATGGGGGGGGGGACTAGCAAGTATGTAACTCATCTTGATATATATATATCAGATCTGAAGCCTACTATTTTGATAATAAGCAATTATCAGGTTTGTATTGCTTACCGGTAGGTTATGCCAGTTTATATGTTTACTGTTCAGTCTATATACGTTTTCAACTAAAATATCTATTTGGGAGCAACAATATTTTAAAGGAGGGCTGTGTGTTGTGACATTACCCGAGTGCTCAGCACTCATGGGACAGACTTTTAAAACCAAAATAGTAATATCATGGATAAATCAGTTTATCAATTCAATTAGTTTATTTCAACATTGATAATACCTAATTTTAATGAAATCAAAACATGTAGAATGTTGAAAAGGAGGATGCTTGAAGCATTGCCTATATAATGCATCCCCCCTGTAATTGAAACAATAAACTGAAAATGCTCCGCACACTTCATTATACATAATTCAATGAATGTAAATATTATGAAAGGAAATTAAAATTGACCTATTTCAGTCTTTCTGTAAATGTAAGTATGAATTATGAGTAATTTTATTTATTATACTTGTCATCCAATTTAGCATTTATAGGATTGCTGGATTTATGTATTAATTTCTTCCCATTTTACCAAGTTTAGATTGTCACTTGGCTTAGATACTTCAGTATTATATCTCTGTTGTTTGTTAAGTGTAGGAATTATCATATTAGAAATTATAGTTGACCTTTAAACGTCTTGTTTATTTTGTTCGAATTGAATATTGGTTTATATGAACCATCAAAGTATTGTCCACACAAAACAGCTAAAAGTACTCAGATGTTAGGCTAACACTGCGCAGTGTATGCTTCTGGCAGCAGCAACAACCGATTTTAACAGTACCACAGTATTTTTGTTTTGAAAACTTTTCCACTTGTTTTAGTGTGCGTTCTAACTTGTAACAGCTTCTAGTTCAGTCTGAAGTATAGTCTGTGAAATAGTATTGTACACAGATAGAGTTAGGTAAGTCGTTATGTTATACCGCAATCAATTTGATATTTGATCAGTTGGTGCAATTTTATCAGAATTACCCAGTATTGAGTTATATGAATAAGTTGTTCCCCAGAACAGATAGGATCTTTTATCACAGTTTGGTAAAGTTTCAGGTTTCATTCAGAAGTCCAACCCGGCTCTTGTGGGAGATATTTGCTGTCCAGCTTTGTGATTCAGGTTTTTAAATCTGACTTCTGGATCTACTCACACTAACTATCAACAAGGAGACCAGAATTAATCCCCCCCCCAGTTTGATTGGTCTGCCCCCTGTCATGTAGTGTATGTTCCTATGATCCTGGTTGGAGCGGAGAAAGGGGGAGTATCAGCATGGAAGCCAGTAATGGTAGATTGCTCAGACTTGAATCCAGAATAGGTTGCTTTTCTGGATCCTGGTAAATTTGTAGTGCTACTAGTCACTAGAGGTGATAGTCTAGAGATTATGTAGCTCAGTAGTGCATTCTGTTTTGTCAGGCTACTTGGTAGGACACCAGGATGCTACAATGTAGATTTTTTGGTTACCTTCATTTTTGTTAAGAGATAGATACTGGTGGATATCCTATAGTTTACCTGGAATTTTCTGTCTGGTGTCGGATATTGTGATATCAATAAGGCCACAACTTGGCCGAATAATCCGCCATGGAAGGTGTGGGAGTTTTTCAAAATGTGAACAGACGCATTTCTGTTTGACCTTTCTCCGAGGAGAGAGTGGGGGATTTCGGGATACAGAGTGCCAGCAGAAGTGGCCTGTTTATTGCATATTGTTGCTGCTGATTCTGGTCATTGAGCTGTTAAAATGACGTATATATCTGGATATATATTATTATTTCGTGTAACATGACTGAGGACTGGCATCCTTGCGATTTATCAAGCCAACCTCGGTGAGTAGAGCTGGGTCGTCTGAATAGAGAGATCTATATAAGTATATTAGTATATTGTAAATGGGGGCCGCGTCAGTGTGTATGTGTGTTGATATATATGTTATGTCTGTATGATATAGGCGGTCCCATGGATGTAATGGTCTGTGTTTGTCTGACTTTATTCTGTATGCATAATGTGATCTGTATTATTCATGTATGTGTGTATGTATGTAAGTCTAAAATATAGTTTGGTACAATGAGGTGCCACCATATTCATATTCATGTAGTCATTCATGAAGTATCCGTTATAGTATTAACCATTAAGAAGGGGCATTATTGGACTATGATTAAGAGTTACTGAATATGAAATCCAGATCAGTTAGGGTACCATAATTGTTTTGTCATCGCGTTCTAAAATTGTTGTATACTCATTTTTTCAGGGCGTCAGGAACAGGTTCATCCATGCACAACAAGGCCATGAACATACAGGCAGACAACTCAACAGGTGATGTACCTCCTTCAGGTAGAAACCTTTGGGATAGAAATACTTGGGATGTACAGCGGCTGATGGAGCTTGACAGGAGCACAAACTGGCAAGAACAATGGAATCCCCGAATGAGCATGTCATTTAACAATACCAAAGGTCTCCTGAATGCGCCCGGAGACAACAACTGCTTTTTGAACAGTGCTGTTCAGGTAGGTGTTACAACGACACATTTTAAATAGTTGAATGAAAGAAGTTCAATTCCATGCCTCCCCAAACAACAAAATCATTTAAAATGTTGTCAAACATAATTAAAAAATTATATACGTGAACACAATAGACTCTATATGACAGGATTGTATAATAGATCTAGATAGGCTTAGCTTAAGTTGTCTTACACTACCCTGATAAAGAGAAAACAAACAGAGAAAATGTGTGCATGTTCATTCTTTTATTCATTAAGTAACTGGTCGAGTTAAATAAGTACATAATAATTTAACCACATGATGACTAAATTACATAATGATTAAATAAACTAACTAGGACATACACATCAGTTCATATAGATCTACTGCAAAATTATTATATTGATTAGATATGGCCCCCATCACAGCTGATCTGTATATGATATATTGAGGACACTGCCTCTATATTATTGGCATTCTTTTGCTCAAAATGGGTGTTCTGCTCGTCAGAAAAGTCGATCAAACCGTGCATATTGATGATGAAAGTGTGATGTCTATTGGTTTTCATTCAGATTTGGATGAATACACGTCCTTTTGTCCATCGGAAATGTGTTCCGCCTTATTAATGGTTTGTTTGTAATGTGCTGAGTAACTAGCGAATATCCACTGGCGGGCCATAGGCATAGGCTTGAATGACCTAGCATCGGATGTGATGACCAGGTAGTTTGCGTTTGGTGTATATTGCTTTGTTATTCTCTGTACTGTTTTGCATATTGCCGCGTGCTCGGCTGGAGGCTACAAAATATGTTTATGGTCATGACAACAAATGGGGCCATTCTATGAGTAAAATTATAATAGTTCAGTTATGTCGGTTCACGCATTTATGCACGCATACGCGCACACGCATATTTTGATATGGCAATTTTTTTCTGAAAGATGTCTACCCATTAAGCAGCCCCTTCTCCTCAGAACAAGCTACCTGCAAATGCTCACTCTCATTGATTTGGTTGCGTTTCCTTCGATGAGGAGAATTGAGTGTTTTATATTATGGTTTTGTGACGTCTTCATTAATATTTCAGGTAGCTTAATGATTTTAATAATATATAATAACCAGGTAAAATTGGTTATTTTTGTTTAATTGCTGTTATTAATTTGCGATATAGCAACAAACTCTTAAATAGGGATGTACGCGTATATATTCTTTAAGCAAACACATGAAAATGTAGATTAATTAATTACTGTCAAGTCTGGTCATGTGCATTAACTGGAAAGAAGCCGTGAAGATAATAAATTATTTGCACCATGATTTTCCAGCCAAAGGTCATGTTTATGTATTTTCCAACGTGATCCCCTTTCTGTTTTATATGTACAGAAAGAACGTTGTAGTTGACTGCGAATCAGCTCAGCCCTAGGAATGGGGAAAAACCATAACAACAGAACTGTGTGACTGTATAACAGTGTATTGTAGTAAACACACGACCAGAGCTGATGTTTGGCTTTTTCTTTCAAAAAAACCTGGATGTTTGTTATCAGCAGAATGTTTTGTTTAGACGTTCTGGAATTCTACAGGCATTGTTGCATTCTTGATTAATTTGTGAAGTCAGCATTAGTTTATGAACCTATCTCAACCAGGTGGTTGGCTGTATCTAGTTACTAGGAGGAGGTTATTGCTAGTGCAGAAAGGCACTGTGTTTATATCTGTCCCGCAGTGGATATAATATGTAATTCTATCTGTAGCCTGGAGAACTTTGGCATTTTTGATAGTTAGTCCAACGATGCCTAAGAACCTGACTCAGTTACTTAATATATGGATCCATGGTGTGGCAGTGTATGTATGAAATAAGGGCGAAAGGTCAACTTGTCCAATTTAATTCGGTCTATATTACATTTATATAAACCTTACCCTATCCCTGCATTCTGGATCGGCTCAACAAAGGCTGGGTCGTGGTATTTTTGCTTCTTGTGTTCTGTTCTTTACTTACATCACCTTACTGGAGCCATGTTAATCAGCATGGCAGAAGTACAACCTAAAGGTGTTTAAATATGTCTCTGGGTAAAGATCTCTAATAGTAGTAATGCCCAGTGCAGTTAGTGTACACTATCTGGTATTAAATAGCTGGCAGAAATTGGGTAGCTAAAGAAAATCTCTATAATCCACCAGCAAGTAGTAATTCATGCAACTGCAAGATTATATTCTATATTAATCGACACCTATATCAAATTATTTGTCTTATCTGGTTTCTCTCTATAGCTGACTCTTTGGCAACCGAAAAATTACTTCATCTTAGAAGGTTGGGATATTGTGAAATGTCAGTCTGTTGTGATATATAATTAGTTACGAGGTTGTTTCCTGTATGCCAAATTTCTGCTCATTACCACAGCAATTAAACAAATGATATTCTTCACATACTAAATACAGTATGAAACTAAACTGCTGGAAAACTGGGTCAGGTCATGTTTATGTTTGGCCCTAATTTTTTTACGCCCGTCTGATGAAATGGATATTTGGTAAATAGTTTATGAAACTATGATTTTTGATACTAACAATTTATTGAATGTTGGTGAGAACGAGCGCGAATGCATTCCCAGGGAAGCCTTAATTTGAATGGGTTTTTACAGTAAGAAACATTCTCTGCACAGACTTGACGCTGACTTTTCTTTCTCAGGGTTCGCACGGATCCTTGAAAACCTGGAAAGTCCTGGAATTTGAAAAAATTTCGTAGAGGTCCTTGAAAGTCCTGGAATTTGGACGTATAGATCTATATTTTTAATCTCAAAAGCGTACAGGAATTCAGTCGTTACTCTTCTTCCGAAATATGGGTGTATCTTTGCGTGTTAAAAGTTTGTAAATTCATTGAAACGGTTCTTGAATTTGACATTGGAAGGTCCCGGAAAGTCCTGGAATCTGCGATGTCAAAATGTGTATGAACCCTGTTTCTCCTTGAGAGTCAATTACTTTGTATTTCAACTTGGGCATTGTTTGAAAATTTGTCGTCATTTTTACTTGAACCGTTTTGTCATGGTATCGTTACAATCTTCCTACGTAGGTTTAGACCACCCATACGATAACTCTCGTAACTAGTAGACTCCTCTCTTGTTTGAGGACTCCTCCACATTATATTTTTCTGAATACACCGACTGACTTCCTCTCGGATGTGTTCTGTTTAGAGAAACAAAATTTAAGCGTACCAGTGATCCATCATATATATCGCTGGATCTCAATGGCATAATTATTTTTTTTGGGTTCACAAGGAATATACGACAGAAAGATTGATGTTCGCGTGAATGATTAATTGATGTTCAAGCTTGAAATATTGAATATGATGTAGTAATGAAATGTCAAATACGGGATAGTAATGCCGAAATATTTTCTCAGAACATATGGAAAGCATAACTGTATTAATATTTGACATAATTGTTTGTCCAGTTCATATCAGAAGCCTAGTGATGGCTTCTGTTATTCCACTGTTTATAATACATATTTCTAGAACAACAGGTCTTATGTCACCATTTTCAGATTATGCTGTGAAAAGTTTCTCTCACTGTCTGATCAGTGGTTTTAATATAAGTTGATGTTTTAATACAAGTTTCTAATTTCGCTGGTGTTCTTGTAAAGTGAACAAGTTCTATCAATTGGTTAACTAGATTGTAGGCTGTAGCATTTATTAGCCACGGATTGTCGGATTGTTTTGATTTCCAGCAGATGTCTGGAGCCGTTTAGCTAATCACCTTATGACAATTGTTGTCATAACAGTAGCAACTTTAGATCTATCAGTGTCTTGTTTATCACCTGCACAAAATGTTCTGCTCTGCAGGGTCTCCCCAATAATCTTTCCAGGACCACACTGTCTTATATATGCACATACAAACACGCACGCAAACACAGATTAGCATATGCTAGAGGAGCAGTGTCACGGATAGCTACTTAGATAATCATAACATGATTATATTTTCCAGTCCTTTGATTTATTATGTCAGTTCTGACAGGTCTTACCTAGACATATATAACAATGTACTTCCATCTCCCATGAGTGTCCTTTTGTCAACTCTTAAGTGTGTGATGCTGTACGGCTAAAGGGGAGTTGGAGGGGGGGATGTTGTTTGGTTTAAGATGCCAGTCCTGTATTATTTGTACACCGCAATGGTAGCACAACATTCGTACCCTGTGATTAAATTCATTGTATTGCTCCCTCTGTGACATCTTGTACCCTGGGGATATAGTTTTATTGCTTATAGAGAGTCATTTTAGTCCAGGTTAGGCTTCTGTTATGTTTGCAGACAAATGGTTCTCGGCAGTCTTCTCAACCTTCTTGACACATCTCCGACACCTTTTGGTGACTCTAGAAATATTATTGGCACTTTTGTCACCTTTATTTTAGCTCACCATTTAGATAAAACGGCATCCTTGGTTGAAAGCATCATATCATATAGTTAATGATATTTTTGGTACTATAATTATCAGATTTTGTGTCGTTTGGTTTTTTTACTGATTCAAGTCACCATTATAACTGACAGATGTTTGTCAACGTGGTCGCCGTGCTACATCTGTTGTTATGCGCAACATCTGGATGAATTGGGTTATACATTCAACTGCATATTTTGAAGTGTGAACTAACTTAATCCTGTTGTTTAATTATTTAGTTCTACAAATAGTCTCCACGCAAAGGAGGTTTCCCATAAGTATTAACTCTTTGTTTGTTAGTATTAGTATTATTTGCATTACAAATGTATAATCCCCGACAAGGTCAGAATTATTGTTCAAATAACTGGCAGTGGTTCATAATCTGCAGTCTGAATTGGTGATAACTGAACTTTTGCTATCTTTTAGTGATTACCTGTATTGCTTTGACTGTTGATCGAAGACGTTTACCTGTCAGATGGCGGTCTCGTTTTTGTCAGTGAAGAAAACCAACAGAACATTGTATATTACGGAATTGGATTGGAAAGCACCACTATCGGCCATGTCAATATTGATGTTATGGTGAACTTAACTGAAGTGAGTCCACCCGGTGTACACAAGTTGGTCAGCCAGAGAGACAGTTGTTCAGTAGACGTTACTGTTACGTGTGCTTATGCAATATTACAAACCGCAACTAGAAAACTGTCAAATTATTTCAGCTCGTAAGCAGTTATATATTCACAATACAATACCTTGTGGTTTCGTTTGGCAAGAATTAGAAACAACGCAGATATTGTATGTGTATATATAATCAATCAGACAGTGATTGAGTTCATAGTAAAGGTAATGGTTTCCAAAGCAAAGCTACTCGCTGAATTACAGACTTTGCATGTGTCAGTTATAGTTACACGCTGTGTGATTACTTCTGTACTGTATTTGAATAATAAATGACCACAATTAGTGAAGTGACAATTACTTCTCTAATGTTCTCTTACTGCTCTCTGAATGTAAATGACCTGAAATGTATAGAGGAAGTAGTAGTAGTAGTAGTAGTCATGAAGTCAACGCGTTATGGCGTGTCTGGATTGTACTAGTCAGTACAGCTTTTGGTTTGTACACAGATATTGGACTTTGACATTAATCAGCTGTCTAGTATCAGTAGGGAACCCTCCTATCAAAAAATAAAAACAAGATGCATGATTGTAACAAAAAGGAGCATGATCTGTGGTAATTAGTCGATGCAGTTTATATATTTATTTCATATATTTATTGTACATCGCCTGCAAATGCAATTTAGACAAGTCAGTGAATCTATAGCATCTTGCATGTACATCGAATAATGGATGTTGTAATTGAAGTTGTATAGGAAGCTTTATATGGCATAGTGACTATCTTAACAGCTTTGCGTTTGCCATGTTAAACTTATCCGAAGTCCCCTGTAAGCAGACTGTTTACTTTCTGGAAATTGGAGTCCTTCTCATCAGAAATGTCTTGTGAGGTTCCATTCCGGGGCCGAAAAGAAAACGAGTACGTTTTCTAACGGAAATATTACGTGTTCCTGTATGTGTAAACAGAAACGAAAATTTGAAATGAATACTCATACAGGAAGCTATGGATACGTGATAGCCCTCAACTGGTGCCAGATTTAGGCCAATATGTTGTACGCTACTTCATGCTCTGATTTTTTCTGGTAATCTGAAATGCTGATATTTGTTGTTTAAAAATGTTTTGTAACCAAACTCAGCACGATTACGTGTTATTCACACTTATTTCTCACAAGTATTATTATACCGATAAGTAAATACACTGGTATTGCTGGAGATCATTAAATAAGTCTAAAAGTATGGTATACTTAGACTTAATTATTTCAGGAGCAAATTTCTGAATTAATTAGCTGTCCCTTTTGGCGCCAGAAACAACATTTAATAATAAATTAGATCAGATCGAATTTCTTCAGTTCCATGAACCTATGGGAGTGTTCTTGTTGTTCGGTTAGTGGCGCGCCGAGAGGCAGAACTCCGGACTGGGGGGTTTTAATCCGTGTGTTTCACGTGTCTGATCCTATATCTTATATAGTGTAATAAATAGAAGTTTACTAAACAAAACAGCACTCGATATAATATATCTAACTAAGGGGATAGCTGTATTGAGTATCTGTTTGGACCTAAATGCTGATACTGGCATAAACTATGATGTGAATAAAATCTACCGTGTCCTATTTATGACGGTGAGCTATCGATTTCATGGCAGCCAGCTTCGCTGTTCATTGATTTGTCTCTGGTTTGGGAATATTTTACGATTTTGTTAAGACCGATTTATACCAATAGCTGTAGCAACATATGGGTTTGTTGTGTGTAGCAGTGGTTTACTCCTTGATGGCTGTACTACAAAAGTTTAATATTGTGTTAGTAGCTATAATGTTCTTTGCATCTCGATAATAATGTTCGGGGGGACGGACACACGCGCGCGCTCGCACACACACACACACATACACACACCTCATATTACCATATGACTACTTGTTGATCGGTCTATATTACTTCTGCTATCACAGCATGGCCATATCAATATATATTGTTTCTTGACCTTTTGCTGCACCTTCACAAGTTAGCATTCCGGTAATCGGTTACCAAATCCAGGTGTTCACGTCACTCTGAACTCAATAGGCCTTCACTGTGTCTGGCTTTTGCCAATATTTTACTGATAAAATGCGCTCTGTCGCGAATTGTTTATCCTTCGCCCCAGTGATGATAAGAGTAACCACTGAGAGATCTCATGAGGCTTGCTTATGTTGGTTTGCTGTGTCTCCTAATTTCATATAGAATAATAAGCTCAATCCCAATGTTACCTGTGTTTGTGGAATGCTTCATCTGACAGTTGACTAGTTTCTTTTCTTATGATGTTTTATCGTAAATCTCTCTCTCTCTGTCTCCGTGTGTGCGCACGTGCGTGTATTTGTGCGCGCAATATAGGATTTAGTATGTATCAGTTATGTAATCAACCCACCAATTAACGATTTACAACCAACCCGGGCATACAGTGTTATAACCGAACCAAGCCCAGGTGTGAGCCCTAACCTTCTGGTGCCAGACAGGTGATAGCCAGAGCTGTTCTGTCAGTTACCGATAGCGGGCTCACAACAGAGCAATTAAAGACCAGTCTGTCTAAAAACGGCAGTACTTGAAACGGAACAGGAGCCTGACTAACCATGAATCAATTTTATCGTTCATACAACACTGTAGACTTCGTGCCAGAGAACAAAATATCGCCATTGTCCATTCTCCTTCACTTCTAGCTGCTGCAGATGTTTTTCGTAGCTTATAAGGAATTAATCCAACTTTTGTTGTCTTAACATTTTCAACGAGATGTTGTTAGAAACACTGTTAAAACATCTGTTTCATCAACTATCACCGTGGTACTGTGACAGCTGAAAGCAACCACCTATATATGTCTGGTTAGATGGGTATCTTTCTTCTCCGGTGTAGACCCATATGATATGGTCCATTGCACGTCCGACTCATATCCTGGAAACTGTTAGTTACTCACCGTTTGTAAAACATTTATCTTGGGTAGGATTTCTTCGTGAGCTGACAATAAACGCGTTGTGTGGTGGTTATCTATACCTAGAAATGAGCAGTAGGTGGTGACAGTGTTTCCCTCGACAACACCTATATAGGAAATTATGTCATTAGCGCAAACGCTCATTGCATATATTCAAAGCTGAACTGAATTAATGTTCACCAGTTGTAAACCGGGTCTGAATTATTATCGGTGTGCTAGTATATCATGGAAAGAAGAAAAAATGTCCGAATTTAAAGAGAGCAGCACTGCTCAAAGCAACGTCATTGTTTACTTTGGAAAATAGATTAGCAGGAAGACAATGTGAATTTGATGAGTGCAGTTAGAGGGATGACGCAGTAAGTCCCATGTTTATTATGGTGTTCAACGCTTTGAACTCTTTGGTGCAGTTCACCAATATATAGCACCATTGGTCAGTGGCTAGAATGTCAGAGGATACCACTTATAATACACTCAGTTCCTCCTGGGATTTCAACAGTTCCAGGAGTTGTTTAGCCATAAAATAAATAGATGGCACCATGCGATAGGTTTTGATTACGAATAAAAGAAAGATACTCAATTAGGGCTAGCATATTTATTTATAATAGAATTTTGAATTCAGAATAAAAATCGTTAACTTTTAAGTAATTTAACTACTGATCAGCATTACTGTAAGCTACCCAGAAATGAAGTCTATTTTTTCCAGAATGTAATTACCGAATGGCTTTTAACAAGTTGAAACCCGGAGGATTTGTGGGATGGTTGGATTTTGTTATTTAAAAATCCTTTTCATTTGAAGTGATTCATGCCACCGACCTCATCTAACAAGGATACTATTTTTTATGATTTCACAAAGCCAGCAGGTGGCCGTCATCGGTATTAACAGAATATACACCCATCACTTATATGTAACCATTAGAGCCATATTGTACAAATATTGGTAATAGCACACTTCCATATCCGACGGCGCTTGGGAAACTACAGGTGCCTTCCTTCTTGACCTTTCTAGGTCAACGGTCAGTAGGCTTTTAGGGGAAGTGGAGTGTCGTATTAGACATGTAGGCCGAGTCTGAAGTGGCTTGGTGGCTTGTGCTGGCCTCATTAATAAGACCTAGCGGGCCATTAGAAAAAGTGGACAACTTGGGCACTATCGGTAGATTGGTTACCTGTTGCATTTTTAATAAAATAAGATAATAATTTTTTTTTAATGAATTATACTTTTATACACGGGGGGTACTTCTGCATTTTTTTTAACTGTAATTGGTTTTAATTGGTGGAGAATTATTTATTCCTCCTTTCAGAAGTGGTATCAGTGATAAGTTGAATTTCTTTTCTTTTTCTAAATAGCTTCCTTTCAGAGTTGAATCTGTAGTAAAACCTAGACGCGCGGTTCTGCTGTTTGGCAGCCATGGGTGACTCAAGTGGGGACTTAATGTTACTATGTTAATTAGTTGGAATTTCTGACTTAAAATCAACTTCTGACATTTGATGAATCAGTTTTCATCACGTATGACTTATTTATCTGTTATTTGCCTGGTCTAAATAAGTCCATACGAAGGTTTAAAAAATGGTTTACATAACTGACTCAGTCAGGTGTGCCATGCTGCTGCTGACAAACAACAAATCATAGTATATAGTTATTAATAACAATATTTTTTGTTACATTTACCAGAAGAATGAGTGAATAAACCGTATATGGCTCTGATACAAAGGTATTTTACAATAGCGTTCAGATCTCAAAGATACAGGTGTGGAAAAGGAGGTGAACTAGATAAAGGCTGTTTTATACATACTCTATAATGGCGTATTCCGTGGCCAGCGGATGTTTGACTTATTGTGTGGTTTCCTTGAACGTTGTTACCGTATTTGGGTCGGCGTGGACGAGGTAGTTAGCTAGTGCACAAACCACTTGATCTGTTCATCTGGCAAATATTTGATAGGAAGTCACGTTTAAAATAGTATCACATCGCTAGTATGGACTATAAGGGCTGCTGGTTGTCTGGCGTGGAATATTGATGATATATTGGCGTTTACTTTCCGTTTTCGTGTAGGTATTCCATTAGCTAACTGAAGCAGTTGGTGAGAAGACCAACCTGTACAGTTATAAAGATCATTTCTGTTCTTGTTAGGTGTTTACACTTTATGGTGGTAAATATTAACTGGAAATTTTGATTATCTATATCTAAAAGTGTCCGTCTCAAATTGAATGGAAGCTGATATTAATTTCGTGTAGTTCCACAATGAAACATTAGCATCTGGTTAGACGTTGTCATCGCATCATCAGAACACGAGTTTGAATGTTCCACTCCGTGAGGGCAGTTAGATTTCATTAAATGTGATTCCGTTTACATCACGTACCTATGTGCCATCAGTTGGGAGAATTGGTAACACCATACGATGTACGATTCTTTTTTCTTGATTTGTTTTTCTCCCCAACCGTTATTGCTTTCTATCAGTAACAACAAGTCGGAGTAGCCATTCAGAGAGAAACACTAGGTACATTCTATTCACAGTGAGACTGTTAGTTTCTCAGACATGGAGCTCTGTTTATATAAGGGTTTTGAGTGTTGGCATTTACAGTGATGTGATATATATTTGTGTGTGTGTGTGTGTGTGTGTGTGTGTGGAAGGTTTGTAATGGCAGTAGTTTGAGGTGGTAACGTGGTGCTGTTTCTGGCTCCTTCACAGGCATGTCCAGTGATTGGACCTTTGCTATAATGACTGTTTACGCTTTTTATATTGAAGATAGAGACGTGATGTCTCATTTCAGGGTTAGAGTGATTATTCTGGGATTTTATTCTACACTGGAATTTACTTCTAATGTTGTATTACTTGTAATACGAAAAGGGTAGATATGCAAGCTTCATGGCGGTTGATTTTATTTCCCCACTGCATCCCGAATATTAGTACTTCTTGTAACTCTGATTGTTATTGAAAGCTTTACGGATAAGGACAATAGGTAGTACTGTAAAAACTATCCAGTATCTGTGACCTATCAAGATATGACCTCCGTAAAAGCCAGCTGTTTTCTGATCGAACTAAACAGAACCACAATCCGAAACAGGCGAAGACCCTATTCTGTTCTATCTGTTCTGATCAGTTTGTAGAAACCATACGTTCTGGTAACTGACTAAACACATGGCTTACCGTAAATAGGGCTTTGATACTCATACCCTTGTTGACCCAAAGAGGTCAGGACTCCCAAAGGTCAAATTTTCTGTCAGATCCAGGATTTGTATCCCAGTAATGATGGGATCGTCTGATCTTTTTAGGTCTGTTTTACCACTTGGATGTGTTCTTGTTCGGAATCTTCAGAAAGGTGCTGCAGTGAAGCAGTATTTGTCTTTCACTGGTTTTAACTGTTGTTCTCATGTCACTTAATTATTGCAAAATTTGATAAAATATTAACAATACAGAATACCACATCAGTGAGATGAGCACCAGGTGTGTGTGTGTGTGGGGGGGGAATCACCTGTGATCTTCTGTCTGTTTGCTGATTTTTAAAGTTGAAAAGATTCTTGAAGGTCACAGCATTAGTGCCGTCTAATTTTCACTCTATTCAGAGGCCGAGTGGATATGTTGCTGACAGTGGCCCACACTGTCAGATATAATACAGTTAATGGTATTCATGGCCGTAATATTTTTACAGCGTAGAAAATTGAATTCCAAACAAAAAGAAAATATGAGCGAGAAGAATTTACTGTTTGAAAGCACTGATGACGTCAAGAAAAACACAATTCAGTATATACAACTCTAACCCTGATGAATCCTGAAACTGTTTGAAGGTATATATATATATATATATATATATCCTTTAGGAATACTGTTTACAGCACGAAATAAATATACTCCAGCATATTTCACATTATTTATCATAGCGTATGACTAATGTACCATCATATATATATATATATATATATATATATATACTGCAGGTATATTTTACTTAGAATGAAGACTCAAATATTTTGTGCTGATTATGATGAGGGCCATATTTGATATTATAATAGAAAAACTTTGATGTCGTGTTGTGTTGTGCATACAAGTAAAGTCATCTGATTTGTTTGTGTTTTGTCTCCTCGGGTCTGTGGCTATATCTGAGTTTAGATTGAGTTTAGAAGTACACCGATTAAAAATAGTTTTATGACCCAAAAACCCCAAAGAATTGTCAATTTTATTAGGCAAGTCAGAAAGATGGATTCATATTGTAGTCTGGTGGAATTAGATAACAACTCATCTTGCTGTTGATGGGAGAGAATTTTCGAGAATGAACTTGTATTCATGTTAGATTCCCACTTCAAAAACCTGTAATTATATCTCTAAATGTAATTATAACTATTTTCTGTGATACTTACCTGAATCAGCCTGTTAATAATAATAAAGTAATTATCATGAACAGCCAAATGTGTCTAACTGTTTTATGTAGTTTATGTTGAATATTCGGTTAATTTTGCGCGAATAAACGGTGATTGGCGTCGAAATTCTAGCCCTTGTTTGACAGCTTGTATATGTCTTCCTGGTACAGAGATGCTGCTGTCAGCCATGGCAGTAATATTAAATGCTTAGATTTAGCTACGCGCAGACTGTATGTATATAGAGATATTCAAAATCCCTTTGAAGACACTGTAATACATCCACTAAAGGTTGTTTGATTAAATTCTCGTTTACATGTTATTTGGATTTCTGCTATAAATACGTGTTAACGAGTGGGATCCATTTGTCCAAAGACTTATGCAAATATGGTTTACGGCTTGACTACACTCATCATCAGAAAGCTCGATCAAGCTCGTCACATATACACGTCTCTATGTGTGGTTGTTTCTAAACGCACATGACGTGTTGATTGTCTCATATCAATTCCATGCCATGTCGTCCTCATGGAGAAAAACAGATGGTTGGAATGAGGACTTTGTCACTTTCATCCGTTTTCCAGGACGAATGAATTTTCTTCACTAATGCCGACTATCTCTAATTCATCTGCTGTTTTATTGATTTTTTCCCTAGAATAATGGACTTTAGATTGTAACCACCTTTGAACTTGTTAATAATACACGGACAGAGATGGTGTTTTTATTTTCATTTAAGATAATCTTCGTTTTCACGTGTTGCCATTGAATTAGGGCTTATTGTTCTGTCTGAAATGTAATTTAGTCAAATCCATACTGACATCTGCCAAAATATGGCTAAAGTTCACATTTAATAGCGCTGGATGGTTGTACCTAGTAAACTCAGGTTTACATAAAATAGCTTGTAGTAATTAATTGCAAGTGTTGACTATAACAACTGACCAGGCTTAAGGATATCCAGTGCCTTTTGTTGTATAAATGTACGGAGTATTAACAGGTGAGTCAGTTCCTAGATAAATGGCTGAATACAGAACGGTTTGTGGTGGCTCTAACATAGTCACCATTGCAGTGACTCATACAGAGATGTTTGATTATATATCAAGCCCACTGATCCATGACTCCGTATAAAGGTTGAAAGATTTGTTGAAGACCTTTTGCGGTTTGGCCAACTCCGAATGGTTAATGGCGAATTAGAGCTCTTGCCTGGAATATGAAATACTGAGAAATCGTGAGCTGTATTACCGGAATTATGTTATGACATGTACACACACGCGCGCGCGCGCGCGTGCACCCCCCCCCCCACACACGACCATTTTTGTTTTGTCACTTTTAATGGGCTCTGAAAGTTATCGAAAATAACATCTGGGCACCACTGTATAGTTATAAATAGAAGTACTTAATTGTATTTGATCAATGCTAGTGAGCCGTAGAGGTAAAATAAACAACTTGTGTGCTGCTATGTTTTAAAATGATACGAAACAGATGTCTTTAGCGTTCCTGGATCGAGAACCCATTCGTGACAAGAGTAATTGTCTCTTTGTGACTTCGGTTGACTACATTATGTTAAGACATTCTCCTATTCACTTGTAGTTATGGCCTCATAATTTGCCTGATTGCTTTCAATATTTGTACGACAGGGGAGTTATTCAAGAATGTAATAATTGATTATGGTCAGGTAATAAGGTGCGCATCTGATTGATGCGACTGTGGCAAAGATAGTGAACTGGTGTTTATAAAATGGCAGTAATCGGAGTAACACTAGTGAGAAAATATTTCTGCTTTTTGTTGTTGAAAACTTATCATTTCTCCTCTCACTGTCTATGCTGGATCACATATTGTCAGTATTAAGTCATCAAGGAATTACATTTTTGTCTTGTTACTAGGAGCAGCTTCCTGTTCCCAGTTGGTTTGGTTATTACAAGGTAACATGTGCTGGCAGATTAAGCATCCTGGTATCCCAGTACGTCTTGAACCTGTATCAAAGTTCCTTCCCTGTCACTGACAGTTGATCCCTATGCCAAGAACTGTTATTACTTGAAATAAGAGATGCTTATCTTCATCTGAGGCAGGCTCATCTCCTTTATCCATCCTGGAAGCCAGGAGTTCCGCGGCTTGTTTATGATAGGAAATCAGATCCTTGGCTGGAGGATGGTGGAGTCATTAACCAGAAAGTTTTATGGGTCACTGGAAGGTCATGAGTTTCTTGCCGGCGTTTTCTTGCCTGAACGTTTGTTGTTCCTTCTCTGGTCAGAGTTCTATCCATAGCTGAGGGGCACGGCTTCACGGAGATATTCGCCATCATGGTGTGGTAATTAGCACATTCAGTTAGGCGACTTCACCGATGATCGCACAGGGTTGATATGCTGAACATCCTAGAACGTCATCTATGAGATGGATATTATTAGCCAATCCTTTGACAGCAGAACTATGCATCAGATTGGCTGCCATACGGAAGTGTCAAATTCCACGATGCCACCAAATGGCGTGAAACATTCCTGGTGCCGTGGCATCCATTGGAGCCGAGTGAATCACCAACAGCGAATGTCGGAAGATAAAGGTGTGCCTGTTCTGGTTCTGAGGCATAAAACATAAAGCATTCAGCTGTTCGAATACCCCCTGATAGGAATATAGTAGCACACCGAGCATGCGTCTGAGTAATTAACATCCGTTACTCCTGAAGTAACTCCATGGTGGGAGTAAAATGGGAAAAATAAATACAGCGGCAAATGCGGACAGAATTACAATATGCCACCCCATGTAGAGAAGTTGGATGATATATTTTGGAGATGCAGTGCATCCTCGAAGTTTGGTTTTAGCCCGCTGGTCTCGTGTGTCATGTTCAGTGTTGGTTACTGCTGAGTACAGCTTAGTTCACCAAACACCAGACACTGGTACATCAGTATTATCTGTAGACGTCATCTCTGGCTGTGATCACCTGCTGCATATATGTGTCTAGCTGTCAGCGGTACTAAAATAGTTGGAGGGGGGGGGATAGAATGAGTTATACCAAGGTAACCAACATAGATCATCACCATGGGAACTCATACTCTAATGTGGTAATATGAACAGATCCGGACAGTTATGATTAGCATCGGCCAGACTACCTGCAGGACTGATGGATAGATGTAGTCTTGATAATGGGCTTGCTATAGAAAATATACCCCTTCTACTGGTGAACTGTATTTTTTATGAATGTAGTAATCACTAATGATGATGATGATGATGATAAGAACACCATAAGAGACCATAATAATAAAAAATTATATAACATATTTATATGGCACTCTTTCTATAGTATTCTATAACATGTTCAAATGTGCTTTACATGTATAATAAGTTTGATAATACAAATATTTAAATGTTATATATAAAATGTTTAACAATACGGACACCTGACAATAAATATATATATAATAATTGTGCGAAATGGTAAATAAAACTTTAGCAGATTTATACATATTATTTAAAACCAAGTGACTCGATATTAATTAATGGCCAAAGGTAGAAAGAAGTGAATCTTTAACAGCGTTTTTAATGTTTATATTGTTATTGCTTCCACCGATGTTGCTAAGAGTAAGAGTAAGAAGTATATTTTACCAACTTGGAGCAGCATGATTAAAACAACATTTACTACTAGTCATAGTTCATATCCGGATCGTTACTAATGTCAGTGATTTCTGAGATCTCATAGCTGAAGGATATGTTTGATAGTCTTGCTGTTTGTTCCGACGACGCCTTTCTTCTGACAAGAGCCATTCTTTGTTATGTCAGCTAACATTTCAGCAAGATTAATGACACTGATAAGGAAACCTTTAATCTGTTCATAGACAACCAATGCATGACTGGCTTAGTGACACCTGTACCTAATTAGTAACGAGCTTGATGCAATTAGCCATGCTTCAGGTTGATGGCAGTCGCTAATTACTGAAATTACTGAGAATGCTTATTAAGTTTGGTGACCAGATGGTGTTGTCCGGATGACAAGTAAACAGCTCTTCCTAGACTTCTGGATGATGGCAAAGCCTGAATGAGAGAAAAAACACATGAGACCATTTTTATCCATCTAAAAAATATATTAATTGTATAAAATAAAAAATAGCAACAGTATGGATTGCGATAGTCAACTTCATAGAAAAATTATTATAAAAGAAGAAATAAATAGGGGTGTAATTTGTGTATAATAGATAAAAGTTTGTGATAGGTTTAAAAATGTTTGTTAAATTTGAGCTTTTTACTTGATGCTTCTGATGAAAGTTAATACTATCTTAGGTACCTCATAAAGTGATTTTGTTGTTGTTATTGTGACATTTAAAACATGTTGTATTGTATGTGCAAAGTTGGAGAATTATAAATACACAGTGTTGTTCTTTGTGTTCAATAGTTATGCAGCTAAGCTTTTACCTGTTCAGGTGTAAATTAGCCTTTCTTGGTGGTTTTCTTGTAGTTTAACTTCACTGTGCCTTCGTATATATGTCTATTTACCATATTCCGGACTGTTGTTTTGCCTCAAACCATAAGCTTCTGGGCAGTGCGCAACAACTGATTACCTCTTATTTACCGAGGTCACCTAGAACACCTCATTTAAGCTGAATATGGCTCTCGGTCAATCACAGGTTCTTATCTGGGGCTCTGTGGAAAGAAAGAAAGAAACTTGTTCACATCTGAAGCCCGTTAAGTTTGTAAAATCTACTTTCTGACATTCATTTGGGGATAAAATAGCACTCATCCCCAGTCCTATAGGGAGATTGTAAAATAACAGACGTAATCAGTTGGTAGATCCGGCCACAACACCTGTCTGAACCCCCCCCCCCCCCAGTCTAAATACTGTTGACAATGATGACTGTGATGTTGATAAGTAAGTCTGTGATGGTCATAGCTTCAGGTCAGTGTAATTAAGGCTTAAAAAGGTGATGATGTTAATGACGATTTTAACCCAACTGCGCATAAGTCATTTTAATTGCAGTTCCAGTTGACTTTATGCCAATATAATTCACTATGCATCACTCGTATTCATAGCCTGTGGTTCGGGGGGGGGGGGGGTCCAGTGTTACGTATGGTAATTCTGCTTCTTGTTAATATCTACAAAAGGAGTTATTTTTATCACTGGTAATCTAAATTTTTTTAATGTTTTAATTGTTAAAATATTTGTTATCCTGCCGTCTTTATAATTGGTGTCATCTCAACTGGGATTAATGGTAACTGACAGTATGTGTAGGTGGCTGTTTATTTGTTGTCAGTGAGCTGTCAGCCGTGGTATTAAATTAATTACATCGAGTTGACCACTTGTCAAGAACTGTCCCACTTTCCAACGTTTTAGTTAACATATTACTTAACTATACAAATATACTAATATACTTAATTAGACGTGATTAAACTTGTTCCCGTATAAAGAATCCTTTCCGTGTAGTAACATTTTTTCCCTATCTGTTACAGGTACTGTGGCATCTAGACGTTTTTCGGAGAAGTTTCAGAATGCTGTCGGGTCATTCCTGTCTTGGGAGTAATTCTTGTATATTCTGTGCACTGAAGGTAAGAAAAATTGCAATTGTTTCATGAATATTATATCTTTTTAGGTGATTTATTCGTTTGCTTGTGTGGACACGTGACCGCATTTGTTTTAGAAGCAAATGCCATAGAAGATATTAGGACATTGAATTGTGCCTAAATTGTGCCGATGTGTCGTTAAACAGCCTTCATCCATCCAGCCATAGAAGATGTGATTTGAACCGCCAGTTTCACTGAATGAAATATTAGCTTTAAAATTCCACAAATAAAGATTCATACGAGGAAAGCACACTTTAAATTAGCTTACTGGGGTAAACGTTTAAATTCAGTAAAGTCGACTGTCACGCAGAGTCATGTCCGGTGATCCATTGCTTTGGATTGTACACTGTCGTACACAGAATGACTGAAGTGTCTCCTACTGCGGTATTACCGTTGTATACGGTATATGTCAAGTACGCTGCGGTATATCTGGAGTAATAGCTTTTCTCTGATCCTTATGTGCTTGACCTGGAGAGGTTATCAGCTTGAAGCAAAGTGCTTTTGACACTTGGCACCAAAACAGTCTGCCCCACCGAGTCTAGTTATAACAAACAAAATTGTTTTCTGGTATAGGCCAGTTCTGTACACACACACACGCACACACACATATAAGCTCCACAATCTTATCTTGTACCATTGAAGTTCCACAAGTTTCAAACCTTTGCTGAAGTATGCTGAGACGGGGATGTCCAAACAACGGAGAATCCCACCGGTAACCAGTGTGTGTGGGGGATGTTTCATCTGGTCCTCTCATTTCAATAAGGAGTGCTTCTTGTCCATATGACCCGTGTAGCCAGTACTAAACGCACACATACACTACCTACTGGCTCATGTTCAAAACATTTTGAACGGCTCCAATCTAGGGTACTAGAAGTGTAATATGACTGTAGGGTGAATATTTTCCCTTTTTTATTGTTCAGTTTGATAACGCTTGTGATAATATTTATCGATGTTAAGATATCACTATTTGATTGCGATAACCAAACTACGTCTCGATCAGCATCTTTAACGTACCTGGATGACCTCTGTTGTCTGTGGAAGTAATTTGATTAGAGATGAGAGTACTCCTATAACTCATCACTAACGTCAGAATTTCTGATGCCTTACTGTCACAGTGTCTGGCGGGTTACTGTCACAGTGTCTGGCGGGTTACTGTCACAGTGTCTGGCGGGTTACTGTCACAGTGTTTCGATGGCGGCTGACTAACATGGTATGGTCTCTAAAGGATAGATATTGTATATCTGCATCGGGATAAGATAACAAAACAAGTCTCATCAGTCACTGACATTTTGACATTAATGTTATCATTTTTCAGTAGTTTCACTTTCAGTGATAAGTGTGTAATCACTCATAAGAATGGGTCAGAATATTATGCCTGTGCATGAATTGGTGTATTACACACACGCACGCACACACACCACACACAGAGGGAGGGAGAGTACTACCACAAAAATATGATCTACCTTTGCACGTCCCGCCGTGAATATCAGATATTTTTTGTCCGCTGTTCATCAAATCCCTAATAATCTGTTTGGTGAGTGAAGGTTGCCACTATTGAGATATTGTTTCTTAGAAATGAGTCAGTCTTAAAAGATCTGCGCTTTCCACGAGTATGTTTATAAGAATTCCTGTCAACAGTTAGTCTGAACAACACACATTTGCTACGGATTTAGAAAATGTTTTAGTTTTTTTAAAGAAAAAACAAAGGTAGAGATTATGCATAAGTGAAAACCTTCTTGTTTTACTAGAGAGATGTCTGCAGTAGATTTCCATACTATTTTTTTATCATACATAGAGAACACTAGCCATAAAAAATGGGATTCTTCATTAGTAGATGGATGTATGTGTATGTATTTTAAGTTACACGTGTAAAGATGATGATTGATGATGATGATAGATTTTGATGGCCACTTTTGTGCACAAGGTAGGCTAAATGGGCCGAGCGACCTCCAAAGGTAATGAAGCGAAGTCAAAGATGAAACAACCTTCAGATATCCCCACGCCGGGATTCGAACACGGGTGGTAGTGATCTGTGGTCCAGCACGCTACCGCTAGACCACGGAGGCGCCCAAGTTACACGTGTAAAGACATGGGTGCACGTTTTCATGGTGCTGTTGAATCGCGTTAAACATAAACCAAATTATAATCGCCATTATGGGAAATAACGTATTTAAGACAAAAGTAACAGAGTCCATTCCTGTGTTATTTTATAACCTTTTATGATGGCGTCCTTAAAAGACGCACATATTTCTATTCAGGTCATTTAAATAGCATGACTTGTACTAATTAATATATATTTATGGCTATTTCAATGTTTGTATGGTGTATTTCACTCTTTATTAGTACCAGTTCCAAAGAATGGTCATCTAGATCTACCAGAAATACCTCATTATTGCTTTCTGCCAGAACGTGTTGACAATATGGAGTTTTTGTAATGCTGCATCCTGGTATATTTATAAATAAATATTTATTTATCTTTATTCCAAGTAACATAACACCAACGGTCTAATTAACTAACAGTGATAAGGCAGAGATGTTTAATGATTCACTCCAAAGATTTATCATATCAAAGTAATGAAATAAAAGCTTTTGGGAATAACAACTTGAAACTGTTTGTCTGTTTTATCAGATAAATTCTCAGTCAGTGATTCCATATTTTCTAAATTTGTCTGCAAGATAAACTATGTTATACAGTAGTTCTATATGTTGTAACTGTTGTGCTTGAGTAACTTGAAACACATTTTGGACATAAATTCATTTTAGTGAACAGTAAATTAATCTGGATCTAAAGTTGGCACAATTGCTATTATAATCATTTATGGCTCACACACACACACACACACACACACACACACACACACACGTGATTCTTAGAAAAGCAATATTTATTTGTTTAAATGTCCCCAAATCCAGAAATGTTACCGTGATTAATGTTTGCAACGTGAAAGCATTTAAGTTTTTATAGAAAATTTAAAATGTAACTTTAAGCAGTGGAAAATCAAACATGTTTAATTTTTGGATTAGTGTGGGATCCCTAACAATCTCAGAAGTGTGTTCTTTTATGGAATGCAATAGGTTTTTATATTAGCTTAGTAGATGCTAATAAGACATTATTATCAAATTCACAACATACCACTGATAAAGTAAGCTACATTTATGATGTGGAGTGCATACTTGTAATTTCTTCGATAGCTTCAAGTTGTTTACCATATTACACAACTAATTCAATATCCAGGTGCCATGAACCTTTGAGTTACATTAAAAAAGTTGAACTTTGAGCCTGCACAGGTGTTACACGTGGTTCCTGGTGTTTTTTCTTCTTCTTTTGTTAGTTCTGTTAGCAGGCTATACCTTGTATTCTCCAAATGGTGGCCTTAAAATATGAAAACCATCCAGTTTAGTTGTAGTGCATAGTCTTAATATCTTATGTGCAATAGTAATACGTTGTTACTGTATTGTTATCATTGTTATTATTGTTGTTGTTGTTGATCTTGCTGCTGAGTAAATATAAGTTTGTGTGGTTTTAAAAGGTTACTCAATGGATATAAATTTATTGGATTTTTTTTAATGATATGACTGTTTATTCACAAAACATATATATATATATATATATATATATATATTGATTGACATATAGTTTGAATTCTCAACTATTGGGCTTTAGAAATGCATGTGGTAGTTGTTTCTAGTTGTAGACTTCATATATTATAATAATAATAATAATATATATATATATATATATATATATGTGTGTGTGTGTGTGTGTGTGTGTGTGACACATTGAGCTACACTTGTGACGTATTTGGTATACTCCAGTGACATCGTATATTTAGCTGGGTTTTTTCCATGTAAATGAACCTTCTCTTAAAAATGAGTAGTTAAGACAAAATCTGTTACAAACCAGAACAACACCTAGACCTTTACATTTGGTTTTTAACATTTGTTCTAAGATTTAGTTTCACTCATGAGATGTTTTGGTTGTAACTTATTGAGAAAGTCTGAAAGGTTTAACAAAGTAACATATAAAGTCAGAGGTAGATCTGCTTTATACTGATGAAATAAACTGAACTGTCAGAACATTAACTTGGTAATATTATTTGTTTGCACTCATTACTCTTTTTGCTAAGTGTGTCATTTTTATCTAATTTTATATAATTATAATTTAGCTGTTGGGCGCAAATAGTTTTTTTATGTTTACAGTATTCTAAGTCATTACACGTAAATAAATGTTATTTAAGACTCAGAATATTTGCCATCATTTGAATGTACTTATATGTTGTGCCAAAAGAATGTCTCCTTTCTTTCACAGATGTTTTAACAAATTGATTCATATATAATTAATTTGACCAGAACAAGCCTGCTGCCTTGTAATAAAATGACAGCATTAAATACAATATACATTTAAATTAATTTTTTCCTACCAGATTTGAGAATGCAATCGAGATAATAGAAACTCCCATTTATTCTATCATTTCAGGTAATCTTTACCCAATTCCAGTACAGTGACCAATCATGTCTTCCTCCCGATGCATTGAGGAAGGCATTAGCAAAGACGTTTGCTGACCAACAGCGTTTCCAACTTGGTCTAATGGACGATGCAGCAGAGTGCTTTGTAAGTGTTCCGGTTTGAGTTTTGTAATATAATAAATACTAATGTGCACATTGTGTAGAGACTTTCGGAGACCCATATAAATTATAAGAAGATAATTAGGACTATTTCACGATGAAATGAAAAAAATTATGAGAAATGGAAACTGCATTTGTTATTGAGGTAACCTCGGCATTTATCATTATAAAGAAATGTGTTTTCATATTTATGTATCAGCATTGAAGTGATACAGTTATTTACCTGTTCTGAGTATATACAGTGTCAGTGAAAATCAGTAAAATATCTATCAGTTATCTGTTTTTGTGGACTGAGAGCGCGATGAAGATTATACAGTATGCCAGTTTACGTAAACTTGACTTAGTAACAGCTCTATCTATCTTGTCACAAATGTGACAGGCTTGTTTTATCACCACCACCTATAATCACCTGTTGACTGCAAATGTTTACCTAGTTGTCCTGTCACTATCACAGATAAGCAAAGCTGCTTTCAACAGTTCACCAGCATCTATCGTGCTCAAACAATATGCTGTATGGCTATGAGTATATTATTTATCAGGTGAGCTGTAATGATCATGTGTTCAGACATATCAACTGCTTCGGGTACCAGCTCGCGTCATTGAAATTGTACATTATTGCATTAAAATAAGAAAGTTGTAATATTTGCTTTGCTGGCAATTCCACACAAGCCGGGTCAGTCCTTATCTGTATGAAATTAGTTTGTCCACTAAAGCATCAGTCATTTTCTGTTACTGATCACTGACAGGTGTCCTTGTTTATCACCAGCAATATTTGGTTATGTTTTAAGCATACGTACAAACACTTATCACTGTAGAGTAATTTATATTAAAGAAAAAGTAACCCAAAAGAACAGCTTGTTAACTGTTCTTCACAACATCAAATACCGATGTAATTGTAAAGCTCTATTCATGTTGTCAAATTAATCAGTCTGCTGGGTATATTTCATTTATGATTACCTGAAATGAATGCTTGTGTTTATAAATTCTGAACACAAGCTGCTTGAAGTGCACAAAACAATGTTGTGATGTGAAGTAATCTGTTTTGAAAACGTTTTCTAATGGTAGAACCAACATTTCGTTGAATCTGGTTTGTGGAGGGTTATTCTGAAGATTGCATTCATATATTGATACTGGTGGGGGGGGGGGGAACCAGCATGTTTTGCTAAAAGATTTAGTGTTTCGCGCCCGTCTGCGTTGCTAGAACTTTTTCATACCACTTAGCTCCTATGGGACTGCTTGTGGTGGCTCAGATGGCAAGGTTTTTATATTTGCTTTCTGAATAATTGTAGGCGCATATTTTTTAGCCTTCTCTTACGGTGTCAGGTAAAAGTTATTTGAAATTGATCAATAAGTGCAATTAGTAGCACTCTACAGGTTACAGATTTATCAGTCTGTTTGTGCGTGTTAATGTATCCAAATGTGCCTCGGCCGGCCGAGTGTCACTTGTCATGAACCAATGACCGTCCTTTGTCCGCTGACCAACTGTGCCAGGACACAATATGTAGGTGGTTATTTTGTAGGTGTATAGCCTCAAATTGAACCTGTGTCGTAGGATACCCCATCAAGCGCTCGGCAACGCTATTACCATGACAACGCCGCATCAGGTGTCTGTCACTGATGCATCAATGTGTTCTATTCAATATGCCACAGAGTGACTAGGTGACTTCATTGTTATGCAAGATGGTAACATCAGTGCTGTTTGTTTTTAATGTTTCACGATAGAGTGAGAGATTAACTGTTTGCTATGTAGACTAAGTATTATAGGGAATTGTATAAACAGTGTCCCAAGCAGCTTTTATTTTGTTTCCTAACATCCACTGTAAGTGATTTAAATGTCATAAATTATTTGAATAAAGTGTCCAGAATGTGAAGCCTCATTTCGATCTGGTTAGGAGGAAAAGATTCCTTTGAACATTTGATTTATCCCCAAAATTACCATATTTCTTACTGAGTTGATAAATATTCACTGACTTCAGTGGTTATTAGGAAAGGTGAACATCCTGATTCTATTTATCAGCTGATACATACAGGATGTACCAAACTATGTTAAGAGGATATTTCCATGTGATCTCTGCTTGCCATATAAATATAAAAGGAGACTTAACTTCCCACTTACCTAGAGTAATTAGTCACCATTTGAAACTGGTTATTATAGTTGGAGCCTTTGATCTGTGATGAGTACTTCCTTATTTTGTTTGACAGTGATAATTAATCTGATATCACACTAATGTTATTTCTTGGCCTCAGTATCATAACATCGTATCATAACATCTGTGTTCCTAGTTTAGTCATTTAGGTAATACAAGTTGTTTTAGCAGTGAATTAAGGCACCACTGTTTGAGGAATGGATTTATATCACATAACATGCCAACAATAGAACACACTGTGGGGTGCTAGCTAACAGGGGTGTCATACAGATTATTGGCATCTGAGAGAAAATGGCATGTCAATATGTGTTGTCTGACTTTTGGTTGTTTGCCGTTCTGTTCACCGTTAATTACCATGCATCACTCTTTGTTCAGAGATTAAGCTTAATTTCACAGAATTGTGTGAATTAATGTCACTCGTTTTCTGTGAACTTCACCTCAGTGTAGCTGAAAAATGTTAAGCACCAAATATCGCTATGCGTTATAAAAGAAACAGCAATGAAGAAATAGAGAGATTGTGTGTGTGTGTGTGTGTGTGTGTGTGAGTGTGTGGTGCATATTGGCAGTTATTTTGTACCTATTACAAGGTGAAGTATGTAGATAAATTAGCATTAGGACAGAGGTTGAAGTGGTTCCAGCTGGGAAGTGGTTGTTTTCTATGGCAGAGTGGGTGGTTTATAGATTTTATGCTAAGGTAGACTCCACCCCTTCCACCCATCCAGTCACCCTTCACTGACCTGTCACAGCCCAGGGTCAGCCAGAAGGAAAGCCTCCATTGTAGAGCTTTTACCCCCTGTAGTGTTTACATCCACAAGTGCTGACCATGGGGAGAGATGCTGCCCTGGCTGTTGATTGAGCTCAGTGTGCGTGATCAAGCACCGATTCGCTGAATGCTGATTTGATCTTCTCCAAAATTGACCGGTTTATGCTGAACCAAAGGCCTCTGCGTAACAAAACGCTGAGAAGCTTTTATACTCTCAGCAACTGGCCACTCGTCATTGCCTGACGAGATGATGTAACCTCCAGTTTGTTAGTAGATAATTGTGGTCGGGACAGCTCCTAACTGGTAGGATTTAATCTGATAATGCCCTACCCGGACTAACCCCTACCTGGGCTCGGCACACAACAGTGTAACATTTCTTTCCCTTTAGTGGTGTCTTTGTTCCACAGTCTGCACACATGAAGACTACTCGTCCAATCAGGAACGAGTTGCGCATCTCTTATGGGGCTAGGTGTGGTCGTTGGTTTTGGTCAATAATATTGGCTAATCAATCTTCCGTGTTATTTGGCATTATTTCATGTCGGACTCCATTGGTCTGATTAGGAAGCCATAAATTATTTTCTGCTCACCTCTGGTCGGGAACCCTTTTATGTCCACCTGATTACGGGCCCTTCTGGCACACCTTGGCAGAGACTGACCGAGTTAATCCTGGCTGCTGGCTATTTATCTCAGCTGGACGGTCGGTGGCTGAACGGACAAAGACTTAATGGCCAGAATAATTGTCCGTTTCCAGGACGGACGGTATCGGCCTCGGTATTGTTGACCAGTCCCCGGTAAATCTATCAAAACTCGGTAAGTGATCCTGCCCTCAGATTTCTCTAATCCATCTCGTGTTGTGAGCGAGCTGTGGAACAAACATATTTGGTCATCCCACCCATGCACACCATCATACACTGATAGTCATATAGAGAGGTCTGACGCAGGTATTAGTCAGGTTGTCTATTAGTGTCACATTGTCTGTCTGGACGTCTGTCTGGTCCGTGGTGGATTGGCTTAATACCCAACTGGTCAGTCGGGTGCATTCAATTGAGTCATATTTGGCATGTATTATGGCTGGAAAATGATCTAATGAGTTTGACTTAATGACGGCTTCGTGTTGTGGTGTGTTACTACTCCCTGGTCAGCGCCTATTCAGGTGTATCCATATTAAGCCAACTGCGCGCGCATGTGTGTGTGTTCCCGGCTGTTTATCACTAGCTGTGTTCTTGTTCTCTCATGCCTGTCAGTATATGTCAGATGAACAAGCTGCCAGCTAATACTAATCTGA
Organism: Paralvinella palmiformis; assembly: GCA_025642065.1. Classification (NCBI taxonomy): domain Eukaryota; kingdom Metazoa; phylum Annelida; class Polychaeta; order Terebellida; family Alvinellidae; genus Paralvinella; species Paralvinella palmiformis. The sequence continues at coordinate 1,732,236 of JAODUP010000127.1, read as the reverse complement.
AACAAACCAGTTGAACACTGTTTTGTGTTAGTGTATTTAGCAACTATATATATATATATATATATATATATATATATAGAGAGAGAGAGAGAGAGAGAGATTTGTTTTATTTTCACTTGATACTTTTTAATTAGATAAACATTTGGTAGGTTCCAAAAATAGCAGTTGTTACCAACTTTCAACTGGCACAGTGATCTACGAAATGGAGAGAAAATGACCTCAGGTAGCCACAACAACATCAGATATAACGCCTGTGACTATTGCCAGCTTATTAGCAATAGGTAGCAAGAAATAACAAAAACCCTGGGCAGCACTTTCTGAAAAGAATCGTTTAGGATTAGATATATGCCCAGATCAATATAAGACCTCTGAACTTGCATTCAACCAAATTATATTCACATGTTGCAGGGTAAAACATAAACTAGATTATTCCATACTAGCAAATATAACTTCTTCTGACCTATTCATTACGTTGTAGTTTTATATTAATTATACATATAGCCAATTTAAAGCTGTAAGTGTAGTAAGAATTTGTCTTTTACAGTGAGACATCACAACTAGTGAACAAAATTATAATTGCTCATGTCCTTTGTGACTAATGTTTGTGCAGTTTGGCAACTTGCTGTGGATTTATTTTCCAACTTTTCTCCACCTTTATTCCATGGAACATGACTTCCCCCATGATTATTTCTGAACTTATTACAGTTTAGCAGATGTTAATACCTAATCTGGAGAGTGATGATTGTGCACGTGTTAGGCTAAATGGGCCGAACGACCTCCAAAATTAATGAAGCAAAGTCAAAGATGAAACACCCATTCAGATATGCCAACGCAGAGATTCGAACTCGGTGGTACTGATCTCTGGTCCAAGTTGTAACGCTATTAATTAGACCACGGATGCGCCTAATTTAGAAAGTAATACTACTAACTGACTTGCAACTGATATTACTTTTTTGGAAATAAAAACAAGAAAGAAATAACATTTTGTCATCTAACAGTTTTTGCTGCATAAACTGTCACTGACTGCTTCGTGGTAATAGTATGTCTTTTGGGTCATGTTTTGTGCTAAATGCATGTACTAATCACGATATTTTAATATGATTTGGTATTCAGATGAATACTTTACCTGTAGTGTGTACTGTAATGTGTGACGTTTCGTCGAATGAGACCTTAAACTTCGAAGATAAGTTAATTCTTGACTACAGATGTTGGCGTAAAAACGACATCAGTAAGTCTTAGCGAAGTAGGAAATGAAAGCCAATGTCAAATACATAGAGGATGAAGACAAACAGTGTAGTGTGTGTTAGAAGTGAGTAATGGTTGTATATTGTGGTTTGTCTGCTGTATGCCGGGATGGCGTAATAAAATGATTATAGACAGTTGGGATGTCATTCACGATTGTCCACAGTGTTAGCCGGGCAAATAATTGATGCTCTCTCTTTCTCATTGTGAGTGTGCATGCACGCGCACGCCCAGGTGGGTGTTTCTTTGCACCTTGTTTCTTCATTGTTTAACCAAAGTGGACCTTGCAACTATTGAATTTCTTTTTGAATGAGCGCCGACGTAGATATTGATTATATACTATGGTAATGAGCAGCATGGAGCGGTCTCCTCCACACACCAAACAGCATTGATCTTAGCCAGAACAGTTTTATTAAAAACCACACGCTGACAGTTAGTGGACATGGGTGCGAACTGTATATTTAAGAGCCGCCGGCCTATTGTCAAGAGTCCGATTGTGGTGTGGCTGTTCCTAAACTTAGCCTCCAAGTGCACCCCCCCTCCCTGTCGTGTCTGTAGCATACCCAGGTCAGTGACTAAACCTCACACAGTAGCTCAGCGGCGTGGACTGGCAAACAGAATGGCTGAACTTTTTGTGTCAATCATGTAGGAAATGCAAAAACACGTACTTAGTCACTGAGATGAGACAACTGAGTTCGCTAACACATCATCCACTGGCACTATTTTTAGCATGGTGTGTGTTTGTGTGTTGTGTGTGTGTGTGTGTGTGTGTGAAAATGGGTAGACACTGCCTGAGAATTGATTACCATTTTGTAGCAATACTGTCCTGTAGCCAGGTGGGATATTAATTAATTAATCAATTCCCAATTAGCACCATTATTATCAAAAAAACACAAAGGAAACATAACGACGTAATACATCACTGATTTAATACATAATCACTGATTGTTAATGGGTAAGAGAACATAAAAAATGTATCAGGTGTTCTCATTAAGACAAGAACAAATCTCTGATGTAGGCTACGCACAGGAAACACACAGGTCTGTATGACAAACCAGTAGCGTTTCTCAACCAGATATCTCTGGTTAGTTTTTGTTTGGCCCAAACATGTCTGATAGGAGTTGTCTTTCATAGCCTTTGCTTCAATATGTCTGAATTTTAAAAAAAAATTAAAAAAAAATTAAAGAAAGGTTAAATAAGGATTTTCCCACAGTGAATACAGTGTTAAATGAGAGATGGAGTTGATGATGATGATGTTGATGACGTTTCTTGATATGTTCATTTTATATATAAATTATTTGCTTACTATTTAGTCCGGGTTTTTCTTTCAAAGGACTTGTTAACCAACTGGTTCTACCTATGTATGTCATGTCTGTGGAAAAGTGATGGATGTAATGGTTTCGTAGCCAGTTTTGCTTAGTTGGTGTTATGGTCTAAGCCAAAAACTAGAATGATCTAATGATGTAACATGATTTATTTGGATGACAACTGGTGGCTGAAATCAACACCCTGCTAAGTACTTAACCAGAATGGTGTTAGGTAACACTAACAGTGATGGGGGATGTCTGACTTTATTGATAAAATATTCAATATTTCTGGCTTTAATTGATATTGATTAAATGTCCTTGACATACAGAATTGCGTTTAGCAGCAGTTTCACAATTTATCAAAGTCTTACCAAAGCATCATATTTGTGTTGGCGTTTTGCTAATCAATGCCTTCCCAGCCAAGGTGTGTACTGGCCTGTGATGTTTCCTGTAACATCGCAGATACGCATCAATGATCAAAGGCTCTAGATCACATCACCATGAAAGGCCAAAGAAAAGCTGGCCACTTCTTAGACAGAGCTAACTATTTGAATCAGGTCTGTGTAGGTCTGAGTCATCAGACCATAACACTAATTAAGGTTTGATGCCTCCCTGTGGGTCTTTGGCCCACTGAATGGCAGATGTGTGTTGTGTTAGACCCAGGCCATAAATGGCTAGTGGGAAGTCATCATTTATATCAAGTAGACTGGGAGGGACCTTGTTTAGAAACTACTGCAGTGTTATTGTCTCTGCTTTAATAGGTCTCGTTTACAAATGAAATTTATTTCTCTTCTCAGGAAGACAATCATCACGTATACAAAATCTATTCGGTTTCATAGATGAACACTTCTATCATTAGCTTGTAAAAGATTATGTAACGTAAAGTGTGTGCTGAATGATGTGCTATAAACCAGTGTCGATTATTGATACCAATTTTATTGAAGGAGTCTTCATTACGTAATTCCGGCATCTACAATGTCATTCGTTTCATGGCCCATCGATTACCGTGCATTGAAACATGATCATACATAATGCTTATTCACTTTAAACTGCGAGATGACCTTTCCTCAGCATTAATCAATCACTATTATAGATAGCGTTGTGCTTTGACCGATTCCATTTAAAACTGGGCTTATTTAATCAGGCATGAAGGTGCACTTGGTGGTCGCATCCGGCATCAGATCAAAGTGCACTTAACTAAAGGTGTCCAGTATTAAACAGTACCTTGAAGAAATGAGTAAAGGTGCTGAATGAGCTTCCTGTTGAGGGGTCGATGTGCTGCTGCATGATTCTATATTGGCTATGGCACTTAAGTGTGTCCGGTTCCGATTTATTTGTCAACTGTATTCTATTTTCTTTTCTCTATTTCCAGGAGAACATTCTAACCCAGATCCACTTTCACATCGCCAATGGCGAATCAGAAGACATGTGTAATGCCAAACACTGTATATCGCATCAGAAGTTTGCCATGACTGTCATCGAACAGGTATGATGATTATTTCCTCGATTCGGTCAGATCTTAAATAACAATGTACACAAATTATGTGTGTGTGCGTGTGTGTGTGTGTGTATAATATATATATATATATATATATATATATATATATATGTGTGTGTGTGTGTGTGTGTGTGTAATCTGTAGATTGATCATTGACGAGTTGACGTCGTTAGGATAGTAAATCAAAATTCACAACATTCTGAATCGTGCCTGCATTATTCCAGATTAGTATTCATCATTTGAATGATATTCCCTTTTGAAAGATCATTTTATTTGATATTAGACAGACCAAATATTGACATATGTGATAATTCACGACCATAAATGTGTGTTACTGGGTGGGTTACGTGTCTGTTCGTGTCTGTTCGTGCATGAAATGAGTAGAGAGAAAAAAAATGGCTGGCATTATGAAGAAGAGCCATCTACCTGATAAACACATGTTTGTTGTTAGAAAGTTGAAAGGATGGGTCATGTTCAGCAACATCTTACTATATTTTGTTCATGTCAATATTACTCCGTGCTCTCTCCAGCCTGTTTATCTGTCTGTAACACCCCCTCTATCTCTCTTTAAATTATCAGATAAGATAAAAACACAGTTTCTTGACATACAGACAAAACTTGTGTTTGCCTATAGCCATGTCTATTTGCGTCAAATCCGCAGTTACACTTCAGTAATTCTGTGACGTCATTTGTAATTCGATTCATAGCAGTACATTAAAATGGCATGGCAGTTCGCTGCTTGGCTAATAATTTGAACGTTTCTGAGTACTTTGTTTAAGCACTTCACGACCATTATTAATAGAAGAGACGTTTTTCTAGTAGTAGTACTAGTAGTAATCCAGGGTTTAAAATAAATACAACATACACGTGCTTGCACAAATTGTACACACACACACGCACAGAGAGAGAGAGAGAGAGAGAGAGAGAGAAGTATTTATCTTTGAAATAAAATCCAGGTGCTGTATTCTCTAGATCTGATCATCTCTGTCATCTTTTATTTTACACAATGATATTTATACACAATAGCCTCTCTATCGAGGGAAGCATATAATATTATCAGATTTAAGGCCAAAATTGTTGTGTTTTAAAGTATATATGATTAGTTGATATTTTTGTGATGGCATCTGTTAGTTACAAATGTGAGTGTCAATGAAATTTAAAAAATTTCTATCCAACATTAAGCCTGACTGCAAGCTGTTTAGTGAAACTTGCTCTGTGACTTTGTCAACTTTTATTAGGGATCATTATTTGGTAGTTTTATTCTGCTTTCCGTGTATTAGTTGTACTGTACATTGATTATGGCTTGAACTTGCACTGTTTGTATTTGTGATTGTGAGCGTTGGTGCACGTACGGCCAAATGCAGTGCGTATATGTGTTGAGTGAGAATCGTAGAATTAATTCAGGTGCGTCTGTGTACAGTTGCATTCGTTGCATCTGTGTACACATTTGCACCCATTGCTGTAACAGCAACAGTTAGCTCTCTCTTCCCAATCAACAGCTTATGAATATTTATGGTCCGTAAGTTATTTATGGCGGCGCATTATGCAGGAGCACTAGACAAACATCTCTTTGTTACCTGGTGACCTCCTTTTCCCCTGCGTCTAGACCGTTAATATATGTGTATGACCTAACCAGACCCGAGAAACTGTCCCGTTTTGGTATTATTTATTATTAATGTGTTCATATTGTCATATGACAGCACAGTGACGTTACCGTCGTCATCATTTAGCTGTCCATACCCATTTCATGGAAACTAATTTGGGCTTCACCATGACCTGTCTCAATATTGTCAAGGTTCGGGTGCTGAAGACCCGTCTAACATCTGGCTAATGACATGCTCCGCTGATAACACACACATACAAAGCTGCTACTGGGAATGACTATACACAGTATAATTGTGGTTAGCTGTTAAAGATGATCAGGAAGACAGACAGACAACCACCTGTTGCTGGGGTCTTTGATGTCAATTACAGAACTCACACCGTTACCAGATATTATGTAACGAGAGTGTCCAAGGCAGATTTCAGGGGATAGATAAGGATCACCGGTTTGCCGAACCGCTGATGCATGTCCACTCTAAGCTTAGCACTACACTGATGTGTGTCCACGAGTGTATAGATTTGCAGTAATAGATATACGGGTGTGTCTTCGGCAAATGCTGTGAAGAGTGTACTGTGTCTAGGTTACAACATCTACCACACACACACACACACACACGGGTGTGTGCTCTCAATGCTTGTACACAAGTTCAGTACTCTCCGCTATATATAGTAAATCATACCTATAATAGTATTACGGTTGATACAATGTCGATAGAACAGTCATAATTATTGACTGTGAGTTTTATTACATAGATAAGGCTCATCAAATATCGTCCTTTGTTTGTTCTACTACTGTTACAAACACGGTCAAGTGTTTACAACTAAATACATCATACATAGTCTGGTTATACTTTGAACTGTTCTTCAGCTAAGAAACAAAAAAACAACCCAGATCTACTCTTGTACAGTTTTAGTCCAGGCCTCCTTGATGAGAGTTACTAATACCTAGTTGGTGTTATTTTATATTCGAGTCACATATCCTACTAGTCATGTCACTACTGGCAGGAGATAACGATAACCATTACTGTTTGTTAAAGTATTATTTTTTACGGTATAATGCCATTGTTAAAGAACAAATTGAATGTAGTACTGGCTTACCGAAGCGGGGTAGGTGTAATAATATTTAGCAAAAACCAAAGATGTGTGCTGGGTTTTTGGTGGGGAGTTCAATGGGGGGGTGGGGGTTGGGTGGATTGTTGGTCTTATTTTTTGTTGCTTTATTATTGCACGTTCAGAATGGAAGCTGTCAGCATTTATATTAACAGTTTATGCCGATGAAGTATTGCCATTGTTATACTTGTCAATGAGTGACTGACAGAAGATTGCTCTTCGTCAGATAAACACTCCAACCTTAAGGTTATTGATCATGGTCTAGCTCCGAGTGAGATTAAAGCACTTTTAATGATGGAGAACTGTATGAATGACGTTGCTTGTGGATTATTTTAGTATTGTCATCATGGTCCAGTTATTTTAATTTGATAAAATTTCACACTTCAGTGTTTTAGGATGAAATCTATTGAATGTGTGTGTGTGTGTGTGTGTCCATCCATCTGTCTGTCTGCTGGTCTGTTAGACTTTGTTGTTTTCTTGCATGTATAAATTCCAATCAAATTGCATCTTTCATTAATTATTTAATAACACTAATGTTCCATGTTATTTGTTTTTAAGATTGTTTGTCCATGTGAAGCCACTTCAGAGCCACTTCCTTTTAGCCAGATGGTACACTATGTGTCAACCAGCACCCTTGTGTAAGTATACTGATGTTATACACAGTCATAACATGAACATGGTAGGGAGAAATGAATCTCTAAAATTATGCTTTTAATGTTATATTACGACTTAGCTTTAATAATGGACTGCTGGGGCGTGTCTAATTATCACCATAATTGTCACCCAGTGGTAAATGAAAATGCTCTCACCCGAGTTAAACCCATCTTGATTATATCTTAGCATTATAAATCGGCATTGACAAGGTGTGAGTGTTTATTGTTCAATGTGTTGATTACTGTTGTAGTAGGTGGGAGGACCACTTTTGAAAAAACCCACAGTATTTTCTGAATGCCTTAGAATGTCTCATTGTGTGATCCTGTCACTGAGGAGAAACCTTGTCAGTGAGAGTGAAGCATTTTGAAGTAAATCAGAACTCTTTAGGCCAGATCTGTACTGGTGTCATACAGGGTTCAATGGGTCGGTGTCATTCTTTATAAGATGAAGTCTTTATTTATGTCTCTTCTTTGATTCCACAAGAATAGTTCTAGTTAGTCTTTGTAGTGCACCTGGTAAACTTTGTACTTAGATTCTTTTTGTTTTTATTATTATTATTATTGACATGATCAGCTTTCGGCTTAGTAATAACACATAATTACAGCACTATTGAACAGTATTTTAACTCACCAATTTTTATCGGAATTATTATAAAATTCAGGATTCGTTCATTAGTATTACAAATATTAAGAAGTCTAGACTATGGCTTGTTGTAAGTTGTTTACACATCATTTACCTTTGGTGCCATCTGGTGTCAATCACATGGTAAGTCCCTTAAATGGCCTGTGTACATATAGCATGCCGTCTCCTCACTAATTCAGTAGACTTTAAATCTGAAAATAATATCCTTGAAATGCCTGTCGAAAATAATGGTCTACTCTGGATAATCCCCATAGTCACCTGAGTATGGCCGAGTCCAGTCAGATGTAAAGGCAGCCACCAAGGACATTGTTAGATAAATAACCTGGCAGCAGCTGTCAGCAGTTTGTCCTTGTTGACTTGTCATACTTAATACTGTACTGAGTAGCTTTTAAAATCCGGTTTGTCCATTTTGTTTGTTGATTAACATTGGATCATTGAAATAAATGACAGCCGGAACAAACACGGTGATATATTGGGCCGTCCCTTCTGATAGGAGCCACTATGATATTGACAGTTGTGCATGTAGCACGGCAGGCAAACAAACATCACCGTCTGAATCTTGTTTATGGGGGAGTAGATTCGTCATGGCCTGTGTTATGATTACACATACATCATTACTAGTTAGCGTCGTCTCTTAGGTAATGTTAGTGTTGTTGATGAAGGATGTTCGGCTGTTTGTACTGGTGTACATTCTCTCTCGTCTTGCCTAACCTCTCATTACTAGACTTCATTAAGCATCGGGGATTGCAGACGTGACGGACGGAGGCGGCTGGATACATCACCTGTCAGTTTTTGTGAAACAGCCGTAACCACCTTTACCTACCCTGTTGACAAATTATGTCAATATTTTAATTACATTAGGGTGGACATCCCCCATAAAGATGCCATGTATTATGCCGTGAAACGTACCAGATATGACGACATAAATGATCATGGCAACAGTTTATGACATTATTTTAAATCGCTGTTAATTTTCTGATTATGATATCAGGTATGCTGTCCTTTAAAATAGAATGCAGACCTAAATTAGCTCTAGAGGTGTTCCGGGTCTTACCGGTAGTCTGAGCAGTTAAATATATAGGCGTCGTCAGTGAGTCAGGCTTTCATTTCACCAGTATCTCTCCTCCTACAGTTAATTGTGTTCTGTAAATGTTACATCGCTAATCAACATTATATTACCCTCCATATTAGGAATTCCACAGAATTCAAGGTGTACCGTCACAATATTTTATTTATTATTGTTGGTTGGGGGAGAATTTAATTACTTTACTGGAAATGCAGCTCCACCTATAATAACTGAAGGAATGCGTGAAATATCTCTCTGTTTGTTTTTGTGTGTGTGTGTGTGTGTAAGAAATGTTAAATTTATGACAGCCATTTCAAGGTATGGTAGTTATTTGGGGTGACTATAACAGCCTTGCATCATGGCGGATAAGAATGTTGTCATGAAGGTTAGTCTGTGATTTCTAGTGACCCCCCCCCCACACACACACACACACAGCCATCATAAATCATGGTAAAATGATCTGGTGATAGACTGTGTGGCCTTTGGACAGTACCTGAGAAGATCACCCGATATTGAGTTACATTTAGGTTACAAGACCACAATTTAAAAAAAACCCAGCTACAAGTGAAATGGAGCTTTCTTCATCCCCGACACTTGTATTTGTAACCTTAGACATCTCAGCTATTCTGCTGTTAGTTGTAGAAGGTCCCCCCTTCCCAGGATATACTGGTCTTATTAAACGCCGCCCTGGGATGGAAAAACAGTATTGTGTGTCATTCATATAAGCCTTGCCTTGGATTTCAACTATTATTTCCATATCTAGCAGTATTTATCATGTAGTCATGTTGCACAGGAAATAAGATCGGTTTGACATGAGTTAAAATTGGCCTGACTTATGTTACTGAAGTATTGATGTTTCGTGTGTATGGATGCCGTGCTGACAGGTTTTTGTCACACGATTCATAGATTTGTGACTCCTTTTGTTTGATGGATATACTGCTGGCTGTCAGAAATGACACTAAATGGTAAACGTGATGGTGTAGTGTGTGCTTTATTTGATCGATTGTGTTCTTGTCGTCGATCACTGAGTACTATCACTGAGCACCATCGTTCCATTCTCTTTGTGTCATTAATTGCAATTTAGTTTTATCAATAAGTTAAAATGTCTTTCTTCTTGTCTTATGTACAGATCTCAGGCCAAGATAGCAAATGGTGCTGCCACCTTTGGTCAGTTGTTGAAAGGAGCAATTTCAGAAGGCGATTATAGAAACTGTCCTGTAAGTGATAATGAGTAATGAAGTGAATGTACATGAATACACCCACATATACACACTGTAGTTCTGTCACCTAACCATCGTGTTGTAAAATTATTCAAAATAACAAAGTCCACTGTGTATCAGTTTTCTAATGTTCTGTTTGTATTCTAGAGTAACTGTGGCAGGAAGGTTCAGCTTCGGAGGACATTACTGAACAGTCCTGATGTAGTCAGTGTTGGTTTAGTGTGGGATTCAGAAAATCCAAGCTCACAACATATACACGACGTTGTGTGGAGCATCGGAACAACGTTGCAACTGAAAGATGTAAATAGAAGTTTATGAAATCTTGATAGTTTTGTTTAAAACTTACTATTTTGGTGTTTTACCTCATCAATTTACAATAATTTGTGCCAATTAATTCATCAGTTTATAATTGTCTTCTGCAGTTATATTTATATATTTTATACTTGTTATTGCATAACTGTATTTGCGAGTGCGTGCACGTGTGCATTGGTTAACTTATTTATATCCCTGATGCTTTCTGAGCCTTTGCAGTTAAAAGAAACTTTATTTTCACCGTGGCGTCTGTTTCATTTTCCTGTTTCTCATTTGATCGCAGTTGTTCCACGATGTGGTTGATGTTAGATGTAAACAAGGTTCGAAGCTCTACCTTGTTGGTGTCGTATGTTACTATGGCAAACACTACTCCACTTTCTTCTACCATTCAAAGATGAAGAGTTGGGTCTCATTTGATGATGCCAATGTCAAAGAGGTACATAATCAGTTCCAGCCATATCTAAATTATATCAGTTACTGTTTCTAGAATTAAAGACCATTGTTTTATTCTGGATTTGGACTTCTTCTGTCGCCTAAAAGCTTCTTTTGCTGACTTCATATGCAAAATATAAGCCAGTGATACCTCCACACTATACACAGTATAACATGTTGTCTCTCATCTTAGATGGGCAGTGATTGGTCGGCCATTGTGGACAAATGTTGTCGTGGACATTACCAACCACTGCTTCTGCTCTATGCCAATCCCGATGCTGAAGTGATTAATGTAAAAACAGCTCCACAGAAAACGGTAATTGTCAAGGAGATGGCATTTCTCAGCAACGTTGATGAAAACAGTAAGTCTTAAAATTTTGCTTAAAATTGTTTATTTATCGTTTCGTTTTTAGCGTGGTTGCATTAACTTATCCAGGGCCTCTCCATGGTCTTGCTGGCAGCGTGGTTGGCCACAGACCTCTACCACCTGAGTTCAAATCTCAACTTGGGCATATCTGAAGGGGGTTTAATTTTTCTCTTTGCCTCATTGCTTTTAGAGTGCACTCGGCCCATATAGCCTACCATATACACAATAATGGCCATAAAGCAGCAAATATTATCATCATCCAAACATTAATCTCGGCATTTATCAACATATAAAAATGCTTCTTGTAGGTTCTGGACCAACTGGAAGCTACCACTGTCGTCAGAGGTCATGTGACTCCCTGAGTGGAACAATTGGAGGGCAGTGCGTGGATGATAGTTACACTGAAAATATCCGAATGAAACGATCGGTGACGCCAAACCCAGACTCTGGAAAGGAGAAAGTCACGGCATTGCCACGGAGAGCAATCACACCCGGACCCGAATGGGGACATTATGATAGTGATGATGACAGTCGTACTTCTACAGTTGTCCACCAACGACAGTCAAGTTATCTGAATGCTCTAGACTGTGTTGACAGTTCAGACGTTTGGAAAGCGCCACTGTCTGGTGTGAGGTCACTGGCAGGCAAGACTCCGGATTACAGACATCCTGATTTGAAAACTGCCAAACCTGTTGATGCAAAGTCATCTGGATCACAGTACCATGAACGGTCATGTTATCATCAGACACCAGGTTCCAGTGCTTACCAAAATAGGTGTCACACTGCTCCATGTGATGGTCAGAATGGTTATTCAGGGGATTGTGTGTCCCAGAGCCAGGGTTCTAGCACAGCAGTGTATGGGTCTGTGTGCTCTGGGTCTACAATAACATCAGTGGCAGGTTCTGCCACGACATACCAAGTTGCAGCATCACATAATGGGACAAATACACATTACTTGTCAGCTTCACATGGAACAAGTTATCCCAGTGGGCAGCAGGCTGTACAAACATCACATCATTCTAATCATCAGCAATCTGTTCTGACATCGCATTATTCTAATTGTCAACAACAGTCTGTTCCAAAGCCACATTATCCTAATGGGCAACAATCCGTTTCAACATCGCATTCTTCTAATGGCCAACAGTACATTTCACCATCGCAGTATCATAATGGCCAGCAGTTTGTCCCAGTATCTCATTATTCTGGCAGTCAACAGTCTGACTCGGTTTCATCACAGAGAATGAATTATGGTAACAGTGCACAAGCTGTACCAAATGTATGCAATACAAACAATAGACAGGCTTTGCCATTATCAGCAACATCCCATAAGCTCCCTCAGAGTGCACCTAGTACTCCAGGGATGAAACGGGCCCAGTTCGTGGAGAATTCAGACTCATTATTGGGACGTGGCCCTAATTCTAGGCCAACAGTGTCACGATCGAGACCATCTAGCGCTAGACCGTATGATTATGGCCACTCAAGACCCACAGTTGACCCCAAAACTGGTGCAGTGATCATGCCAACCCATCAGCAGCCACCACCAGTAAGTGGTGCCCTTTCAGAGTGGAATGAAGCAGTTCTGATTGGAGACTTCACAACACCCGACAGTTGTGAGTTGAAGCAAACATCGGCCAATAAGACGCTGAACAGCAGTCGGTATGGTGCCGTTCAAAACGATGATGTTGATGATGGCTATGGCACATACATCAATCCAAAAACTGTTCAGAATGTGCTCAATATCCAGAAGAGTAAAAATTCAAAAACCGGTGCAAATAAAAGCATAAAGATGGTTCCAGTCAATGGTAACAGTCACACCTCGGAGTTGGCTGATCAGAAGAACCCAAGAGTGTCATTACACAACCAGGCTTTGTTGGCAGATCTCAAGGTGGACATACCAGGTGACAACATCTCTCTTGGCTCACACAAGGACTCTGGTTATCGTAGTGGTGGAAGCAGTGGTGATCGAAACAGTGCCAGCTCAGCAAGCAGCATTTCGTTCGATTCCCCAACGGCCGATAACTTTCGTGGATTTGCTGGCATTCACCGCCCTCTTGTCCATACCTACAACTCTTCATCACATTCTTCATCCGAGAGCCTGAGTTCAACGCAGTCAGGTCAGACAGTTAAAAACCTGCCAAATAACAGATTATCTCTAATACCTGAGAATACCCTGTCATCCTCTAGTTCATCCCTGACTATGAGTGGTGGAAAATCCCAGGAGAGTCTAAACAATTCACAAGGTGAGTACATTAAATAGGTCATGTTTGAACTTTGCATCATTAATTAACATATGTATTTGTGATTATTTAGGGTTACTTCTAGTCAATATCAAATGTCTTTATTTTTTCATGCGACAGATTACGTTGATGGCTATGTATCAGACAGATCACTGGATCACTCTAAGGTTTCTGATAGATGGGATTCGCGTAAGCAGAAAGTAAAGGATACAGGAGGCTTTGTTGGAGCTAATACTAATTATGGGCCAGGTACAGTTTCTCTGATGTGTGTGTGTGTTCTGTGTGTGTGTGTGTGTGTGCGGAAGGCATTATCACAGGAAACATCTACCATAACTATCATTTTATGTTTTCATTTCTAGAAGCGGAGTGCCAGAAACTTTTCCTGCAAGCAGAAGCAATGCTAGAGTTGTCTTCAAAACAGGAACATTCCAAAGACATACACGCAGCTCTGGCTTACTGCAATCAGGCAGTTGGCTATCTCCAGAAGGCACTATCCATTCCCGGCATCAGCAACGACACCACTGTTCATGTACGCATGAAGCACAACGCCTGCGTCCTGCGGTCTCGTAAGCTGCAGAAACAGATTATGCTGCAGCAACAGTCAAATGAACCATCCAGCTGTGGAATGCTGAAACAGCTGATGGAGTCTAATAAAAGCACCCCATTTCAAAGCAGTACCTCCATCCCTAGGTCAGTCTAGTTTGAATTTATTGTATTCATGAGATCTCATGACAGCAGCAGTTTTGGTTATGACATAAGGATGATACTGATAGTGTTAATGATAGCAATGACAACAACAGTTATTGTAGTGGCAACACACATTGTTTGGTTTGAAACTGTAAACCGGATATATGACAATGTTTATCTATTATATTGTCTTGTATGAGAGCATGTGGTTAATCACTAGTTGCTGTCTCATTTCAGGTTCTCACACGAGACGTTTTCCAGGTCAGACGTCAACCAACAAATATCTGAGACTGCTCCAGGAAAGGAGCACGTGACTGTCCAGGAGAGAACAGCTGGATTATATCAGCCAGTGCCACAATCATGTAGTAATCAGAATGTTGCCTTCAGCAGGAACAGTAATCATGTTGGTAACCACATGATAGCTGTTTCTGGCATAGCTCAGAGCAGGCCAGTTCAGGGAGTCACCATGGGCCATGCGAACATTCCACGATCACTGACTGACTCGGCACTGACACAGTCTAGTCTCCATCAGAACAGAGAAGTGTATCGGGAACATCCTTCACGGCAGATGGATCTGCCTACACCAACCATTGTGAACAGTGATAATTTAGATTCAAAGGATGCTCGTTATGTGGAAATTTATGGGACACTTCCTAAGCGAAAGGGCAAGAGAAGCAAATCTCCACAGAATCCCATAGTCAGTGATCACCAGTCCCAAGATGGACAGTTCCATGACCACATGAATAAACAGGACTCCTCATCCTGTGATAGTAATCGTGCTAATGGTAGAGTATCAGAGGAATGCAGAGTGGAAAACCAAAGCCGGATGGCACTCATCAATCACAGCCGTCAATGGAGTAAGGACGAACTTCGTGATATCCTGCTGAAAGACTTTATGAATCGTCCAAAAGCCTCCGACGACCATAACAAGAATGCAAACCAAGGAACACCATTGCAGCGCAGAAACTCCTATGATCCACTGGAGAATACAAGACATGGCGTGCGAGAGTTGCCATCACACTCGAGGCAGAACAGCCATGAGGATTTTTTGAGCAAACAGATGACAACAGTCAGCATGACGGATCAGTATCCAGATCTGCCACCAAAACAGAAGAATGCCAATCAGAAGCCGTCAGCTCATTTACCAATTAAAAGAACTCAGGAAGAGAGCCACTATGACTATTTACCTCTTCGGTCCAAGCCAAACCAGTCCATATCTTCTAGAATACCGTCTTCAATGGTGTCATCTGTGTGTAATTCGAGATTATCCTCTGGTTCTCAGCTGCCACTGTGTGCCACTTCTGGATTGTCGTCCAGCTCTAGTATGTCATCTGTTTCGGAATTGCCATTTACACATGGTTCCGGTATGGTAGCCAGTTCTAGTACTGGGATGTCCAGTGGTTCTAATTTGGGAATATCATCTGGTCCAGGAATGTGTAAAAATCCCGATTCTGGGTTGTCGTCATCTGGTTCTTCAGGAATGACCATCGTTGGCATTACTGGCATTCCAAATCGCAAACCATCTTGTACGTCTCCTCAGTTGGGTAACAGGCAGGCTAATCAGGACCCAGTATGGAAGAATGCAGTATGTGATCCATATTCTAGCAAACGAGAACTGCCTACTGTACCTAAACAGTCACTGAAAGACTGGACTGAGAATGAGCAAAAGCGATTCTATCCCAAACCATCTGCAGTGAAAAATAGGGACACATCCAAAATACCCAATTATGTGAAGTCGTATGAAATACAGAGGCCTGGAGAACAAGGTACTTATGACGATTTTGAGAGCTCTATTTGATTTATGTTGAATCTGAATTGTTATTGGATATTTTGGTTTGGAGTTTATTCTCAGGAGATTTATATTTTTTATAAACATTCATTGAAATGCTCCTTCAGGTAGAGCTGCTATAGCAGAAACGGTACCAATAAAAGTGAACAAGCCTGACACCCCTCCAAAACCAGCTCAAAAGTCAATGAAATCAGTAAAACCAGAGGTGCCAAAGAGGAAGTCTTCACAACTGTCTACATTTAAAGGTCAGCATAACACATTGTAAACCGAGATGTTATATGTGTATATGCAGCACAATAATTTTTTATCAGGGTTTCAGTTTATGATTAATTACATCTGCTTGGCTGGAGTCAGCATTATCATGTTGTGGTTATGGTTTGTGCTTGTTTGCTTGGTGTTTGTTCTTTCAAACCTTATGTAACACATTTCGTTAAAGCTTTTTTTTATATATATATATATATATGTGATATTTACAGGTGACACAATTGATCCATCTAACTCACTGCACACACATGGGCCTCCTAACCCTGTAAGTAAATCAAATATAAACTCCAGGTGTTGGTGGTATTAAGGAGCACATCTATTTTAAGGAGTCTATTTTTGCTGTCACAGCTAGTTACCTGATTATAATCATATTTGATGTAATTTACTAGATAAAACTTAATATAGTATTCTGAAAATGAGTGCCTAGTACAGCAGAAATAGAATTAATTCTTGACGAGGATAATTAGATAATGTCTCATTGTTGATATATTATCTATGTAAATGATACATTGTTTTGTAACAGTTTGTTTGATGTACTTTTATATTAATTCAGATGTATAAGAGGATTGGTGTTCCACCTACAGCTAGCTCAGCTCCACCTCCCTATGTACCACCACCTTCAGTAGCGACACCAGACTGTGATCTACCACCTCCACCAGCTGAGCTCTTGTATCCTCCCTTAGAGGATGGCATCCCCAGAAATGTTGCTTTAAACCAACATGGCATAACAACAACTGAACAACATACGAGCGCTGACAAACATCAGCCGGATGTATACCACGATGCCGATTATGAAAAATGTGGGAGTGCACTGATGACCGAGAATCGATCAGATGGAAATGGCGTAGCACCTGCCGTGCCTCAGCCCTCTCCCACAAAACCAACGCTGTCTAAGCCGAAGAATGCGACGAAACCACGTAAAAGTGTTACGTTCAATGAAAACATTGCCTTGATTGCGACGCAGGAAGAAGTTCCACAGGAAATCGACTATGTTGCGTACGTTATGAACCTCGGCAAGAACAAATGTCTGAAGCAAAATGGTGCCAGCATCGTGGATGGCGAGAACTATAAGGATGGTGAAGATGAAGAAGAGGAAGAAGATGATGACAACACCAGCGACTCTATGGATTCTGATGCCGTATTATGTAATCTATGTAGAAAGAAGAAGATCCATCCACCCGAGATCTACTGTGAACATTGTTGTTTCTATATGTCACAGTTCCAGCCGCAGGCATCGTGACAATAACTACACAGATTTGTACATAGATAATAATTTATTACCTTGATTATTGGTGCTTACTGCGTTCCCTGTTGGATCCAGACTGATGGCGATGTTTTACAAATTTGTCCCCAACAAGAATGGATTTCTTTAGCTGGATTTCTTCTCTGTTTACAGTGTTTCATAGTGTATATTTTCGTAGCATGTGACATTTTGTATTTCTTACAACTTGGCGAGCTTATAAAGCTTCAATTTGTGTATATTTTAACTTTCATAATTAAACAAAACATATCAGCTTCTCATTAATGTGGCTGATCTGCTAAATAACTGATGAAAATGAACCTTGTGCAATCTGCACATTGATTTTTGTGCACTTTTCTCTATCTAGACTTGCGTTATTTTTTTTTAATGTATTTTTGCTAAGTCTTGTTGTCTGAGATAACGTCGGAGAGAAGAGACCTTTATTTATTGTATAATTAGTTTTTATAGCGATTGCAAACAATGACCGCTTCCAAAACTCCTAATCTTATTTAATTTTCTTGCTTATATATATATTGTGGTGAGAAGTACTTGGTACTGGTTAATCACATGATTATTATGCTGGAAAACATGTTTATAGTTTAGCATATTCTGTAAATAATGTGATATAATTACTAACTGCTAATATTTAGTGTTCTTCCCGTTATCTAGGAAGAAAGAGAGTAGTTAGAATTAAATTACAACTCTGAAATGCTAGCCATTTCATCAGCATGCTTTGATTTACATTTCATCATATTACATCTGTACATTAATTGATATGTAACAGGACAGATCCCATTATTGTGTGCATGCGTGCGTGTGTGTGTGTGAATATTAAACCATACCGAAGGCAGCTGTTATTTTTTTAATGAAGAAATGCATTTGTGGTTGTGAACTGCATAGAATGCTATGCAAGTTATACCTTTGTTATGATCACAATCATCAAATGTGTATTATTTGATATTAATAAAACCTGTGCAATCAGAAAAACAGCTTTTGGGGCTTTTTAAATCAAACAGAACACACCAACTCCACATAATGAATTTCACTAACTATTTATGGCTGTTGGAGTCATTCAGTAGCATTTGATATTTATGAGCTTTAGTCACTGCAAAGATTGACCAATTCATTTCAGATTTAAAGTAGACCTGTTACCATCAAATCTGAGCCTATTTTGTTTTATAATTTGAGCTATCTGATGGTCTTCATTCTATATTCAGCTCATAGTTACCATAAGAATTTTATGTATTTCTTAATTTCACTCGGATTTTTTGATACTGATAAATTCATTTATTATTTGTAATGAGAATTAAAGTTCCCAAACAAAATATTACTTGAAATTAAAATGGCTGATTTATATTTAAAACTGGAAATAGATTTCTTGGTTTGTATAACTAGAGTAGATTATACATAATATATATGATAGCATGGATTTTTTGTAAAGCTGATTAGACATTTAGTGTTAAATATTGACATTTATCATAATCTATTGCATTCTAATGTACAAAGCGTGTTGTCTAAATGCTACATTTTATGCAACAACTAATCCTATAACTATCCTATAATTACCCAGCTCACACTATTCACTTCCACCAAACACTCATCCACAGCTTAATAATATATGTGCATATATATATATATATATATATAAACGTTCTAGGACATTGAATGGCCTAAACTGTACCGATGTGTTGTTAAACAACATTCATCCATCCATCCAAATATATATATATATAGTTTGGGTTAGATGTCTTCTGTATTGTGTAATGTTATGGGTGATTAAAACCACTCATCTGCTGATTATAGGGCTACAGTACAGAAAAAACAAGCAAAAATACACTGAGGGTAGTCAGTGTCTTGTAAGTCATCAGAAATATTTTTAATTTAAGTGAGAAAGTAGTAGCATTTAACATGATCAATAACTCACAAGAAGGATGAAGAACCGAACTAATGATGTGAGCTGAGAAATTAATCTCGAAACATTAGGACAATATCTTGAACTGATGATTTGGTATGTCAATACCTTGCTTATGCTTTTGGAGCTCACACATATACACACACACACACACACATATATATATATGCATCCCATGTTTTTGGTCATACCTCCTGTTGTGAGTTCCAAATAAGTTATTACAACATTACAATTGATCAAAGTATTACTGTCTGAGGGATACTTTAATGAGCTGTAATCTTTCCTCATCACCAAAACTACATAGGAACTGAACATGTATAAACAGTTAAGTTTTCAATTCTTATGATGGTATTAAATACTCTATACTACAATATAAATATACCTGTTTTGTAACAAATTAAGCATGGTTGGCAGACGTTATTAACACCATTAATTAACGGTTAACGTCATGTAAAAAACAGGTTTTTTACACTGACTTGTAAAAATGTCAATTTAAACTAAATGCAGCTATAAAATAGTAAAATGATACCAACATAACATCTACTACAGCATGACTGTAATACATAAACAACAATTCAGTTAACAGTATAATCCACATTATGATAACCCAATATCCAGTCTAGATGACCCATCGCTGACTACTTAACTATATCTAGCATGTGGGTGATTATTACATGTATATACTGCAGAGAATCTACAAGCCTCAGAATATTACCCTCTATCCAATGTTGACACATATATGTTATGATGTGACTTCATTTACCAGGTGACATATAGTGTTCAAATGTGACCTCATTTTTCCTTAGTGCATAAAGGGAGCTTGAATTTAATTTGAAGCAGTGTTACACTTTCTCATTGTCACATTGATGCATACTGAATCTTGGCTTATATTATAGAAAAGTTTAAAATAATACCGTGATTATTATTTAATATCCAGCCTTTAGTCATGTGTAAAGATGGAAGGCCACAGAATTCTATATGTGAATTTTTTTTACGTGTTACCATTAGAAATAAGAAATATGCAAAGTGCAAAAAGTGTGGTCATCAGCATGCTAACAGTGCTACCAGAATGCAAGCCCACAACACAAAATCTTCAACGAATTCAGCTTCATCAGCATCAATTGAACGAATGTTTTCCAACTAAAGTGCACAATCTTCTAGGCAACAGCAAAGCTTTTAAGCTGGTATTCTGCTGTAGGATTCTCGGAGGCAATATTGAATTAGACTATTACTGTTCAGATGGACAATATTGACTTTGCGTGGAGAACGATAAATGTCATTATTTTGCTATATTCCTAGTATTCATGTACAAATTCATGCGTCAAATATTGTGTTAATAAATATTAATGTATGTGAAAGATGCATAAAACAACACCCACTAAGACTACCATAGTAGAACTGGCTTTTAGTTAAAATGAAGGACGTTTTTTACGATTATTCAGTTTTTTACAATGTAATGTAAAATAAATCGGTTTTTATAGTAAAAAAAACAACCCTGAAATTAAGATATCTGCTCTCTTGCCCACTAACAGTGCTGATACTTTACCATTGACTGAAAGCAACCACCCAAGTAACATTTCTATACAATGCTTAATTTACTAATTTCTTCATTTCTAATAATAATAATGTAAATTTAATAAAACACCATTACTATTTCATCTGATTCAAAGACGCTGTTCAGTAAACTCCAAATATGATCAATTTAAATCCCAGTTAGAAATTCATATACAACTGATATTATTTACTAGAGAAACAGTAACTTTCTAGAACACGCATTTGTTTTGACTAGAATAAAAACAAATTCAGCTAAAATATTATTTGACTGGATGAGGCGAGGACTGGCTCTCCAACTGATGGCAGTTCAGATTTACTGCTACTGGTGGATTTATAAGTTGTTATAAATGTAGTTTTTGTAGAACTGAGGTGATATTTTCAAGTATTTAGCACTATGCAAACTTCACCATTTTGAATTTTCTGGTGACCGATCTTATAATCAAATAGATCACGTAGAATGGAGTTATAATGGTCTATACAAGAGTAATAATGGCACGGAGCACTGTTTCTTGTCTCAAGAATGCCTTTAGACAGTGGTTAAGATGAGACGTTAGCAGCTTTTCATACTTATTTGTTTGTTGTTCGGGGAGAATCCCCAGGCTGTCGCTTATTCGACACAATGAACATGTAGGATCAGTATGAAAAATTTAACTTTTCATATTGATCCTACATGTTCATTTATACTTAAACATTTGTAAAAGATAATCCTCTCAATTTCTTACCAACCAATTTGTAATACTGCCATTTTTAGGATTTAACATCATAAATTTGGACAACAGACAAAATCACAGACATCACTGGTAATGTTGTTCTAAATAACTTTAACATTTTATGTGACAAAATTAAACATATTTTCATTGTTTCAGTTGGGAGTAAAGTATATGTTATGGTCAATTGTGTCAAATGCAGCAAGTAACTCCAGAAGTGTGAGCAGTATCAGATTACCTGGTCAACTAACATCAAGTTTGTTTCTTTAAGACTATTATTCAATGAATATTTGTATAAACAGACAGCAACTCTATAATTTTTTTACGAAAATTATTAATTTGTTAATGGTTTTACAAGGGTAGATTTGTAGATCTTGAGAAAACACTTATATACGATTAACTATTTTTGTAACTGGGCTTATCAAAACATCTTGATACTCAATGACAAATCACGAAAGGTCAGCTACACAGAAAGTACTTCAACAATTCTATAATTTCAGTCTCTGTATTTAATTTGAATGCGACAACAGATAATTTGGTATTAGACAAGTCAACATATAAATATGACAAAGTGAAATTACTGCATCTTTAATAAAATTTAAATTACAGGATCCAATCTCTTATTCCACATTTGCATACCACCATTTTTTTTAATGCCATTTCTTGTTGGTCCCATTTATTCAACTGCTATACTATCTTGTAATAATGTCACACATTCATAAACATAGCCACAATACTTGTCTTGTTGAACGGTCACAAAAAGGTTTCATTTGTCAAAGTGGCCTTCATTATACGAGTACCGAGCTTAATTTCCTCTTGAATATTCAGTAAAGACATAAACAAAAACATCTATACATAACAAATATTTTTATTACTATCATAATAAACTGATATAAATTTAAGAACTTTTTAACGAGTCAAAGATACCGATTTAAAATATATCATAAAATTATTCACGTCTTATCAACATTTTTTCTTTCCCCATCAAAACAAAGAGAAGGTTCTTTAACAACAAGACAGCATTACTAAAACGGTAAAGATACACCTGATTCGAGTGCGTAATAACAATCTTATTTTACCGAGTTCTGATTATTCAGTGCTAAAATGTTTTGATGATGAGCAGAAGTCAACATGACTTATTAGCTGGGTTAGAGGATAAACGCAGCCACATATTGGACACTGGCCAATATCATCACTGCTAGATTGGGCAGTGTCCTCATCTTCAACATCTGTATCACTAGACACTTCAATACCACAGCTGGAGGCATGCATTTCAATCTGATTCTCTCCGAAAAGACCTACAACAAGAAAATTGATAGGTAAAAAGATAAAATAACACATCATGGATGATTATTTGATTAATTACTCCGTAAATTAAACTAGGAGAATAAATGCATGCTTACCTTTGCATATTGGACAGGTTACCTGTCCTGGTAAGTTACCTTTTCCATGACTCGTTAAGTCCAAAGTGCTGTTGAGAATGTTAATAATATAAATGCTATTTATCTAAACAGTTTGATTTTAAAACTGAAGAATACCTCATCATTATCCAGACATAAATACTAATCATAAATGAGTTAAAGGAACGGTTCATCCTCAGATTATATGATTTAAATGTGTAATGCTTATAAAAGTAACTCAAAATCCCAATATTATAATTCTGAACTCTACCTGATATAATAGATATATAAGGAAATAATCCTAATTAATGGAAGGAAGCCATTTCAGCTACTTTGACTGCTAGATTGTACTGACCTCAGATGGCACCAGGACTATGTGGCAGTCTTGATACCATCATTGTTTCATTGACATAAATCTGACAGCTCGGTAGATGTTTCTTATTACAAGATCATAAAACAATCTTCATAAGGAATTTCGCTATTTGGTTTCCTTTAGCCATTTCAGTAACGTATGAGGCTGTTAGGCCCAACTATACAGTAATATTCATAAATACACTTTTGTTCCGAAAATACACGTTTTGCCACCATTGCTTTAATCGGGTAATACAAACTGCTCCTGGTAAGTAACATCAGATTTCAAGAGCATCTGGTTTTCATCTGGCTTCAAAATGGCAGCACCAACAGATCATTAATAGTCAATTAACCAGCACCTTGAACTAGATTATTTGTAATATGTGGTTCATGGTGTTCATATTTTGACAAAATTTATAATCTGAGTAAGCATATTTTTATTAGTCCCAAAAATGTGAAATGAAGGTGAACTGTTGTTCCTTTAACTTCAGTCAGTAAATCGCATAAATGCTAGTTATGACAGTTGAAGGTGACTGATGATAGCTACACTGTTAAATAATATAAAAATAAAACATGATAACTGACAGTGTACCTTGTCAAGCAAGGACCTCCACATCCATCTTCAGCTGTAGATCTATGATCATAACTACTGATGTATTCCGTCGTGACAATACAGTTGGAGTTTCTTTTATCAGATGCCATTTCCTTAGGTCCATGTATTGTTTTACCTGGATTGTACACTGTTTGTTGACAGTAGTCCGCTGGAACCTTTCTCTTAGATGGGACTGATTCAGATATTTCCATTTTTCTTTTTTTACAGAACCGCTGCTTTTCCTTCAAAGATACATCTGAAGTTGATGATTTCAGTCTATTTGTTTCCATGCTACCACGTGTAGCATTTTCCTCACATAATAACCTGTCACAAGGTTCAGCTATGATTCCACTTTGATCATTCACAAAAACTTCATTACTGTCACTCTTACTCGACATAGTTTCTTCAATAAAAACCCTCGCTTTCTTAAGGAATATTTTCTTTTCATTCTTAGATAGCTTCTTATGCTTCTGTTCTTCAAAACTACACCGAAGATCTGAAACAAATATTGAAATTTAATAGTTAAGCATTTGTGGCAATAAAACATAGCAAAGACAAGGTTAAAATATACCATTTAACCATCTCAAATGGTACTTTATATTAAAACTATATAAGCCGTATAAGAAATTTATTTAAGTTGTATGAGGAACATCCTATGAGTCTCAGATCTTCAGAGTTCGAGATCACAGCTGAGGACTGAAACTTGTCATCGAACATAATTACTTATAAAAGCACTTTAAACACCCAGTGGAAGATCCTGAGTACTGTAGGAATAATGTTGCATAGATTAAATCAGTTTTCACAGGCACGAAACTGGTGAAAATATTAATCCCACAGCATAGATTAATATCAAGAATCGTATCATTTAAAATATTTTGTTCTCATTGTTGAAAAACTGTATGACCTAGTTACAAGAGGATATAGCTACTAGTTTGATCTAATGGTCATTTCACAAAACAACACCAGAGTTGCTTCCGCTATTTGGCTTAATGAGATTGCCACAATAGACAATTTCCACGACGCATGCACATTCCATATCTACTGTGGTTTGTGGGTCAGTGAAGCTGTGTACATAGTGAAGTAGCATGGAACAAGAAGTGTAATGGGGAACTCTGTGGAAAGCTATTCCCCAGGTGGCAGCACCTGAAATCCCGGTCCAAATGTTTCACTTCCGATCAAGTCTGGGCAAAGCAAAAAGGGTCTTATGCGTGAATACTTTTGACCAAATTACTTGTAAGAATGCCTTCCAATCAGAGTTGTGTGCCAATATTTTATAATGTTGGAGGCCACCAATTCCCTCACGGTGACCCGAAGAGATACAGTGCCTGGGTGAATGCTATACGATGTGTTTAGCCAAAGACCCCAGCAAGAGCAGTGTTGACTGTTGTGTGCTGTGACAGTATGAGCATTTTGTTGCAACAGACTACCTTATAGAAACCACACACAGTGAGTTTTTGGTTTTGTAATGCCATATCAATGGCCTGTATACAATTATGGTGTATTACTTGATAATAAAATCCTGCAATAAAGCAATATATTATTTTTCTAGCATCAAACCTGAACTATTTCTGATAAAATGCATAAATGTATTGTAGGCCTATTTGTGGCTACCGCTATATCCGATATTGTATCTGTTAGGATATTATATCTGGTGAACCTATGACTTAGACAATGACATTTTGTTGATTTTAGCATATTGGAAAATATAAATAATTTGATTTCTCAGGATGATTATCATTTTTCATTTCAGGAATCAATGAAGCCTCTACAGAAACGCTTGGAGTCAGATGCCATTTCAACACAGTTTATTTAGAATTAAAAACTGTCAAATACAGACATGGCTAGAGTACAGAGAGCAGCGAAAAGGTGTAGAATAACTCTAGAAAATTCTGTAACATAGGTGGTTAGAGATACAGAGGCGGGGGTTATTGAGGAGGTAATTGCTGAGGCTGATACCATTGAAGAGCCAGAAGTTAAAACAGTGACTATGAGTTCTCAGACATATCAGAGTGGTGTGACAAAGACGAGCGAGACTGGGAGTAATTCCATAAAAATACCCTTGTTTTCCCTCAGAATGTTTATAGGGGATAATGATGCCATCCACTATTATACAGGCTTGGAGACATATGAGACATTACTGTTTGTTCTGAGTACACTAGGACCTGAAGTGCATGGTCTGACTTATATGTACGGAACCATATCCCAGACAGAAGTTGTTGATCAGTTCTCATGAAACTAAGACGATATACAAGAAATTTTTTTTTTATTGAGGCTCTTTAACATATCCGAGTCAGATGTATACAACATTTTTTTACAAGGACCCCGCTTCATGTCATTGCAGTGGATAGAGGTATCTCTATGGCCTGACTGTGATGTGGTACATTTCTTTTCACCAGATGGTTTCAAAGCCAAATTTGCTACAAAAAGAGTAATTGTTGATGGTACTGAATGCCTGATCAAGAAACCATCATGCCTCTTTTTTATGAATTTGTAATACTGGGTGATGGTGTATTTGCTATATATTGTTAAATAAATAATTTGAATATAAAACCAGTTTTGTTATAGATTGCTAGTTTGTTGAATGAGAACAATATTTAACTACCAGACTCTAACTTATGGTGAAAAACTTGGTGTGCAAAAAATTATCTTTCCATTACCATACTTACTCTTTCCCATTCACAAAAAAAGACATATTCACATGAACAACTTTATCCAGCTTTTTACTCATACATATTTAATTATAAAAAACTATCCATCTCTTTTTTTATTACATCTGTGCTCTAATATTCTACTTATCAAGTTAAACAGGATCATTCCTATTTTTGGACCTATTGGTATGCTATACAGATAAGGTCTGATTTATTAAACACCGAGGATTATATAACATCTTATTTGTTATGGAGTGATTAATAATGGAGAATTATTTTCAAACGTGTACACACTATTTTGATTAACTTCTTCAGGGCAGGAGTCAAATAGTAAATGCATTTGACTATATAAGCAATGTTACAAGCTTTGATAGAGAGTTTTACTTTATATTTTAGTCAACAGCAAGAGTGTGTCATAGGCTTAAAAATTAGTTGTTAGAAAATGCAAGTCCCCGGATGCTGACTGCAATGCTCTAGGAGTAAATATCACAACAGATAAATTGACATTTTAACTATCCAAACAACAGAACCAAAGAGAATAAGCCTGGGGTTCCAAAAGCACAAAGTATTTTTGGACCAGGTTTCTCTGTGCTGCCATCTAGTGAATGCCCCACAGAGTTCCCCATTGTTTGTAAATTTACGTTCTTGTAGTTGTATCAGTTTCATTTTTATTAAATATAATGTAGAATTGTTTTCGCTAATAGATAAGATTATTTACATGGGGAAAGTCTACTTTATTTTTGCTGAAAAAAATTACGTTATTGAAAATAAATAATTAAATTGGGAATTGTAATAGACAGGTTATCAATATATGAAACATACTATGATCTCATGATTGGTAAAAGGAATGTTTTTATCAGATGGTTCAACGAGCCCAGTGAAACGCGATCCACAAACAGACTTTTGTTAGATGGTCTAGTTAGTGGCATTAATTGAATAATTTATAGCATTAGTTGTGTTGAAGCTCAAAATGAGCCAAAATATAAATAATGCAGTGAACTACATCAATACAAAATGGATGAGTGAACACATAACAACCTGTAATTAGGTCATATGTTAAAGACAGTATAGGCACATTAACGATATTGTAAATTTAATAAAGTTAACTAACTAGCAAGGACAATTCACGTGTGCTGTTCATTGTAGCACCTCCAAATAACACTACATAACATTTACAGTTTTCATTAAAAAAATCTAAATAGAGCAATAACAAGATTATTGACACAAATAAATAAACTGGCTCCTCTATACTACTAGACAGTACATAATACAAAACTTCCTGGAACACAATTGAGCTCAAAATGATACTACCAAATAAACAAAATTGTACAACAAGGATTCAGTTATGGTACACCCTAAGTGAATTATACCATCTGGCAGATCTTTGAATTTATTTACTGTGATACATATTGTACAAGCAAGATACAAAACCAGTTATTTTTATTATTGTTATGTTTCATTATTATTAATTTGTCTACTCTTAACAAAAATCCAAGCCACAATTTATATTTAATATCATAATTTACCTGCAAATGTAATGTTGTTCATATCCATGCTCTGAACATCTAGTTTTGATAGAAACCTTTCTACTGCAGTAATAAACTGAAACATAATCATATTTTTGCATTTATTTGGAATAAAGTTACTAAATTAATGTAACTAATGAAATAATAATTTATTAGTAAAAAATAAGACAGTGTCTTTTATACCATAAACATGAATATATCTGTAATTTCAGTGACATATTAATTGTTTTGATAGCACACACACACACACACACACACTTTATAAAATAAACTATTCTGCTAATCCAAACAAAATAATTCCTTTAATGACATACATTAATTCATAACAATTATCTTCTGAAGTAATATAAACGGTCTGAATTATAATGAAATCTTAGCAGTCATAACAGACATTCATCGTATTAAATATTTATTAACAAATATATTCGGATAGTAATCATCTCATCTAGGAAATTATTAAGATGGTCAAATACGGTATGGCTCTGCTATAGCGCGGTCCACTATACAGCAGAAGTGGCTATAATGAGGGAGTGTTTGTCTCTTGATTGAATGAATCTATTTACTATTTGGTGATAACCCAAAATACTACCAATGATTACTAATAACCCATTTTGTCAAGTAACTAAGTGAATTAAATATTAGACTAAACAGCTTATTTCATCTGTTCATGTGGCAATTGATAACCCAATTACCACCATCCATCACACACAAATCCACCCATAAAATAAATCTGTTTCATTTATTATATACACAGCAAATACTTCCATATAAACACCACTATGTTACCATCATTATCGTATCAAACCTTGATTGCCACCCTGAGAGTACAACATAACATCAGCTTTTTAAGCTAGGCGCTCAAAACAGATCTTACTCCATTAGAGAGAAATGGTAGGTGATTGGAGGAATACAGCGAGGTGAATCACAAACCAGAATATGGTGTACCAGAGTAGCACTATTTGTGGGTGGCTGAAAGAGGAACAATAGCTGTTTGATTTTGTTCACCATCGATTCAAGTGATGGAATGAAATGAAGGAAGGCCATAATTGCAAATGATCCTGAACCTGACAACGCAATGTTTCAATGGTTTGAGGAGCAGTGATCAGACTTTACCCCCATTAGTGGCCCTTTTCAACTGTCCAGGTTCAGAAGTTCCATAATAAATGATTTTTATGCGGATCATCCCCATGACTTTATGGCAACCAAAGGTTGGCTGAAAGGTTTCTAGCAGTTAGGATTAAGGTCACCCCCACATCCACCATAATGCACATAG
The DNA here is from genome assembly GCA_025642065.1 of Paralvinella palmiformis. Lineage (NCBI taxonomy): Eukaryota > Metazoa > Annelida > Polychaeta > Terebellida > Alvinellidae > Paralvinella > Paralvinella palmiformis. The sequence continues at coordinate 1,702,604 of JAODUP010000127.1, read as the reverse complement.
GATGATTGCTTGAAGACAACCATTTCTCTCTGTGGTTCACTTATAATGCAGTTCATGACCTAAGGACCCCAGTCACCACATTACAGCAGATCGACCTACATCATTAGTCTTCGAATGAAATATTCACATTAAAGCTTTTCTTTATGAGGGCTTCCTCAAAATTACTCACAGGAATATTCTGTTTCACAAATGTTTCCTGAAATTCTGGAGACTTATTTTGCTGTGGCTCTTTCTTGTATTTAGCTTTGGCAGCAACTACAAGCTTAACATTCCGTGACCACAGAGCTTCCTCAACACTGCCGTTCTCTGCTGTGCCTGCAATTTTTGCCAAACTTGACTGCAGCCTTCAGTTTGTTGTTCGCTGAATTAAATGAGAATATATATATATATATATATATATATATATATATATATATATATATATAAAATCACACAAAAAAAAATATAGGAAATATGATACTATGGCAACAAGAATAAAAAACATCAGATACTAAAAAAGAAACAAATAAAATTAATATATATTGTATAGAGTACTGGCACATAAGAACACAACAACATTTAAGTAGCAATCTATATGTCATGAAATATATGTGTGGAGAATAGTTGGACTATAAATGGCTAGTCCTTCAGAGATATTAATTACACCTTCAGTAAATGAAGTTTACTTTGAGCAAACAGATAATGACTTCATTTATGCTTCTGGGCTGGCTCACAGCTATGGATGAAATCATGGCATTTTTCACTTAGCATTACAAGACATATTTCCTGTTGGAGTCATGTGACAGTTTTGCAACATGGCAGCATCTAAACAGGATCTGGAATATCTAATTAAAAAAATTCATAATTCTTTTTTTTTTAATGGCATTGTAAATACAGAAAAAGTCCCCCAATAGTTAAAAAATATGGATATATGTCTTAAATAATAAATTTATCATGTTTAGTCCTACATGGCATTTACTACTATTTTCACAGACAATGCCTGAAGCTAACAAAATCTTGCCAGAAAATATAAACAGTAAATTAGAACCAGCTAACTGTTTTGTTTGGTATCACATAAACTATTATAAGTGTGTTGAAGATTTTCAGAGAAACTGTGGTTTTCAACCTCACTAAAATTAAATATGTCTCCTTTTTTCTAATTGCTAGAAGTACTCCATGTATAAAATACCAGTATATATATATATATATATATATATATATATGCTGTGAATTGAATGTATGATTGTAATGGCTGTGCAGTGGTAGTGCATACTCAACTGCTAAAATGTAAGCTGTTATTCGCTTTCCTAGTTTATGATTTTGACTTGTTTAAATCAGGTGAATTGGTATTACTTCCAAACCACATCAGTATCTCTTCACAATTTAGAAAGCCAAATACTTATATTTGTAGCAACAAATACTTTTGGTTGAAATGTATTATAAATGGTATTATACAAAATAATATGACTACATAACAATCAGGATGTCCTGATAAGATCAATTACAAAGACAGTCAAATTCACTTAATCAATTGTTGTTTCTGGGTGTTTTTCTGTGACCCATGTAAAAACATCAATAAAAAATAGTTTAGATTCTGATTGTAATGTAAATACAGTCTTGCCTCAAATTTGTCATTTTTGTCTGTCTTTGGCTCCTGTAAATTGTTTATCATGATCTCACTTGAGTTCTAGTTTTTTAACATATCTGTTACATTTGACCAACATGTAATTTTCTCCAGGTTGAAATAATTTACAATGTATGTACACATTCTTGGGATCAATGCACAGTGATATGGTGTTAAATATCACTTGTATATTTATAACACATAGCTTTATATATTACTGGAACCTAATAACAAATTATATTTTCCTTCTTCATTGGGGAATTGGAAACATTACATTACGGATATTCAGCTAGGGATGACTCAAAATCTTCTAAAATTACATGATGACGATGATGATTGATATTTTATGGCCACTTTTGTGTACATGGTAGACTAAATGGGCCGAGTGACCTCCAAAGGTAATGAAGCTAAGTCAAAGATGAAACACCCTTCAGGTATGCTCATGCTGAGATTCGAACTCTAAAATTACAAGATGAAAAATCAAATATTATTGATCTGATTTCACCAAGTCATATCAAATCCCTAATAATATCAGTATTACACATCAATACAAATTTACCTAATACCATCTTAAGAACATTAACTGTCAAAAAATTATCTTGCTGGATGAACTCAATTCTTTGAACTCAAATGGTTAATATCAAATAATGTTGAAACTGAATATGGCTTACTATAATGTTCTCTTCTAAGGGGCATTTGTTATAAATAATTTATATCAATGACATTTAACATTCCTATCATCATTATTTAACTCATTAGGCCATTTTGTTATTGTCATTAAATTCTGGTTAAACTAATTCCATTATAATACATATGCTGCAACCTAACTGGCAATGATATTTTCAGACAAAAGTTTCCGTACTAAGCTCGATCAAATTGGAAATGATTGTGCTAAAATTTTAGGTACATACATTGATGAAAATCTCACTCGGAAGAATCATTTATCTAATGTCAACAAAATATTTGAAATGTTCTTTTCGCCATCAAACAAATAAAGATAATTCTACCATATAATTGTCTTCAAACTCTGTATTACTCACTGATTCATTCTGGAATTCTGACCTGGGTAATGCTACTCAATCTAACATACAACCATATTATGGAAACAGGCTCAGCATACTACATAATGCAAAACTGAACCCCCCCTTTCAACATTCTAGTGTCCTAAAATTGTGTATTATATATGAATACCCAACCTCATTCAATACTATAATCACATTTAACAAGGATAACCCCACTGCAATTAGCACTCACCACTCACACCTATTACATGTTAAGCAATGCAAATCACAATTTGCACATACATTACCTTTATATAAATTATCTAACATTTTGAATAAATAGGAAAATTCGTCAATCAAAACTTAAATTTAAATTATTTGATTTATATCTAATTCTAACCAGTGTTAAATGCACCAACCCATGCTACAGTGACTATCATCTCTGAATCAGAGATGGGTTAATTCCATTTTGTCAATTCCAATTCCACATCAAATTTACCAATTCCAATTCAATTCCAAATTTTTCAAATACCTACAACTTTTTACCACAAGTAGATACTCCAAGTACCTACTCCGAGTACCTACTTGGAATACCTGCTCCGAGTTGTCATGGAAGAAATATTTCTGAATTAAAAAATTAAATGGTAAATTAATTTGTGGATTATTTTTGTAGGAAACTTCAATTCCAAATTTATCAATTACCTTACAATTTTTTAAATAATCAATTCCAGAATTGGAATTGCCCATTAATTACAATTCCGGAATTGAATTGATCCCATCTCTGTTTCTGATATTTGTATTTTTGCATTTTTATGGTATTTGTTTATTTACTTATTAGCTTCATTTATCTGTATTGCAAATAACAAAACAATAATCACAAATACAGTTATTACTTTACATATGTGGACTCATGTCCTGTTTTTAAATGTATTCTGTAAGAAGACAGGAAATATTCCAATGCTGGCCCCAAAATTTCTAAATGTTATACTTATTTTATTTAACTATTACTGTAATTGTAATAATGAGTAGAATTTGAAAATAAACCATTCATTCTTGACACAAGAAGAACTTGTTAACATAGTCAATGCCTTTGTTATAGCTCATACAGATTATTATAACTCCCTATACGTCTGATACTTTTCAGTATGAAATAAATTATGTTGCAACCTTTTTATAAACAAATTATAAAATGAATTCCATCTTACCCAGTAACTGCTTTACCAAAGAAATGTTTCTGTATTGCTGTCACAGTGTTAGATTCTTCAGCATTCTTCTCACATTCTTCAATCAAACTGTCTTCTTTGGAATGCTGTAGTGTATATAGAATACATCCAAGTATCAATGTTTTCATCCAATCAACTCACTTCTTAATAAATATCAAGAAAAATATATCTCACTCAAATTTATTTGTTTCTTGTATTAATAAAACCTGTTGATTACAGAGTAACATTACTGATGCCTTTTAAGAACTGGTTAAGAAAATAATTAAAAAGGTCTAACATGACCAGACACAAATATAACAAAACAGAATAAATGACTCCAAAAAGCAGGAAAGGAAATCGCTGAGTGAACTGAGCTACATTTCAGCTGGGGGGTGCACTGTATGTTTCTGAGAAATATTAGGGTTTTGTGCATTTTTAGGACAATCTCAGATTACTTGAGTGGGGATAAAACATGTCTTTTGCAAGAGATATTTTCTTCAAACAACCAGTCAGACCCACTTCCGATTTCCAAAAATATTATTTTGGCTCTGGAAAAAGTGGAAACCTGGCAAAAAACAGAAAATGCTCATCCCTGTAATATAGAACACACACTAACATACCTGTACAGAATGGGACGGTGGTGACAAATCTAGTTCATCATCGGTGGTAATGCGCAGCAAAGAGAGACCAAGCTGTGCATCCTTCCTAAACGGCTGAGTACAGACGACTTTAACTCGATCCCATTTCTGAATGAAAGACTCTTGGTGGAAATGTTCTGATGAAGATATCATTCATTCATTTGACATGTAGAATGTACAGCGATTACTTTCCGATATATTGCATACACGGCATACGTACTGCTCGAGTTGTTCAGAGCAACAGTCAATCACGTAATGAAGTACACTGTGACAAACTACCAGTTAAAACAGAGAAATGAGTGAATATATTTAATAACAATCGACAGATTCATATTCTGCTTTACCTCTATTAAACATCCTCATTGATGTTTTATGTTTTTCTTTACGGCATTCGAGTGGCGTCATAAATGTTGTGCTCGGCAGTAATGTAACATAGTCTTTCCCCAATGGCCAATCAGATCTTCCAACCAAGATTTGAGCAGAGAATACAAAATGGGTTCCTGTCGTGTTCAATACAAATTATGTGTTAATCAGATTTTTAAAAACCTGTCACTAATATCATATAATACTAATAATGTATATTTATAAAGCGCCAAAATCAGGTAACCCTGTTCTGAGGCGCTGTACAATAAAGAAAGAGGTGTTTAACAAAATGATTAAATATAATGAGTACATTAACAATTAAAATAATTAAACCACTAATTAATTAAACTAAACCACTAATGTCCTATCCTTTTCAAAACTGTATTAGTTTGAGTTATAACTCTTGATGTTGAATAAACATATAAAGAACCCAAATTGTGATAAAAAGAACTGCACCTGAAGTTTTCTTTCCCATAATAAGAAATTTTCCTTAAAGACTAAAAAAATTAATTTTGTTTTCCAGCAAAACTGAAGACATTTTGATGAATTATAAAATTTTACCGAACTGTTACTACTAAACAAACCTATATCAATATGTGATATCTGACACATTCTGTCAAGCTGTATCACACATTCTAATTTTCCACTTCTATCATTTGAAGAACTGAGCCACTTTTTTGAACCATCTCCTTTCAGGATATTTTCTGCTGGATTTTTGGGGTCCTGCAATAGCCAAAACAGGAAATTACAGGAAAGTGGCATGCTAAAAGACATAAAAAAGGACCGTATCTGTAAAAAGATTTTAATGAAGAGGGTCAAATTATCATCATATTATCTAGGTGACATTCTGAACAGGATACAAAAAACATGTTGCTGTCTTCTGGCCACTTCTGAGAAAATGAATTTATTGCGACAAATTGTTATTACTGGCAGTACAATAGAATGTAGTTACTAACAAGATTGCATGTTTGGTTTGGCTACTGCCAAAACAAACTTAGAAGGAAACCATTATCTCATTTTCTAAAACAAATTTTGTGGGCTAAGCAGCATTGTTGGGGGGAAAGCATGGAAGTGACCACCTCTCCATGAAGGAAGAATATATGCACTCTGAAATAAATTTTAAAGTATATATATGGCCAGCAAGGATATATGCACTCTGACATAAATTTTAGAGTATATATATATATATATATATATATATATATATGGCCAGCAAGGGGTTCTATGGTTTATGCATAATGGTATGAAATAATAATAATTTTTTTTTATTAATTAAATTAATTTTAGATTACAGGTAATGATGATATAACCTATTAAACAGTAAAACTGGTAAAGGAGTCATCTACATGATATACAGTGTGTCTATGCACTTATAGCGCCAAATAAAAACATTGGATATTCAGCAAGCATTTTTCAATGAACTCGAATCATCACAGAAAGTCTGACTGATAATAAATTTTTAACTACTGGTACCTACAAACAACTCCATTCAAGTTCAACCTGCAGGTGGTGGTTGTCATTTGAATGAAGGTCAAATATTAAGGTGTTGATCTCTGGCTTGAGACTGTAATGTGGATGTCAAATCATCAACAAATTAAATTCAAAATTAAAGTTTCTATACAGACAGGCCCAGACTGGGGTGTCAATTTTTTTTTAAAGGCTAATTACAGCACTAATCCAAAACCAGATCATGCTATTTTGGGCTGACCAGGAAATACAAAGCTAGACTATAATGCACCTGAAACAAATCGGTTGTTCAGTTTCTTTTCAACTAGAACAATAAAGACCCAATACCATGTCTCTTCAGATGCTGCAAGTTAAATCGTTTGGAAAAAATACTTTAATTACACAAGAATATTGGCTTAAAATAAATTACCAACTGAAACTAAGTGTTTAACAAGTATGTTTTATATATATATATATATATATATATATATATAATTGATCTGGTGATGTAATATGTATAAGACATGAAATGGAAAATGATTAAAAAAACAAGATATTAATTTTTATGACATGGCAAAAAATGACCACTGTTGATGTGACCAATTTCTCCTTAACATCAATGGGTGGATATTTCTTTGTGTTCAGTGCTTCTACAATTGACCTAATTGTTGATTGTTCAGACTGTGGAGTTTTGTCTGCCTATATCCTTTATTACAATCACATAACCCAACCAGATGATTTAATCAATTTATTCACTGCCCTGAGAAATACAAAGCTTTTTAGTATCCTGTCGCTGTTGAGCAACTTTTTCTTTGCAACCTTCTTTGCCATCTCATATTCTGCCAATGCATCTTCCTCTGCAGTAGCAGACATGGGGTCAATACTGGAATTTCTTATTTAAAAAAAATGGAATTGGAATTGATAACTTTTGAATTTGAATTGAAGTTTCCTACAAAATAATTTAAAACACTGATAATAATACTATTTGAACTGGACTGAAGCCTATGCATAAAATTTGTAATATGTTTCCTTTGTAATTCACCAAAGGCAGCTATGCCATAGTGAACAAACATTTCACTTGCGCTACAATGTTTATCCAGTTTCATCAGTCGCCTAAGGCTATTATTATAGCCTACACATAGTTTTTTTCATAAGGGTTTCAGAAGAATCATACCAGGCATGATTAATTATATATATATATATATATATATATATATAATTAATCATGCCAACATATATAGTGCAAATTTATACTTACATGATTATCTAGCTACATGTTTATCACTAGCATCACCAACTTATAACATTATATATATATATATATATATATATATATAATTAGGGGCAAATAGTCCCTTATAAGGCTCATATTATGGGCGAATAACATTAAAAGGCGAATAATCACATAGTCTTTTTATGTCAATTTCGCCCACCTATTTGGTTGTTATAGTGGTATTCCTATGTTTTGTTATGTACAATTAAATGGCCTTCCTAATTAAATATATGCCTGTTTGTGTACAAAAATTAAATGTTACTTGAATGTCTACATGCTTTTATGCTTTCATGTCTATGTCGGTTCTAGTTGCTCTATCATTGTTTCATCGAGTAGATTGTGGTTGCTGGGCGTGTTTGAGTTGTGTGTGTAATCAACGTTGAAGCAGGAAGTTGTAGTTGCTTCAGTCAATACAATAAAACATTGAAATATATGTCGTACAGTCAGGCCGTAGTCGATCTGCAGAAGATCTTCGGCTCTGGGCAGAATACGAGAACGGCGACCGCTCTACCCACCAGATCCCTCCGAGCATGTGCCCGCCTATACGGACCACAATTGTAGGCCTTCATGGGTGGCCTGTTATTCAGTATTATTATTCAAAATAAACCGTCTGATATTTACATTATTCCAATAGACTATAGGCCACTGTAGGCCCTATGAATATATATATATATATAAATAACTATATATATATATATATAAAATTATACATATATAGTTATATATATAGTTATATAAAAATATATATTTATCTATTGATATGGGCTGATCTCGGCGACATACAAACACGCATCTACAATTAATAAACACTTTAATGTAATATGGGCCAAAATCAACATATATTTCAAATACCCACATCGACCTTGGACCAGTCGGTCTCACCCCATTGACATTATACTATTTTAATGTTAATTGATTGGAACAACTGGGGCTGGGCCGATGTCTAAATATTGATACTCTAATGAATATACTCAATACTGTATATATATATATATATATATATATAATATATATATTAGCCGTGTAACATGTTACTCCTAAGGCTAAGACCAACCCTAATTATTAAATTAAGCCGGCTATGCCTATGGAGGACTGTCACTATCACGTGACTAGATCTATCACTGTGACTATGGTTTGTAGTTTGGTCAATTGGTGGATAACCCACCCGAACTATCAGAATTATAATGTCAAAGTGGGTTAGCAGTACACGGAATATATATTTAGTGTGTAAGTTAATGTGCTTCATACATTATATATAATAATAATAATTTTTACCTGTGAATTAAAGGACACTAATAACTGCAAATTAACTTGCGGCATTATGATTATCAGATTATGAAAAAAACGAAACCCCGCCAAAATTATTTAACACCGTTACAGAGAAATAATAAAAACAAACCGTTTAGACATGATTTATGTTGCGAAAATCAATAACCCATCCTACTTGATTATTTGATTTCTCGATATACCTCTCTACCAATTAGCTACAAAATCTGCCAAGATGATCAGAATAAAAATGCTTATTTTATTTTGTAATCTTGATTATAGTGAGTGCCATAAAAGAGTAAGAATTTAATGTACGGTAAAAGTTAAAAGCGTAGTCTAGTAAATCTAACTTGTCTTTTCAATCTTTTTTCAATTTACGTTGAAATATATTTTCTATAATTTATATATCAATGTAAATACATATAATAGTATTGATCATGGATGACGATCAGTCCATTTTCATGAATAAATTAAAGACTCTAGATATATTATATATCTAGAAAATGGTAGACTGTTGACATGAATACAGGTGATTTCGGCACAAGATCAAACCGGGACAAGACCAATATATATATATATATATATATATTAACCACATAGATCACTGTTGATATACGAGCAAACATGTAAGTTATGTAACTTTCTATATTAAAATACCTCCATAAATGAAGAATGATAACACTAATGTTGCATGTATAGGCCAAATAGGGGGTCTAGGACTAGATCTACATGATAATTAAAACATTCCTAATAATTAATTGCCTATAATCGCGAGAACATCCATAATTTGATGTACTTGTGTTTGAATTTATTGCAAGTTGTGATCAGTTAAATAAAATCTTGGTATCTTAAAACAACTGGGGCAATTACTAATTGGATGTTCTTGTTTGTATTGAATATCATGTGCTGGTTAATCTGCTGACCAAGAAGTCAAAATTTATCAGGCTAAATCAGCATTCAGGAAAGTCCTTATTTATTTCATAATTTTTCTTGAGTATTTAATCATTTCTTTATAAATGTTTAAAAATCATTTATATATGATGCTTTAAATCATGTTATTGTTACTCCTTTCTTATGGCACACAGACTATTTTTTGCCAACAGAACTGGTCGTGGAGGAAAAATTAAACCCCTGGGAGGAGTATGAAGAAAATATACCTGCAGTGCATGCATTAGCTGATTGAGGCAGGAAGCCACATCATCTACCCACGCATTGACCAGGATGATTAGTGTTTTACAGCCACTTTTGTGCACATGGTAGACTAAATGGGCCGAGCGACCTCCAAAGGTAATGAAGCGAAGTCAAAGATGAAACAACCTTCAGATATGCCCACGTCGAGATTCGACCATGGCTGGTAATGATCTGTGGTCCAACACGCTACCACTAGACCACGGAGACGCCCCATTGACCAGCAATTGCTGGACTAATTTACATAGGTTATTTTTTCCCTGAGAATAAAGTTCTATAAAATTATCATTATGTGCCTATGTTGGTTTTATATCAGTGTTGTTCTTATATAAAACAAGTCAGCCTATTTAACCTACCTGTGAACAAAATTGGATGTAAAACAGCAACATTGATATTTATATAAAATATGTAATAATGATTGACAATGCGCAGAATTTTGTTATTGCAATTATTAAAAGAGAAAAAACAATTACACAATAATAAACACAGATCTAAACATGTTCATTAAAACTCGTGAAAAATTATTTAATAACTGTTTGCTCGTATATCAACAGTGAGATATATATATTAAATATTGGTCTTCTCCCGATTCAGTCTTGTCCCAAAATGACCGCACACTGTTACCATAAGTCGATAAGACAAAATTATAATTAAGTTACAGATTATAGATCTACTCATCTAGATCTATCTATTTTGCTTCTTATAGAAGATTTAATATATATATATATATATATATATATATGACTAGGTTATTAAAGAATGTAAGAACTTTCTTCCTGGTCATCAAGATAATTAAATACAAATTGTTTTAGGCCTTTTTTAAAGAACTTCCATGTTCATTAAACACTTAATTTCAGTTGGCTATTCGTTCCAAGCCAATAGATCTATTCCTGTATAGGTGTAGGCCTAATTAAGTATTTTTTCCAATGATTTAACATGAGAGACCTTGCACTGGATCATGTATTAATATTTTGTTGGGATCTGGTTAATTTGAAAACAGTAAGTAATTTGGTGCTTTGCCATTTAGAATATTATGAACTAGATTTAGTTTGAGTTGTTTGGCATGGCACCATCTGCAGGAAAAAAACTGACAGATTAGATAGATATGCAAAGGAAACTAGGCTTACCATCAATACATCCAAGACACAAGTGATGAGCATCAACACCACACCAAATGACTTGAGTTTGTACAGGACTTTACCTACCTGGGCAGTCTCATCGCCAAACTGCAGAACATTTGGAAGTCTAACCAATACACCACCAAAATAAAGATAACACTTTACAACAGTAATGTAAAGTCCATCGTACTGTATGGCTCAAAGTGCTAGCAAGTGGTTAAAGGGGACATGGCAAAGATCAATGCATTCCACAATGGATGTTTGAGAAAGATCTGCTGAATATTGGTCAAGTTCAGCACCTAAATATTTTATTTTCATTGGGCCAGCATCAACAAGACGTTGACTGCACATTGATTTTTTATTGGAATTGAATTAAGTTTGTGTGTAGTTTACTCTTTGATGTAAAGAGAATTGACTCAGTCTTTCCAAGGTGGGGAGACAATTTATTATCAACCATGCAGCCATTACCTGATTGATTCTGACTCCTAGGAAAGCTCTTTATTGTTGAATTTCCATTGTGTTTTTACCAGACACTATAAGTGTAGAATCATCAGCATAGAGTAATAATTTTCAGTTGCCCATTGGTGGGACATCATTCATATAGAAAAAAACCCATCAAACCCAGGATGAATCATTGGGGAATGTTGTGGTGGTAGAAGTAACACCACTGACTTCTACCAATTGTTGTCACTCGTGTAAATAGGATTGAAACCAGTTTAGTACTGAATTTACAATCTGAGAACTTTTAGTTTCTGGATTAAAATGCCATGATCAACTGTGTCAAAGGCTTTTTGCATGTGAAGAAGCTTACCAGAAAATAGTACGTCTATGTAAGGCTAAGACAAATGAAATCCAGACCTCACAATTTCTTGTATTTTTCTTTTTGCTTGACAGCAAACAAGAATATAAGACTTGTTTAGAATGGTAGTTCTGTGGGTGAATGGATTATGAAACTGTATCAACAGCTCATGCTCTATACACATGATATGATGTAGTCATATTTTTAGGGTAGCTATCAAACAAAGGTAACTACATATGTGTGTGGGCTGTTTCCCTAATGCATTATCACATAGCATATATCCCAGGTTTGACCATGCAGCATCATTATAAGTGTTCAATTAAGAAAGTTGTATACAACTACGTTTTTGCTTGATGTTTAATTGTTTATAAATCACAGCATCGAAGAACATCTCATTTATTGAATCAAACATTTGATAAATTCTTTATTTATTGTTGTTGGTGTTATTATTATAATAACTAAACAAATCACTTTTCACAGATTAATTTTCCATCAATCTATAGTGATTTAAACTCTTACAATGCATAGACAGTACATTAAGGGGTTATATACAAAAATAAAATGTCATTCAAAAGATTGTATTAATTCCACTTTTTCAGTTTTTTTCATTCAACACCATGAGTTTCTAATATTTTAAAGTTAAACCTGCACTTTATTCAAAGAGAACCATAATGCATAAATTGAAGATTTTTTGGATATAAATTAAATAAAAACAATAAGAATGTTATGCAGTACTTAACATTCAGGTCAAATAAGTTTAACTCACTTTGTGTTTGGTGACACAGTCCTAATGAAGATGGTCTGCTAAACACATCTTGCAGCATTCATTAGAGATCTGAATGATAAATGATTTAAATCAGAAGAAAATGTATGTACCAAATCTCAGCTTTCTGAACTTGAGCTCGGTTGGGTGCAACATATGATTTGTGCAACAAATATATAAGTAAGTTAACCCTAACTTTGGTGAGTTTTAACAAACCCCCAACATATACCACAGAAATTCAGACTAGATCACTATCAGACATGTAGGCATTCAAAGAGAAGAACACATTCTTTCAAAATGCTTTATCTCGAGCACCATTCAGTGTTTAATAAATATCAATATTAACTCATTGAATGAAGCTTTCAATAACACATAAAATTAAATATATGTGTTGCTTATTATTTCTACTTTATCATAAATTTATATACTTGATATATATCGTGATATATATATTTATATAGGTCTATATATAATTATAATTTTGAATTCTATGATCTTCAGGAATATGAGAGAAAAACATTTGTCAACTGCAAGTATTTATAAATTCAATCTTTGTGGAATCTCACAAACCATTACAGTAATTCCTTTTAGTCGACACCTTTATATAATAATATAAAACTACAAGAATTTTCCTTTTTTTGTAAGCTTATCTTCTATCCAATGGCAATGTAAATCAGTTTGAAATATCTAATCATAATTTTTATTCAACTTAATAAATCAAGAGGCAACTAAGGTTTACCATATAAACACATTTCTTTAGATGGTTTGGTTGTTCGGGGAGAATCCCCAAGCTGTCGCTTAATCAGCACAGCCCCTATGTTGAAGTGGTCGAGAAAACTCCTCCCCCACCACTCACAGGGGAGCAGTACGGAAAGATGGAGCCGAAATACCCTGAGGGTGGTCACTGCCAGAGTGTTTACGTCCTCAAGGGGTTTTTAACGTCCCCCTTTATTTTAAATAATTCAGTGGAGACGGCAGCGCCATTTAACGTGGTCAGCCACCCACGATGTAGTGAGCCGAGAAATTAATCCCTGGAAAAGTTTCGACCTCTTACGGGGTTCGAACCTGCGACCGTTGGCACCAAGTGCCTAACCGCTAGGCCACCGGAGCTCACCATTTCTTTAGATCTAAATATTTCTTTTTAAATATTACCGCCTTTGTCTTTGACTGAATAATGGTACAATTTTCATATCTTTGGGGTATATATCTATGACTGCATTTTAAAATTAAAACCTTACTCGTTGAACCACAAGACAAGTTGACATAGATTTAAAATGGACAGATTTCTGCAGACATTTAATTTAATGTTACTATAAATAATATTTAATAGATGTTTACTCCCAAGAAATTAAATCATGTACGCCATCCAGTTACAGCGACCCCTGGTGAATATAATTGTTTATCGGGTCCGATTAAAAGATATATCCTCATTCTTGATTTAACTGAATCTTCAATTATTTTGCATATAATCCACCGATAGTTAATATGCATATTCAGAGTTATATGAATTTCAGTTATCGAGTCAAATTAATCATCTAAAACGAGAATGAATTCTTCTACACACATTAACAAACCGGATAATTCGACCGCTAGGATTTATTTGCACAATGGATTTGATCTCGACGCGGATGTGAAGGTGTATTTGTTTTTATTTTGGCTTTAAAGTGAAGGGTTTTTATACTAAAACGTAAATTTAACATATATTGTAAAACTACAAAAAATCTAGATCACTGTGGAATATCTTTACAAGAATACCAAGGTAATTATTTTGATATAGCGACTAACATTTTCCTCTTCACTTCAGAATCGCTCGCTCACTAACTCACTGAATCGGTCATTCACTCATTGACCTGCTTAGCTGCTACTAGTCTAGTGCTAGACTCTATAAACACGATAAAACCTATATATATATTATATATCAAGGGTCTAGTCATTGACTGACTCTACTATCGTCGGTAAGAAAAAGATTTTTCGGGGCCTTTTGTCTTTTGAGGGTTTTCCTGCCATGTTTAATGATGTTACATCATTGAAACATGATAGACTCTCACTCTATCAGTTGATAATCATGGTCGCCACTACCAGTTCGGCACCAAAAGAAAAGATCATTTCGTCACCTATTACTATGTCTATTGAGTATGAGAAGTTGTTTCATCGCCAGCTAAAAGTCGTTTCGTCACCATCCTTAATTATTCTAGATCTCATACAGTGATACACACTAACACAGTTTTGTACTTAGTTCCTATTATAATGTTAAACATATATGATAATAAAGTATATATATATATAATATACGAAGTGGTTACGTATCTGAGCATCGGAACCAGGTACCTCTGCATTATAAGTCCGAGCACTCAATGCATATGCACCAATTATTCCTTGTTGGCTAGTACTTTGCTCAAACATGGTGGCCGAACACGTATAGATCTAGTAGTTACATTTGGATTAAAAGTAAGATGTTTTGATAGTTTGAAGGGGTACAAACGAAAATCAAAGTAATAGAAGATAGAACAAATAATCAAGGTTCCCACATATTGTAAAAAACCTGGAAAATAACAAATTAATTTTCCAGGTCCTGGAAATGTCCTTCAATTTTACAAAATATCCACGTGACTAAATAGTATACCTGTAGAAATAATATTTGCTGTGGTGTGGGAACCATGAAATGCTGCATTTCTTATAAATGTCAGACTTTTTTAAATTTGATTATAATGCCTATTAATAGTAAATAGAATTAGATTCTATTCTAATATCTTTATTAAGCGCTATTAGCAGTAATTACAACTAAACTCCAGTCACTGACACTGATATCAGCATATTAAAAACAATCACGAAATGGCTCAGATTTATAATAACATTGATGAACATGGTTCCGAATGCTGAATGCTCGGAACTTTACCACCAACAAACATGATTCCAATACTCAGATTGCATCAGAGCACCAGAAACACCCAAACTTGGTGCACACACAGAGTGCTCAAACCATTATCATAGGGAACACAATTCCAATGCTCGGATACGTAACAACAGCCTATAACATATATAGAATATTTCAAAATGATTCACCAACCAGGAACCTTTGTGTATATTTTATTGATTTGTTTGTCACTCAAAATATCTTAATACCTGGCACATTAGTAGATCGAATTGTTGATATGGGTACTCCTCCCGCTAGCCTTTTTTCCCCAGGTGGTACGAATTCTAGTCAATCTTCATGCTGATGGTCTCGTCGACTCACTATGATTTGTGTTATACAATGATAATTATATAAAGCTATGGTCTAACGAGTATCTTTTAGTTAAACTTTTAATAAAATCTTCTTAAATATTGTTGATGTATTAAGCTTGTATTGTTCTTGTTTATAGTACACTGTATGTATTTTTATCCTGTATTTTTTCCATTCTATGGAGGTTGAATAAATTAATGATATTCAGGCTAATTTTCAGAGACAGTTTTGTGTTTCAATTACTTTTTAATAATTTTTCAAATTGGCTGGCAGGGCTTTTTCAGAGAGAACATATGCTATTATATGTATAAATAACGATGAAAAAAAAATATATCTGTCAGCCGCACAAGGTATTCAGCAAATATGTCTAACATATACCCATGTATTGTGTGTTAGCAGCCAGTTTAAGAACACCATCAGGCAATTGAGTGTGATGGGTGTAAAGATTGGTGTCACTGTACTAGCTTGAGGTATGGGCTACACTGCATGCCGCTATGCAAAGGCTAGGCGGGAAGATTGGGAGCTGCCATATACGTGTGAAACATGCAAAATAGTTGTGTTCCAAGTTGAACAGATAACTGTACAAGCTGTATCATGTCTGGACAGCTCCACCATGTTCTATCTTGCATCCACCAGGATTGATCCTATCACAGTAATCTGCGCCAAATCTGTCATTGATGCCCAAAGTGAATACGATAGCGTTTGAGGTTCTAGTAATAACTGAAGAGTAGTCACTGCTCGATCTGACACCTGAGCATCTGACAATGAATGAAACGGAAGTGAATTGGACAATAATTTTGATTTGTGCGATTGGGAGAAAATATGAAGCAAGTCCCTCTTGTGTTCATTTTGGTGTCTGGGAAGGCAACAGCAGATTATGGCGTTGTCTTCAGGACAGTGCTGGACCAACTCCCCATTGTGTCGGCTATAGAGATTATCACGTGGATTTTGAGGTCGCAACCTAGCAAGTACTACACTAGGTATTACAAGACGTCCAACTGAGGGGTTGTGTTTTTCATTTTAAGCAAGCTGTTTGGTGCAAGATCCAAGAATGTGGCATGCAGATGTAGTGTACAATAGGAAAACCAGCACCATAGACTGATGGCCGTACAGTTTCTCCCAGCAGCCTACATTCTGTCTTTATTGGTAACTAATCCACCGAATTCAAACTAATAACAATGTCAAAGGATGGCCCAAGAGGCTGAACAGTGATGCCAAGAGCCAACAGTCTCTAAATTTGTATCGGTTAATTCAAGTGTTCCATACAGAGGTCATGCACTTACTTTAATACACAGGTATAATTACTTTCTAATGGTGTGACCGTGTGATATTGTTGCCCAAAATTAATTAAATCACAAGAAATTATTACTAACTCATGGTGTGAATTGATAGCAGGGGATATTTTGGCTAAGGAGTTGTTAAAATGTTGTGCACATATGAATGGGCCCCTTCTGTATCTGATATAACTGGTCTATTCAATTTTTATTTGACTTTCCCTTGTTAAACCATTTTATTCAGTTATGTGTTCTTGTCATATTTCTGTCAATTGATAGCTACATATCTATTAATTATTGCTGTTACTATTTGGTTGATGATGAAACAACTTCTCATAGGAGACAAAACGCCCTTTTTTAGTGGCAATGAAATGACTTGCAACCAATCTGATAGGGTCTATTAATTGCTCACCTGGAGTCCTGTTTTTTGCCCCTTGGTCTTTGCCACATAACTTTTAAAAGTTCGATTTCTAAAATTGGAATTTTGATCAATGTACAATAAACTTATTTTGTTGTGTTATATTTGTAATTTGCTATGCTTCATAAAAAATTATATATGATATGATTAATTGAAATTAATGATGATAATACATAAATTGGTACTTTTACAAGATAATTTTAATGCAATATAACTAATGTTTCATTGTACATATATCAATTGTAATTAAGAACACACTGACTTGAACTAAGAATCTCCCCTTATGTTATTATTACTCGGGTCTTTTCCCATTCATCTTTCTGATCAAGGGATCACCATAATTGCAATTGTTGATGCAAAAAAGAACAATTAATAAACAGATCTCAGATGACAGTTTTAAATAAGAAATCGAATCCCTACAAATAGTGTACATAGTTCTGGACATATCGTACAGGGAGCCTCCATTGTCTAGTGGTAGCGTGTTAGACCACAGATCACTACCACCGTGTTCGAATCTCAGCGTGGGCATATCTTAAGGTTGTTTCATCTCTGACTTCACTTTATTATCTTTGGAGGTCGCTTGGCCCATTTAGCCTACCTTGTGCACAAAAGTGGCTGTAAAACACCAATCATCATCATCTGGGCATATCATAAATCTATGTTGACAATCGTGGAGATAATAACAAATAACAGAGGTGGTGTGTAATTAAGGGTATACTCATACTAAAAAGTGTGTAAACAAGTCAATAATCAGATGGGAATGTTCCCAGCATAGATGTCGATTGTATAAAGGGGTAAAAGACCGGAATGGTCTATTGACTGGATCCCAGGCTGGTATACCCTCTTTATAGACCTATAATAATCCTAAAGCTCTATAAGTAGTCTTGTGTGTGTGCTTAATTTTTTCTTACTTGTGGATGTCCTAGGCTTGTGTTAGATCCAGGGAACAAGAATACTTCGCTCCAGATCAGACGTGCTCTCAATTCCAGAATTAGAATTGATGGGCAATTTTGGGAATTGCTTATTTAAAAAATGGAATTGGAAGTTTGCTACAAAAAAAAATTCACAAATTAATTTAGTTATTTTTTTAATTCAAAAATATTTCTTCCATGACAATCCTACTTGGAATATAAACTACTCGGAGTAGATATTCCAAGTAGGTACTCAGAGTACCTACTTACGCTAAAAAGTAGTAGGTAAAAAATGGAATTGATAAATTTTGAAATGGAATATGTCTGAAGCAGTGTCTAGATTATAGTTTGGGTGTTGCTTCTTTCTAGATGGCAATAGAATGGAACAAGATGACTGTCAACCAGCTGAAGTCCGAACTCACCAAGCGAGGGCTAGAAAAGACTGGTCCCAAATCTGAATTGGTGAAAAGACTTAAAGAAGCAGAAGTTAAGGAAGAGCAAGAGAATGTTAAAGTTGAAGGTACAGTAGAGTGTGTTTTCAGTTGTTCACTGATCTGATCACTAGGCAGTTCTTGTACATTTTTGTAGTCATTTTCAAAACTGTTCTTCAGGGTCTACACTGATTTTTTATCTGTGGGGGTCAGTTGTTTTCACCTTGTTTACAAAGAGGACCTTATTTTCACACCAGTAAATATGTTGAAGCCATTAGACATGAAATTGTGTAGAAGTTACGGCTCTTGTGGTCCTTTTCTTGAATGAAGGGAGAGCATTTTGCAGGCATACACCATTCATTGCCATACTAACTAAGTTGCTGCCTTACTAAACCTGAACATCTTAGCCAGGACAGGTCTGATCAATAATGTATCATCATGCATCCGCACATACAGACACTTTTACATGTGCATTAATTATTGATGATAGGACAGTAAGCATCTAATTCAATGTGTTTTTATATCCTTTTGGTGTTTATCACACAAGAAGAAAATGTTATCAAAAAGTAACATTGGTTGTCGTTTAGGTGGAAGACTTATTAACCATATTACATATGCTGATGATTTGTATATATTGAGTATGTCGCCCTGTGGAATGCAAATATTACTTAACATATGTGAAAAGTATGGGTCTGATATTGTGTATATTAGTAAGAAAAGTTTGACCATGTTATTAAAACCAAAGAAACTTGAAGATCTTAAATCTCTACCATTGTACTTGTGTAATAATCAGTTAGACTATGTTAATAATTGTAGATATTTAGGTGTAAAAATAGAAACCTGCTCATGTAAATCTGATATGAGAAGACAACTTTGTAAATTCTATTCCAATGCAAATATGCTGATTAGAAAATTTAGTTTTTGTTCTGATGATGTCACTGTGTTCTTATTTAAATCATACTGTACTAACCTATACTGTACACAATTCTGGTATGATTCTTCTGAAACCCTTATGAAAAAAACTATGTGTAGGCTATAATAATAGCCTTAGGTGACTAATGAAACTGGATAAACATTGTAGCGCAAGTGAAATGTTTGTTCACTGTGGCATACATACAAAACAAACATATTACAAATTTTATCCATAGGCTTCAGTCCAGTTTAAATAGTATTATTATGAGTGTTGTTTTATCTTCTGTTCCATTGTCTTCTCTTATATGGGGCTACTGGTTTAATACTTTACTTACTAGCAAATGATATTTTATGATCAGTATATCCTCTGTTTAATTTATGTTTATGCCACACTGATAACTTGTTTGTTTTTTAATGTGATGTTATGTAAAATTACCTGCCTGATGTTGTACATAATCTCTTTTTTTTACTTTGATAATTAGTTACTTGTACTGTATTACTATTGACTGAGAGTGAAAAAAAGATTTATTATTGTTGTTATTATTATAATGCTACATCAGGTGAAACTCTCCAAGATGCAGAACGAGGATCACTCTTTGATAACAGTCAACTGCATGAAGAGACAGACACTGACATGAAGGAGGAAACAAAGCCAGAAGATGAACCGGAAGTCAGCACTGAAAGTAAGCCAGATACAGAAGCTGAGCAGCCAGGTGATGGTGAACACGACAAAGATGAGAAGTCTGTGGAACAGTCTGATGGGGAAATCAAGAAAGAGACCACCGAAGAAAAGAATGAAGTGAATGGTGAAGAAGAAAAAAAGACTACACCAACAGCTGGTGAAAAGCCAGAGAAGTCTCCTGCAAAGAAACCAAAAAAAGGTTTACGTTGTTATTAACTAATTTCAGTTTTACGCTGCTGAAAGTTTATGGTATGTTTGTATATTTTACATCAGTACCTTGCTGATATAATTTAATTTATATCTGTGTTCAAATATTGTTAATTGGTTCTTTAAAATTTTTAGGACAAAAGAAGTGGGTTGCCATTATGGAGAATGAGAAGTCAGGTATGTACCTTCTTTTGAAAGTTTCATTACCATCATAATAATAATATAAATCTTATGAAAAAGTCCCCTTACTATAGAAGCCTCAAAGATGAACTGTACAGTAAAACCCCATAGTAGTATCTAATACTTAGTTCAGCCAGGGTTTGAAACTAACGCTTGCCTGAGGCAAGTACAGAATTGACAGGAATAGTACCTTTTCAGCTTGTGAGTAGAATTATTAGGTTAAAATAAAGAAGCATCTGCAGAGACGCGTTATGGCCCCAATATAACCATTCTGTTTCAGTTATCAATCTGTTGGACATACCCCCACTTTAAAAGGTTTTTGAACAGCCAATGAGTTGTGCATAATGAGGAAAAATGTGTGCCAGTAGGTACAGAATGCTGTGTCTTCATCGGCAGCAGATGAAATTTCATCCATAGTATCCCCAGCCTAGAGTTGTCTTTTTTCTTAATGAATTCATATCAAAATAGAAATGGATCCAAACTTGAGTTCCTCCTGGCTTCAGCAGTTGAAACCCGCTGCTTTTTGGGATCAGCTACCAATGACTTTTCTTAAAAATAGATCTTTATGTGCATTTATAATGCTATAACATCATTCAACTTCACACATCATGAAATAAACTTCATGTTTGTGAAACTTTATTTGACATACTCGGAACTAGTGAAATATGCTCACCACTAGTATATTTTCCAAGTTACCAGTCCTGTGGACTAGTAATAGATTCTAATTAGCTTTTGTAACCCTGATTAAACATGTTGAAAGATAAATACTTAGTGCTAAATGAAATTCACCCCATGACCATTACTTAATATTTAGATAGGGGCTGACAATCTTTGGAAGACAACTAGTCCCCTGATTAATCATCTGTAAGTTGTATTCATTAATGGCCATGTCATTGGCTTTTCATACACTGACTAAATACACACAAGCATACTAATTTTTCTTACTTAGATTGAATCTTGCTTTGCCTAATAAGAAGCTTATTTCTATATAGATATGATACTAAAAGAACTGGAGAAGATCAACAAATTGGAGTGTCTGAAGGGAAGATCAAGAGGTATGAATCACTTAACCCATCTAACCAGATATAGAACTCAATAAAGTATTGCTTTCTTCAAGTAAATTGATTGCACGTTAAGACAATGCAATGGATCTAATGATACTGTTTGTATTGGCAGAGATTTTCCAAGTTCATGAAACCCACAAAATCAGAATGTTCCCAATTGTGCCCAGTGATCTGGCTGAGCCCCTGATCCTTGATGCCCTCAAGCAAAGTATATCTTCTCTGGCTAAGTTCAACTGCAGTGATCCTCAGAACGAACCTAAAGGGTAGGTATTTGATATCTGATTTAACTGGAATGATGGATGTTACAGTGCAAGAATTTTTTACATGTGTACAATACCTCTGAACTGAGTATTTTAAAATTATATTGGATGTTATTACAGAATTTAATGAAGGGCGCCTCTGTGGTCTAACTAGTAGCGCATTGGATCACAGATCTTGGCGTGGGCCTATCTGAATGGTGTTTAATCTTTGATTTCGCTTCATTACTTTGGATGTTGCTCAGCCCATTTAGCTTACTAGTGCGTGAAAGTGACCATATAAATCAATCATCATCATTACATAATTTAATGATAACACACACAACCTTAGTTTTAATTCCTTGTTTATTACTACACAACTTACTGATGCATTGGTGGTAAGTTAACAGAAAGATTACACTAAGCTAATACTATTGTAATTATGCTTCTTCTCAGATTGCTGGAAGTCACATTTCCAAAGCGGTCAAAGCTGGATGAATTTCTCCCTAAATTATCGTTGTTTAAGGAGTCAGTCAGTGTGATTGTTGATAAGAAAGGTTGGTTTCCGAAGTAAAATATTATAATCCGCCACTGTTTTCCATTTTCATCCTGAGGCACTAATATGTATGCAACATTCCGGAAGTTTGGCATTATTTAGTTAATGGGTCTGTTAAACAACTGCAATAAGTGATATGTTTTCTTCCGTCTTTCAGAAAATGAGTGGAAAGATCAGTACAAACAGGCGGCAGATGTTCCAGGTATGGTATCCTATTCTTGGGAGGTGTTTCAGTTAAAACACGTTAGACAACTTTGTATATGTTTGTGTATGATGGAATAAGAGCTAAGCACTTAGATGAAGGCAAACATCTGTTTTGGGTGAATGAAAATCTTATGGCATATAATGGTGAATAGGTGGTATAGATTAACACAGATTAAAAACAGTGTTTCCATGATTACACAGTCCAGTTTAAGCAAATAACCGATCATGTAATCAATACTCGGTTAACTGCTATATATGTTAAATGTTCTGAAATGTTTGTTTTTCATCATTCAGCTTTGTGAATGTCTGTGTACTGTAGTTGACAAAATGTGACGTAGTGCCACATACGCACACAGTGCAGTGTCAGAGTGTCAGTATTTAGTTGTTATTGTCTTCGTGTTGGTGTATCATATACACATGTCATCGACTGCATCACTCATGGGGCTACTGTCTATATGATCAACTACAGGTATGCTCGGCAGATTTGATCCTGACCCTTTTGAAGCTGGCTCAATCTTATTGACCCCTTAATTTCAATCCTCCTCGGTGAGATTTTGACCAAATATTTATCTTTTTGATCCCCTTCTTGAAAATTATGTTGATCCATTGGGTCAATAATTTGATCTGGAACGAGCACCCCGCTAAAAATATGACAGAGCTTATGGGATGAGGTCCATGTTTGCTTGATGTTCAGACATCATGTGTGGGGTGTAACATAGTGAACTGACAACAGTTTTTAATTCAAGTCTTTCTACTTTTGGATTGCATCTATCACTTCATTCCTGCCCCATGGCACAGGAATATCTGTCTATAGAAATTTTAGGTCAGATATTTATATTGCAGAGCATGCCAGTGATCTGGAAAAGTTACGGCTGTTTGCACCATCTCTGCCGCAGAGCGTCACTGAAGATGACATGTGGGATTACTTCCCTAGAGCTAAGGAGATCTTACTTGTTCCTGCCACACCACGCAAGTAAGTAATTAGTTCTAAATACTGATCAGCTCCTAATGTCCTAGATGGGTTCATACTTATCAATATGATGACTCTTTGGTCACTCTACTGTGCAAACAAATTATGCATAAATATTTACATTTCAAGTTAGCATCCTTTGATTATTTTCATGTCATTCTAAAACTGTTTCTATCTGCAGTGCTTCTGTTCATATTCACTTGAATATGACAGTTATGTGTGAAGTTTATTTAAAGCAATTCACTTATTTTTTTTGCTTATAAATTAATGTTGGTATTTATTTTATAACTGTGTGTGTGTTCAGGTATTTTTAGATACTAGTGAGTTGAATTTTACATTTCAGACATGCTTACATTACATTTGTAAGTGAGGAATCGATGTTGCAGTCTGTAGAAGAGCTTAATGCTCGAGGAGCACAAAAGGATGACTTCAAATTTTGTCGTCTACTGCGTCTCTCAGATGTGGTGAAATTAATTCCAGGACGAGGAGGTAAAAGAATGCATTTATTTGGAACATTTGTCGAGTCTTTAGCTTAGGAATAGTAATGCTAATGATATTTGTAGGAATGATTATAAGTCTTAACCTGCTTCTCCATTCTTCTAATAGCCATGGCTCATCAAGATGTATTAGTTGATGTTGTGCTGTTGAGATAATGTTTTGAATGTGTGCTCTTTATGCTTCTCTCCATAAAAGTGCGCAGAGCCCTCAAACGTCCCATTAAACGATCGACAGGTGACGCCAGTGTTGACCATAAGACAGGTCAATCAGACACTGCCGTCAGACCTCAGAAAGCCATTGGCCTGACTAAATCTAAGGCTCTAACACCTTCTGGTATCAACAGAGCCAGAGATCTGCTTCAGAGGAGAAGGGCTAGAGGCGACAGAGGTGGTTACAGGACCAGGTAAATTCCAAGGCTCAGTTTGCCAAGATGAGGATTGGCAGATCGTTCTGCCTCATGCCTCTTGCCTTGCATTCTGAGCTCGCCATCAACAGATTCTAGGTTCTCATATGCTGGCATCTTTTTCTTGGAGCCAGTCAGCATGCAGAGCCATGATGGTAGCTTGTAATGAAAGCATTGTGATCTTTTACTGCTCCTTACCAACATTCTGTGGGCTGGAGTAGGTAACATGCTCTAACTTCGCTGACTCTGTGTGCCACCGTCAAAATTGCTGCTTTCGCTTTACGACAATCAGCAGCAAACGAAGTAAGAACATTCTAAAAAGCAACCCACTTTGGACTCAAGTCTGAAAACTATGCTTGTGAAGTTCATCTCATTGCTTTCAATTTTGAGTTGTGGTTTATCAAGGCGATCAGTTTACCACTGTCGAGAGGTGCATTTTACATAACCAAGTTGTCTGTTTCATCACACTCTGTAGCATTTTACTACACAAGTTTGGTGACAGCAACAGTGTGCCTTTATAGAATCAACTCTCATGCCACCCAACCTGTTTTTATCTGTCTCATGTACTGATAAGGTGTGGGTGCCGCTGATTGTGGGTGTGTGAGTGCCGGCATGTTGAGCGTACACAGTTCTGGTTTGGAGTTAGATGACAAAGTGACAGTGGTGGTGTTAGCACTATTATTAATGTGTCTGTATTTCTACAAGACTTGTTCATTGTGTTTCCTATTTTTCATTACCTGATGAACACCACTGCATTAATGTTTGTTTGCAGGTTTTGGCAGCTTGTCGGTAACAAGACACTGCATTATTTCTTTCAGCTGAACACATTATCCTGTCTATAGCTGTGTATGCATTTGCTCTGTTGTCTGTGTGCAGATCCAGACCAGAGAGACCAAACAGTGTAAATATCAACCATTCTTAAATGAGTCAGTGCATTTCTAATAATACTTGTCTACCATTGAACAAGTAGCATTGGAGGCTCTGTGCAATGATCTTGCAGTAGCATGTACATGAACTGATCATAACTGTTTTGTACGGTTTAAACCGGTCATGGTAAAGAGGGTTGACTGACATGCCAAGATCTGATTGAAGAGTGGAGGATCTCTAAACATTTTGATCTAGATATTTTAACTGTGGCTGGTTTTACAGTGAACAAGTCTTGTCCAGTGCACATTCTGCTATTAGTCTGATCTCTCTTTCCTCATTCATCAGTGCTTTTATCCTGTTAGATGTTTCTTCAGGTGAGATTATTTGCCCATGTCTAAGCTTTGTGCCATTTAACAGCTGGCTTGGATGTGTGTGTGTGTGTCCACTTCCTGAATATAACAAAAACCCTGTTTAATGTGGTTCATTTTCAGCTACTGGAGGGCACCAAGTCAGCGTGCCCCTGGTGGTGCTCTGCAGAATGCTTTCAGTCAGTTACAGCAGCCCACCTCTCTGGTACACCCCCAGGCACAGCAAGGCTTACAGGTGCTTGATACATTACTCAGCACGCTAGGACAGATAGGAGGAGACTCGCAGGTTGGAGGAGGTAGTGGCCTAAATCGCAGCAGACAGTCTGATCGTCATCCTAACATCGGACACATGCAACCAAAAAACAGATATGCAAAGTTAGAAGTGTTCATTCATTGTCCTATTTTTGCAATGATATCTGTATATGTGAAGTACCAGAATTGTTACTTCATAATTAGATAGTCCTTAATCTATTGTATTAGCTAGCCAGCTGTCTAGTCTTCATTTAGCCTTCATTTCCACCCAAAAAAATGGGTGCTAATCTTGTACACCTTTTTACACCCCATTCTTCTTTTCTGCCTAATACTATGTCTCAATTAGACCAATTAAGATTTTGGCTTAAAATACAGTCAGAATCCATTAATCTGGATATTGTTTATCCAACAAATCCACCATCCGACACATTATTGCCAGTGATGGATTTAGTTGTATTATAAATTACTCTTTAATCTGACACAATCGCATTCTGGCTCCGACACTTCATTTCGCCAACAATGTAAAATGACCTTGATAATCTGACAACATGAAAATGTTACAAACCATTTCTGTTGGTTCAGTCATGCAAGACACACTAACATCTTGTCGGTAATGGTTCATTAACCTGCCCACCCATGATAATTGCTATATCATAACCAATTACAATCATCCTCGACCATACACATCCACACAGGATGCTTCTATTGCCTGTGGCTATCTAATAGCCAATCATAACAATTGATGGCTAATTAAAAACACAAATGTGTGATCTTTCCAATAAGCAGATCATGAGTTAATCTGATGGACAAAGGAGTGTTTCTTTATAATGTCTGTAATTAACAAACATCACAATGATCAATGGCTTCAATGCCATTCCATATCTTGTGCACAGTTATTGAATATTGATTTAAATACGGAGGTATATCTTTATTATTTATAAATGTGTGACACAGACTACTGGTCTGTCACGGACTCGATATCCTGACTTTCTTGTTTATCTGACATGTTATCACGTGACAAACCTTGTCGGATTAACGGATTCTGACTATATGATGTGTTGTTGTCTTTTTTTAACATAGAGTGGAATTTAACATAGAGTGGGGTTTCCTGATTTATAACCCAATTTATAGTAGCATTCTTCATAATTAGTTTACCCGGTTTGATATAACTATGCTATGACCAGCTATGATCTGTATACATGACATTTATGACTGGTGTACAGTTTAATAAAAGTATCTTTCATTTTCTTATGCTGTTTCATTAATTAAGCATGCCATCTCACTTTAATGATATCAGTACATTCCTAGATTTTGTTACAGTTGATGAAATTTAAATGGAAGTGTTGCTGTTTTATGACCAATTATGTGCACATGGTATCCTAAATGGATCAAGATCCTTCAGAGGTAATGAGGTGAAATGAAAGATGAAATACCATGTGCCCAACTGTGCTACGAATTAGGTCATGAAGGTGCCCCTTTTATAGTTGGTAACTGGAGTCTTTTGAATCTATTAGGTATTTCATTTAATCTTCTCATTTGTGCAGTGAGTTAACCCATGAACTGATATTCTGGTTGGGACCAGGACAGGGGATAAACAAGGTACTGAGTTGTTTTGTTTCATCATAACACTGGTTACTGCATCACAATGTCAGGATAAATTCAGTATAACCCCATCTAAAAGTGCCCAGTACCTAAACCATTTAACACTAGCCAGTATTTCTGGTGATGTCACGTGGTAGTCTGTATAATATTTATGAATTATAATTAATGCTGAAGTGCCAGTACCAAGAGGTGTCCCGTTTCATCCATTACACATAGCAGTGCTACATTCACTTTGCGGTGTTTATGCTAGAATTTACCTGAAATAGAACTGTAATTCTTTTACAGCATACAACCACCTGTGTTCAAATCTCTGTGTGGGCATATCTGAAGGTTGTTTCATCCCATTTAGCCTACCATGTACATAAAAGTGGCCATAAAACACCAATTATCATCATCATACAGCATACATGTTAAACTAAATGTTTTATGTTGATTGCTTCAGCAATGGAGAGAAGCGTTTACACTCACCTGATGATATGGGGCAAGATTTTGGCATGCAGTACAAGAGACCACGACGTCGCTATGGACGCCAGGACAACAGACAGCAGGACAACTATGGTCAAGGCAGATCCTATGACAGTGGTATGATGAACCTTGGAGAAGAGACGAGTGGCATGAACTATGGCAATGATGACAGCTTTGGCTATGGAAGATCAAACAACATGGGCAACAGCAGAATGTATAACACATTCAACACACCCAACAGGTCATAATGAACTGAGTTGTCTCTGCAATTATTTATATCCAATATACAGTTTGGCTCTGCTATACCATGGTGACGGGGGGGGGTCCATGGGGACCAATTCACATTACTGGTGGCTTGCTGAGAGCAATAGTTGTCTTAACGTGGTGGGTCTGTATGCATTAGTGGTGGAGGGGCAGTGGGTGACACGATGGAACTTTTTCCCAGGCCATTTCCTAACCGATATTTTTCCATTAGTGAAGTTAAATGTTGAAATTGATTTTGGTGAATGGGGAAGGGCCTATAATATGCACAGATTTTCAACAGACTTATGTTATGGCAGAACCAGGCTGTATGGGTCACCATTCTCAAATATGGTTGCTGATGAATCAATGGCCGCCACATTCATTTCATTGTTTGTTTTTTTTTGTTTTTTTCTTCAGATTTAGAGATTCTGTGGAACCTCGACAAAATGTAAGTGAACTGTGGTAAATGACATAAAGAAACAAGGTCTGTTAGTAATTTTCTTTCTGCTAATGGACCTTTATTATCACAGATTATTGGACAGAATAACACTGATACGTTGAGTAGCATCGATGTGTCTCTGATGTATATTTATGATGAAGACATGGTCTAATATTGTGTGTCGTATAATTTATTTAGACTTTTGGTATGGGCGGACAAGATTACAGACAAGATAATTACTATTAAAGTTCGTGTCTTGAGAACAACATACAAAAAACCAAATGGTAAGTATTTAGGATAGGAAAGGCAATTAATTGTTGTGAAAACCTGGAGATGTATTACATATTTAAAGAACTTATTAAATTCTACAGATTTATAAAAGAAAAGAATAAAAACTAAAAAGTAGAGAAAGAATATATATATTCTGGTCAGTGTAGTTTAAAGTGATTTGCAATTTGTTTATATTATTTCTAGGCATTATTGGTAGATGCAACAGTTGCAGTCATTAAAAAATTTAATTAAAAAAAATGATTTTGTAAAGTTCTGTAAAAAGCTTTCTTTTTGTGCAATTCTCAGGATGAAAACATAAGATCTTGTGTATGTATATAAAATGGTCAGTGCATAATAGTTGCAGTAATGTTTGATTTACATTTTCTTACGGTTACACATTTCAGCTGGATCAAGTGATAACATAGAAATAAGGCAACACTTCTGATCTGAAATGACATCTCTCAGGAACTGGTTGTTCCTGTTTAATTACTTGCTTGGTGTCAAATGAATGTAAATAAACTGTATCAAATGATTTCTTTGTGCGACAAGATCCCGGACTGTACAAGTCTGTTTTGGTATTTTAACGTGTGTTTTATGTTGTACATCTCTTTTTTACTTAAATGTTCTCCAGTGTTTTTTACTGAAAAGTAGCAGTTAAAACTGTATGTGGCTAGTTTTTATTTTGTTTCTTTCACCGCTCGGTCACGTAGTTAGTAATCATTTTGACTGTTACAGAGAGCACAGAGATATAGAAATGTTTAGCGTTCTGTCTCATCTGATTAACATAATGGAGCAAGAGATTATTCGTGCAGTTTAGTTCCATTTTCTCATCAAGCGATTAGTCATCATGCCTGATGAAAGTTAAAGAGCTTTGTTTTGGCTTCATTCTAATTTGACAAAACCCTAAAGCTTCACTTATAAATCATGCCTCACTGAATATTATGTAAAAAATTTGTTTAAACTGTGTGTGTAAGTGATTGATGTTGTTCCAGGTTGTGTTCTTTATGTATTTTGAGAACAGAAGCATCATAGCTGATGAGGCTCGAATCATTTTCTGCTGTATTATTTATCAATGGTCGTTTGAAATTGTTTCTGTGTGTACAGAGTTGTTAACAACCCTCTGTCTTAGTGATGTGTTCTTATTTTGTTAGTGCTTCATTTGTGTGAAGGGAACTTTAGGCTGTGTCATCTTCTGAAGTATGGTTTTATCATGAACCTTGTATATCATCAGAATTGCATTTGTTTCTTTGCTAGAAATGGTCACCACATTTATATAAGGAACCAGAATATTATGGGTTAATTAATTTTGTTTATCTGAACTGATCAATCTGCTTTTAATCGGTCGGTCTAGGAATGAGCTGTGCTTTGTTCTCTTGCAGCTTTATTTGTCGTATTAGTTTTGGTCGCTGAAGGATGTCGGGTCCTTCAGAAAATGGACAAGAACTCCATTGGTAGCTAACATGTGGTGTGGTTGAATTATAAACATTCCTACAGGGTAACTATTTATGTGGCAGTTTGGAATAATTTATTTAAACATCACAGTCAGGTCATCTTTATAAATTGTCAATGTTTAGCTCAAGAATCCATATGCATTATACAGTTTTGTTGCTTGCTTAATTATTTGTATGGTGTGAATGTATTAGCTGGGTGTGTATACTTAAATTTATTCACTTTTAAACATCAGTGGTAGAACTTGTGTTTGCATTAAAAACGAGCGGTAAATTTAGCCACTGTACATAAATTTCACATTCAGCAATAGTAGAACAAAAAGTTATACATGCAGTAAATATAATTCGGAAAACTGTGCATACATTGATGTATTGTTAGAAAAAGAAAAGCAAAGCCATAGCTCTTGTCATCATTAGTTAATTGAGGAAACTTTAGATGCTAATACTGATTTATCTTCACCAAGCTAACTCATTCTGCATATTTCTGTGCAGCATCCGTTTACAACATTCAAACTATTTAAGATGCTACCAGGAAACATCGT
Organism: Paralvinella palmiformis; assembly: GCA_025642065.1. Lineage (NCBI taxonomy): Eukaryota > Metazoa > Annelida > Polychaeta > Terebellida > Alvinellidae > Paralvinella > Paralvinella palmiformis. The sequence goes on along the minus strand of JAODUP010000127.1, from coordinate 1,671,279 downwards.
GGTTTGGTTGGCATTGAATAAACTAAAAAAATTTAATAATTTGTCTTTTATGAATTACAGTTCGACCAAAATGACCCTTTTCCAATTGGAAAATACGTGAGATCTATGACGACGGTAAAACTGACTGTTTAATCCATGTAATCTCGTGGCAAATATAACCAGGCTAGGATCCATTTACAAAATATACTTGGTGGAGATGAAAAAACCCAGAACTCGCCCAAAATAAAAGGAATTGAAGCCAAGCTGACCTAGATTAAATAGTTCAAAGTTGATCAGGCTATGATGAATATATTAAAGTTTGTAATCTGCTAAGATAATTATGTACATGGAATTAGGAATGTGTCTTGGATATGATAAAAATCAAATCTCTCAATTGATGTCTTGTCTGTGGTGTCATAAAAATCCTACTTGTTTTACAATGGTACAGAATTTCCACTCTGTTCTGTAAAATGTTCACCTTTAAGATCATACAATTAATGGTATTATTTAATTATTTACTCTGAAAAGTTAAATAAAAGATATAGATAACTTTCCCTCTCAAATTGATATCCATTACTTCCTAGAATTTCCCTATTATCTATTGGATTACCTACGTAATCTATATTATGAAAAACCTATTACCACACAATGTATTATAGTAATTCTAAAATTAATATGAGATTTAATACACATTACCTGAAAATTTCAGGTAATATAGATATTACCTGATTATACAGATTAACTATAATATATATATATATATATACAGTTATCAATATATATATATATATGTCACAGTTAACCTGTATAATCAGGTAATATGTACATTACCTGAAATTTCAGGGAATAATTAAACGCATTGCCTGATTATACAGATTACCGTAACATGCAAAACTCATTTTATATTCAATTATATCGAATACTAAATTGACTTGCCCCTGCTATTAATCGAAGCTGGCAATACTTGAAATGGTGTTTAAAGGTGGAAGTTAATTCTTTGAACGTACAATTACTTTGTCAGTCATTTGTTATGTAAATTCCTGATGATTCGACTTAAATTGTTCTCTTCCTCGTAACTGACGCCGTCATAATGTAAACAACTGTTTACGGTCAGTATATAACTAACTATACACGGATTCCTGGTAATTTGATCTGCTCATTTGAGCAGCTCACGTAGCTGGATAATGTATACTAGAAATCGGTCAGTACCTAGTACCGATTTGATGTGCGTCAGTCCATTTCAGACAGTTAAATAAAAGCAACAATTAAAAAATCAACCGGTATATCAACATTTCCAATAGGTTTTTATTTAGCTGACTGGTTACATCATCCGTGGGAACTTGAAACTGGTGGATACGTTGTAGAATATTCTTCACGAAAATTAGTTTTTATTAAAAAAAAAAACGCGTGCGCCCTAGTCTTGTAACCACGCAGCTAACTTCAACTGGTAACAATTAAGGGTATTGGTGTAAAGCAGTATTTGTGATAATTATAATTAGTCATACGGATTAGCTAGGTTATTACAATAGGTAGTAAAATAAACCCAGAGACAACACGAAGGGAGAACTATACCAAAAACTAAAATCGTTTAAGAAATATAGAAGTATATATGTACCATAATAAAAGTCGACATCGCCCCCCAAGACATGAATATATTTGCAATTAAATTTGCCCACAAAATATAGCATTTTTCAAAGCATGCATATCACAAATGCTGCTACTAAAATGGCTTACGAACCTGGCTATAGCTCTGGTTATCGATTTACACAGAACAAAGATTGAAGTTTCCCATCTGTTTGTGATCCAGTACAATATTCTTGCTGGTTGCTCAACTTACGGATCTGGCAGGTCAACTTGATCGAAGTTTTATATTCTGAAGACGTGCGATTGTTGTCGTATAAAAATCGGTGCATCACTGGCAACTGAAGCCTAAGGGTATGCTGAAATTGTCATTAATCTATTTACCTGAACAGGCAAGACAACCAATTTCAGGATTTTTCGAAACAACGTACGATCCATAATTTAGAATTTGAAAGCGGTAGCACGACCAAATGAGAGTATTCCTGCAGACTAAATATCAGAATATATTTTATATATATATATATATATGTTTTGTCGCGCTCGCGTCCGAACACTTTAAGACAAATTTCAATGACCAACAGTAAACTATGAACTATAATCAGGAATATATTGTATAACATCTGTGTGTAAATATTATTGTAAATCTGAATATAAGATATATAGTGCTATATTTAGACTGATGTATATTTAGGGAAAATGAATCTTGAGTGAGTAACAAGACAATAAAGTGGATGCCTTACAGATGAAAATGGTTCAAACTGATAACAACAACAACCAAAACAGAAGAGAGATAACGGTGCTTTAAAAATGTGTCCAGAGTGTCCAGCCTAAACCTCGATAGATAACTCTGATGTCGCATATATCTTAAAAGATGATGATGATGATTGATGTTTTACGGCCAATATATCTGAAAGAAGAGCCTTGTCGGATAGTTAAGGATAAGCAGATATATATATATATATATATATATATATATGCCTCGAAATAGACGTCCCACGCAGCAGTCAAGAACCGTAGTCAAGTGATAGACAGACGATAGAGTTATAAAGGCCTCTCTTCATAAATTGGTTGTGTATAATCCAAAGTCAAGTAAGGGGCCCCTATAGCTGGTCGTAAAAGTCCCATCGTGCCACCTCAGAAAGTTAAAGTATAAGTTGGGGGCTTGGACCCGAGACATTGGAGTACAATTTCTGATCCAACGAGTGTATAATTTTCGGGATGAGTAGGAGAATCCGAAAATAGTTAAATTCCAACAGTATTTTTATCCCAGATAAATATGGTTGAGGTTCAGTGATGGTATAGGGGTATGCATAGTCAGTTTGAGGATTAGCCATGCACCTATTATTAGGGTTACTCGTGTTTGATACTTTATCCACCGTTCAGGGTTAAAGATCATCAGAACTCAATCACAATAAACAGCTCATGTAAGTAGATCTTCGAGAGTTTTATTCCGACACAAAGTTACCTTACGCGCACAGTGTTGTACAACAAATTGTCTCACAAACTGACTTGCGTCCTGTATAATTAAGTCGAATCTGTCTGACAATTCTAACAAGCTGAACTCTCTCCTGGTTCCAAACGCAACCCAAAGGCTACTTCGATGTTCTGCCCCCGAAGAAAGAACGCAGGACGTATTTATACAGAAGTCATCCGGTGACAAACAACTAATTATGCCATACCAAACATTCCGAACATTCCATATATTCCCAAACCCCCGAAACCCGACATTCCACACGCACGTCAACGTAAACAACTTCCAAAATTCCTACAGTAGTTAATTACCATGAGTTAAGTAACACATTATTACGGCTAGTTTTGCCGCAACACCTATAGCCCAAAGGAAATTTGAACTCTTAGAATAATTCATCAGGCTGTATGAATGAACTCTAACCCCATTCTTTTACTGGGCATTTATGACCCCTGACCCATGTATGCTCCTCAAACTTAACGTGATTTGAGAACAGTAGGGTTAACTCTGTGTTTTTCACCGTGGACTCCACTTTTTCGACAGAACGTGTTACCAAATATACAGTGCAGTTCTGCACTCGCTGAAGGTGATTCATTAAAGCACCTCTTTTTATATGACAATGCATTGCCAAAGTCTATCCCAGAAATTTTGAGAGTTTGGACTAAAGTTTTGCATGTTTCATCATTCACGTACTAACGAATAAACCCTAAGATTATTTTTTCTTTCAGGTCAATGACTGGATCCCTTCTTAACACGAAGATTACTTGGATGAGAGAGAGAGCAGTGAATTCAGTCTTATACTTATTTCCATTCAATTCAACATGTTGCAGTTCTGATCGAAATACTTCTGCATATCCGCAGTACATGCTTCAATTTATATATAACCCCATTTATCACCTGGATTTAAGGTTATTTACACATGGCGTAGGATCAGGCTATCGTACGTTTCTGGATGTCTGTGCTTTCCGGATTCCTGTGCACCAAACAGATTAATTGCGATCCGGATCATTTGATACCTCTAGATAATAAATCATCATGTGCTGGTTGTTTCCAGACGGCCTTAGTACCAGTGAGAGTCTGACCCTGACTACGTTACCCATAAATTAATACTTGACAACAGGCCGACACTATACGCTACTCACTGGGTGTGCTAAAATATCCATTTTAGTGATGATTACATCTTTAGACTTAAAACGTGCCGCAACTCAACGCAAAATTGTCCGCGAAATTCTAAAACAGACAGTGACTGGGACTTGTTAGCGTGGCAGATGATCTTAGCGTGGTGGATAATCTTAGCAACTATGTAGGAATTATAATCGTCGCGTAGTTATTTATGTAGTCCTGCCTCCATATTGGATGAATAAACTGTTACGTGTTGTTACAAAAACCGAATACACGTGATCAATCCGAACATCTAAAGATCATGGGTCGATATTGTCGCCCGTTAAGCCGGCGACCTCGGAGGTCTGTGAACTTTACAATGGGTTTCATCGGTATAGCAGTGATATTTGATTGTATATGTGTTTAATAAGCGCTTTATGGGTAACCTTCTTACAGGTTACATAGGACGCTATATAAATTTTGTATATTATTTGTATGCCATTATTAATGAATTCACCAACTGATTTAATCGATATATACAGCAATTCTTTGGTCCTAAAACGGATAGCCGTGGGTAGTACACCAAAATGTAGACGCAGAACTGATGATGTTCTATCGGCGATTTGCTAATCACTGAGGTACAACTTTAACCAGATGTAATGCCAAACGAAATTCTAGGTACAATCATACCCCGCCCTACGTCATTAATTTGTTCCATAACTGCCGCGACGTTACCCGGTTTTTGACGTGATGGCTTAAAATGCCCTAAAAATTCCCCTCGATGTAAATATTTTATTGTAAATACTTTATGAAATGTTTAAAATGTGTTTTATTTTTATTTTTTCTTATATCTCTTAATGTTTATTCCCTATGGCATACCTGCCTTTGGTCAATTACAAAGGAAACATATCACAAATTATTTTATCCATAGACTTCAGTCCAATTGAAATAGTATTATTATGAGTTGTTTTAACTTCTGTTCCGTTGTCTTCTCTTATCTGGGGCTACTGGTTTAATATTTTACACACTAGCAAATGATATTCTATGATCAGTATATCCTCTGTTTTAATTATGTTTATGATCCACTGATTACCTTTTTTAATGTCTTAATTAGTTGGTGTTTTAAACATTTAGAGCATTCGTATTTCTCATTTCTAGCAGGCTGTTGCAGGCATATGGAAAGCATCTATATAAACTATGTGTCAGTGTAGAAAAATAATAAACCGAACAGCTGAAAATCAAGTCATATCTATAGTTATCAATTCTCCAGTTACTTCATGTATTACTGCATATGATCGGTGATGTTCAGTTGAGTTGTTGCTCAACTTCGGATTTCAATAGATATTTATGATTTTTATCGATTACAAAATAAGTATTCCATAACAACTGTTTATTCGGTATATTTATTTTTTACGGTGTTCTTTTAGAAACGTTAAATGATTTGAGATAATTTGATATTCGCGAACTATCTCTATTCTAGTTTTATGTTTGTTTTAAGGAAGATAAAAGCGCTATGTAGCGTCAGCTCCAAACAGAGAAGGAGCTAATTAGATATTGTATCTACATAGTCTTAGAACCGTTCTACTGGTTTAGATACCACATTGCACTCCAATTAGTGGATTGTTATTGAGCACTTGATGTTATCTCGTTCCTGTGTTATAATATCGGATAAACAATTAGATCAGAGTAACTTACATACTATTCACAAACCTCAAACCGTAGATAACAAAAAACACGTAGTAACACATACTAATGTCACATCTGACAATGTTGACAAGTACATTGTGCGCCATGTACCTATCACTTGATTGTATTTACATTTGTCAATCATTAATTTTTAGGTGAGTATTTCGATTTATCATCAGAACAAGATATATTAGAATGTTGATCAAATTAATGGATTTTATCTAGAATGTATTGTGAAAAATTACTTCACTGACGTTTAGTGTAGATCGTTATACAATCGATGGTTACTTCTACAAATGTAGACATTAATTATTTTAATATTTATAAATTGTTATTATGGTTTCTTATTACATAATTCTACTTCAGCATTTAACCACTTGTTGGTAGAGATGCTCAACCATAAAATATTTCTAACCCCCCCCCCCCGACATTGAACAAGATTATGGCGCGTCAGGAATGTCTTTCACTTAGGGAACTTCTTGTTTTATTGATCTTTGGCAGGATATTAAGTTGAGGACGTCTTATTTCGGATGTTGTTAAGTATAAGGACCTGTACTAGAAGGCAGAACTGAAGGTCTCGGAGGTATAGATTATTAATAGAAAACCACTTGAAGAATATTATCTCATATCGTATACATAGTTGATATTATAAATTGAACTAAAATGCATGGATACTGAGGCATTTGGATCAGTCAAGTCGAGCGAGAACATCTCTCAATAAGATGTACTTTGCCACATAGAGAAATAATTAAAATGATCGAAGTCTGGATCATTAATGACGTTAAAACTAAACCATGATAAGACTATTATGATTAACATTAAAACAAAATACACATGCAGCTATAGGTATCTAGTGAATGGGTTAGTTCGATTATTGGCAATCACTACAGACCTTATGACACTGGTTATTACTCACTGGAGTCTGCATTATTTAGTCATAATGTACCCATTGTGTGGCTCAACAAGAACCATGATTGATAACCGACATAGCCAAAAAATCGCCAATTTAAAACGACGCCAACATTTTCCGTTTTACAGTAGACTATAACACACAATCATAAATCTCGTCAAACCAAGAATTCGCCAAATTAAAACGCCGCCACCATTTGCCGATTTACAATATATATGTATATATATATATATATATATGCCAAATAGAAATCAAAGATCCCAATATTTACTGGTGCTATAATCATTCAAAATACCACAACACCAAAACAAACAAAAAAGCTCAGCACCAACAAAAAATTGATATCTGAGCAGAGTGATGTTTCCAACAGTCAACATCCTTTCAACTGGTAAAAGTAACTCCTGTCTAACATCAGAAAGAGCAGAGGTTTATTGAAATCATCTCATCATTTTTTCTGATTAACATTGGCAAATAATTAATTCCAGTCATTATTCACAACAATATTCTGGTAAAAAATATTAAATATTCTTTTTTTTACACGCGGGCGCGAGCACGCGTACACAGAGATTTAAATTTAATGGCTTGTTCATGTATATTGAAAATATTTAGAAACTCAGAAAACGCCATATTCTGAAAACGTCATCCAAATACGGGAAGTAGGAGTGATCATTTAAATAATGCCTCTTTCTCAAATTTTGCCAAGTAAATATCGGCGTAGTGTGGTGCCCATTCTCTACATATAGAACTAGAAGTGCCTATTTTTTGGATGAACTATTCACCATTAAACAAAAAGTGATTACTATTCAAAGATTATAAAAGACTGGATCATTTATGGGTTAATTTCCAATTACCTTCCTGACCCTATTGCAACCCTTGGTGTAATTTATGTTAGTATACATAATCTCAACATCTAATGTTATTAGCAGGCAATTATCAGGCAAAGTTAAGGCTTTTATTTATTCTACAAAATTGCATGTGTTGTTTATCTATAAGAAGGGTGATCTATACAAACATTTTGAGTGGTTATCTATGAAAGATATGATACAGTTTTATTCACTATTACAATCAGATATAATTGGTCTTCCTGAGGGCATTACGTTTGGTATTGTCCAACAACTAGTCTCTTTGTGAATTTTAGGGAGCATATAAAAATATCGAGGTCTTGGCTCCTGGGAACCGCAAAGGAATTCCAATTGTTGTTGTTTTTCTTCCGAAATTGTACCCGTAAATTTGTTTATTTAAAATGTCAGTTATTTGAATCATCATTCTGGGGTATATATAAGCTCACCAAGTTTTTCGTAATGATTATCATTATAGTTTGTTTCTAATGTTGTCAAAACGTGACTTGAAAGATTTAACAAATTATTATTTATGTTTTAAAAACGGTAAGTTTGACCTTCTGAAGACCCTAGTTTAAACATTCTACCCAGTGATGGACCATTTAATTGGGCTGTGCCTTCTCTCCGCAGAATTTCCATTACAATATTAGAATCAATTTTAAATTTCTGAATACCCCAGCTTGGGTATGACCGTAGCCCATTAATTCACAATGTCCCACAGATCGATTGATATCATATATATTGGACTGTTCCGCTTTCAATAATAATTTTGAATAATTTATTTCAGTAAGGAAAATATTACTCGAATCATATCGATTCTTAATCCATGTCAACATGGTTTTTAAATTTCGAATCGATGTTTTCTGAGGATCCGAGCTAACGTCATTCATTCCTAGTGCTAAAATAATATTTTATGGCACTTAATCTTTATCCTTCAGCATATCAGTAAAATGCTGAAATCTGGTACCAGGGAACCTTTCTAGCTGCAAATTCTGGTGCGATGTAACAGTTATCCGGCATGGACACATTCTCTTCTCCTATGATTAATGGGTTGTAGGAGAAATGACCACCGGACAAATGCTTACCGGACAAAGAATAAAAGAAAAAAGAAATAGATGAGAAAAATTAGACGAATTATTTTCATGTATTTACATTCTAGCATGTATATTATATATATAAATACATTCGGGACAGCTAGTTCCTTCGTGTTGGCACGTCCCTTGGCTACACTGACGGTGACGTCATCAGCAGAATGGCCATGTACATAACATGAGCGAATATCTGTCATATCAGAATCTGTGGTCACTGCGCCCACGCAACCTTTCCAGTTCTTCTTAGCAATTTTCTGGGTTTTTATAACCTCCATCACAGCAAGAATTTGTAGACATGTTATCCCAATAAAAACATTCATAAATTATATTACCAGAATGACATTATAACATTAGTGGCACCTTTTATTTATTTTTGTGGATCCTGATTCCCCGAATATTATATGACTGCAATCATGGATACAATTTATAATAGACCATATAAAACATTGCGATTGATGATACATGTATAAAGAAACCTAAAGATTACATGGCCTCAAGTGAGCTCCGGTGGCCTAGCGGTTAAGTACCCGGCACTTGGTGCCAACGGTCGCAGGTTCGAACCCCGTAAGAGGTCGAAACTTTTCAAGGGATTAAATTTCTCGGCTCACTACATCGTGTGTAGATGACCACGTTAAATGGCGCTGCCGTCTCCACTGAATTATTTAAAATAAAGGGGGACGTTAAAAAACCCCTGATGACGTAAACATTTGTTGGGTGACACCGCTCCGTTAATATTTCGGCTCCATCTTTCCGTACTGCTCCCCTATGAGTGGTGGGGGAGGAGATTTCTCAACCACTCCAACATAGAGACTGTGCTGATTAAGCGACAGCCTGGGGATTCTCCCCGAACAACAAAACCAAAAAACCAAACATGGCCTCAATAAAGGAATCAATTAATTTTCAACACAAAAGAACCTTGATCTTCTAATTCAAGTTCATTGCATTTGATTTTCATGACTTCTAAAGGTTTCAGTTAAATTTGATAAAAATAACTTTAATTGAAAATGTATTGCTTTGTTTGATAATCAGTCGACAAAAATATTAATATTGGGAATATAACATTTGGAAATGTTGACATTATACTTTAATATTTTAAAGTAAAAATATATTCTCGGTGGGCATTTGGCCATTATTCGCTTTATTGGTGAGCATTTGTTGGGTGAGCATTTTTCCGTGCTCCGATTAATATGTTCTTGGTGAATTTTGACCTGTGGAGCGTTTGATTAAGATTATGAGCTCATAAACAAAACAAAAAATTCATTAACTGATTTCGCTCATAAAATTGTATGAGCTTTTAAAAAAACCTGGTCCAACAAATATGTTAATTTTTTTTTGTTGACTAACCATTTTGATGGGTGCGCACCAGAGCACTGCACGGATTGGGCTTACCCGTTCGGGTCGGGTTGGGTGGGTTTGAAACTTTTTCTTTGGGTCACGGGTTGGGTTTGGGTTGTTGTCTTGTGGGTTGTATGTTCGGGTTGTTCTCTTGCGGGTTGGGTATGGGTTGCTTGAAAAAATATGCGTTTTATTATTTTTATAAAGCCACCCGCCTCCCGTTATTCAGCCACCGCCAATGCTCACGCAATACGAATACCATACATTTCCATATAATTTAGGCCATTCAGTGTCCTAGTAAGAATGTTTGACTGCTTATATATATTTACGGGTACTATTGATCGTTATGTTCAATTGTTATCAAGCAACACATATCTTGTTATAGAAGATATGAGAAAAACTAAGTCAGTCAGTGAGCTCCGGTGGCCTAGCGGTTAAGCACCCCGGCACTTGATGTCAAGGGTCACAGGTTCTATCCCAGCAAGAGGTCGAAACTTTTCCAGGGATTAATTTCTCGGCTCACAATATCGTGGGTGGGTGACCACGTTAAATGGCGTTGCCGTCTCCACTGAATTATTGATTGGCCGACACCCAACTAAGAAGGCTACGTTTCTGGACTTACACAAGGAACTTCACCGGCCCGGCACCCTTAACACTATGCCGGCACTGTTAACAAGTGTACAACCCAGTACATTATCTGCCCAACTGCCCAGCCTACTCCAAGCACCGAAGAACACTTAAAGGTCGTCTTCCCCCGGAAGACTACAAACTTCCAGACCATCACCTAGCAGCATTGATCACAAGGAAATCAACATTCCTACCAGACATCATAACTCCACTTCTCCAGAAAGATCCTTGCACATACCAACAACAACAACGAGGAAATATCAGACCCCCTCTGTGGACTAGTGGGTAAGAGCGTGGGACTTCCGTACCCATGTTTCATGCTGTGCGGGAGGCCGGAGGCTCGAATTCCGGGAGTTTTTAATCCCACCAGGCAACTGGCAAGGTATTTCTCCCCCGAACATGACATTTATAGTAAACTGAGGTGCCACCATTTTAAAACAACTGCCATCATCAGAATAACATAAATTAACACCAGGTGGTTGTGCCCAATGGGCGACGGCCAGGGGTCTCTACCCAAACTTCAACAAGACAAGACTGAATTATTAAAAATTAATGGGGACGTTAAAGACCCCTTGAGGACGTAAACACTCTGGCAGTGACCACCCTCAGGCTATTTCGGCTCCATCTTTCCGTACTGCTCCCCTGTGAGTAGTGGGGGAGGAAGTTCTTAACCACTCCAACATAGAGGCTGTGCCAAATAAGCGACAGCCTGGGGACTCTCCCCGCAAAACAAAGCCAAGCCAGTCAATCAGGATGTGGTAAACAAGCGACAGCCCGGGGATACTCCCCGAAATAAAAGCAAGCAAGCAAGTCAGTCACACTGCCTTCTTTCATTGCTGATACGTGCTGTGGGACATTTGTTACTATTGGATATTAGCAGATATTGTGATTTATTGAAGACATTTATTGTATTCTAACTGTTTGGAGGTACTCTTGTGTTTTGAATAGATTTTATTTCAACTGTTGCTACTGATAACCATGGCTGCTGCCAAACTTAAGGCTAGCTCAGTTACATCAAGTGTTGCTAGTGAGGGAAACTTCGGCTTTACTTGCCATGTTGTATCTGCTAGGAGATCCACTTTGAAATAATCTAGTGGAAATAACACCCTATTCATGAATAGTGCTATTCATCATACTAAATATTCAATACAGGATACTTCGTGTTTCGGGTTCGCACTCCATTCTTGTGGGTTAGGTTGGGTGCGTGTTATAGTCTTGTGGGTTGGGTTGGGCACGGGTTCAATAGCATTTTTAGTTTGGGTACGGGTTGGGTTCGGGTTGAGATTTCTGGGATACGGTTGGGTGTGGATTGAATAGTTGCCGGTCGGGTCGGGTATGGGTTCAGCTTTCCAACCCGTGCAGGTCTCTAGTGCGCACCATGGTGGCACCCTTTATAATGTTTTCCCCATACACGGGAAGTGTTACTCTCAAGCGCCACGACTGTAAGTTATCACTTTTTGGAGTATTGTTGTACGGCGACTGGTGATATATTACACATATCTCAGCATGAAAGGTCGCTTCTCTGTTAGTCCCTTTCCCAGTCACAAAATTATACTACAGTCAGAATCCGTTAATCCGGACATCGTTTATCCGACAAGTCCAGCTTCCGACACATTATTGTCTGTTATGGATTTAACTCCCTTATAAATTACTTTTAATCCGGAAAAATCGCGTTCCATATTCTGACTCCGACACTTCATTTTGCCAACAGAATGTGACTTTTCAGTGTAAAATGACCTCGATAATCTGACAACACGAAAATGTTGCCAAATATTTCCGCTAGTTCAGTCATGCAAGACACACCGACATGTTGTCAGTAATGGTTAATTAACTGGCCCACCCGAGATAATTGCTATATCGTAACCAATTACATCCGTTCTTGACTAAACACACCAACACAGGATGCTTCCATTGCCTGTGGCTATCTCATATCCAATCATAATAATTCATGGCTAATTACAAACGCAAATGTGTGAACATTCCAATAAGCAGATCATGAGTTAATCTGATTGACAAAGTGACACGAGTATTTCTTTATAATGTCTGTAATTAACATTCATCAAAATTATCAATGGCTACAATGCCATTGCGCACCATTGCGCACGGTTACTGCATGTTGGTTTAAATACGGAGGTAAAAGTTACTTGCTATCAACACCAGGTGGCTGTACCCAATAGGGGACAGCCAGGGTCTCTACCCTAAACTTCAACAGTTCCTTGCTATCAGATTCACTTCTATGCCGTGGCGTTGATATTTCTACTGCCCAGAAGCGTGACATCTGTCAACTAATTCCGCTAAACAGAGTTTTATGTTGGATTTTTATTCTGGTCATTTATTGTCATAATTGTTGAAAATAAATAAATACGCCACAAGATTAAAAGTGTCATTGTGGTTCCAATGGATGTTGCGTATTATTTTTGTTACATACAACAACGTGTCTTTACGATCTAAAAATGTCTGACACAGACTACCGCTATGTCACGGACTCGATATTCCGACATTCGCGTTTTTCCGACATATTATCATATGGCAAAGCTTGTCGGATTAATGGATTCTGACTGTATATTCATATGGGTATATATAAACCACCCTGGACAAAAACCACCCAGACAAAAACCACCCGGATGAAAACTCACCCGAACATAAACATCCCTGGACAAAAACCACCCTATGGTTATATTCATAGTCATAACACAAAATAGAATCATCAGTTTATATTATTATTTGGATGTTTGTAGCATTTTACATCAGACATTCATACACAGGACACAGATGCACTCATTCTCCAGTCAAAAATGATATACAGATTTCAAAAGTCATTTTTGATTCACTTCCACCGAATGCAGTGTCCTAGTCCCTTCGGGATGTCTTCCATGGATTTGTAACCATCAGTGATACTTGTACAGAGGATCAGTGATACTTGTACAGAAGATCAGTGATACTTGTACAGAAGATCAGTGATACTTTTACAGAGGTTGTGAAGCTTCTGCTGCAGTTGTGCTGTGGAACGATAAACCCGCTTCCTGGGTGGCCACCTGAACGTTGTTCTGATCTTTTCGAAGATTGTCAATGGTCTTCCATGTGCTGGAATGAGAACAGCCAACGAGTGATCGGATTCACATGTGTTGTTTGTTCTGGATCCGCCACAGATCGTTACATTGTGAATGTTCCACAGTTCGGGAGGAACTAATGGTGCTATGCGACACATTTTCATGGGAGCAATCACACCATCTGGACTGCGATAAGAGCCAGAAACATACGTTGTGTCGAGGTAATCAATGAGAGGTTCAAGGCCTTATGGTGTGTGTGTGTGCATTGAGATACTGGAGTCCTTGTGGAACCTGGGATACTGGCAAGAAGGCTTATTCAGCACAGTCTCTATGTTGTAGTTGTTGAGAAATCCTCCCCGGGACTCACAGGAGAGTAGTACGGAACGATGGAGCTGAAATACCCTGAGAGTGGTAACTGCCAGAGTGTTTGATGTCACCAGGGAGTTTTTAAAGTCACCCTTTATTTTTTTAATAATTCAGTGGTGACGGCAGCGCCATTTAACATGGTCAGTCACCCATGATGCTATGAGCCGAGAAATTAATCTTTGGAAAAGTTTCGACCTCTTGCTGGCATCAAGCCTTTGACCTTTGGCATGAAGTGCTGTGTGTATAACCACTAAGCCATCCGAGCTCACTGAACTCTGGTTTCTCTTCAATCCACGTATGAATGATATGACTTGTCTTGTTAAAGTTTGGGGTAGAAACCCCTGGCTGTCGCCTATTGGGCACAGCCATAAAATGATGTGACGTTGTTTGTTTGGTTTGTCGGAATTATGTGACTTATATATATATATATATATATATATATATATATATATATATATATATATATATATATATATATATAAGAGAGAGAGAGAGAGAGAGAGAGAGCACTACCACTGTTTGGCTGTTATTAACAAAACCACATTTTTACTGTTGTAATAATTCAACATATAAGACTATTGGTTTAGCTAATAAATTACATAACTACTTTATCGTGAAGCACAACAGAGAAACTTAATTAGTGTCGTTAATAATATTTTAATTCCACTTGTGATATTTTGTAAACTTTCAGTGGTAATACGTGGTGACATGCGGCCGATGGTAGTCTAGTGTACTGGGATTTGATCCAACGCTGGGAGATATGCGATGGTGTGACAGTACACTATAACAACTACGCTACGATGGGGTCCTCCTCTCATAGGAGTGTATGTATGTAAATAATATTTATTATTAAATATAATTATGAAAATGTATAGTAACTATATATATAAAGTATTGAATATTTTTGGATTTAATTTGACTTGAATTCATAATTAATAAATTGTCCTTGATAAATCAGTTACGCGTGGACTCCATTGGAGTAGGGCACCATTTCTAGAAACGATTCCACGGAATTAGATTTCTTTGCTTAAGGCAATATTGGCTCCAAGAAGGAGCCACCCACTCATCATAACGGGTTAATTAAGGCTGGCACCTCGCAACACGCCCCATCTCGGGGCTATATTCTAATTTAGACGTTTCTAGGCAACAGGTCACGTGGGTGTGACGTATTTCCGCGCATTTTGAGCATGGCTCGGGTTTGTTTTCGTTTTATCCAAGACACGTTACAGTAAGTCGGCTGTTATGTCTGGGATTAATGATTTGTTTACAGCGTTCCACTTGATGGAGAATCGACTGATTAGCGTAGCACGTAAGTACTGCATGCTTGGTTGAACAAACGGCTTCGTAAATAATTAATGCCAGTGATTCTTATATCCGTCTGGTAGAGAATCCTAGATCTAGATCTAAACCGTCACTGTCTGTTTCCACCTCGTTCGTCTCGCTTCAGGCAGTTCAGGATATCAACCCCGGAGATTAGACAGATATTTATTTATTAAAACAGCCAGAACAACACCGACTCTAGATGCAGACAGAGATAGAGATAGATACAATTTATTACAAACCTACATAATTAATCTTGAATGAAATTGGATTTATTGATTGGCTTGCCTTTGTCGAGGATTGGTCAATAGATCTAGATGAATAGCCCCGTATTACTTTCCGCTGCTTGTTGATCTAATCTAATAGAAGATCTATCGGATCAAATACAGCGGCTTCTAAGATAATAAAGAATACTTTTATATCATATAGAGTCTAAAAGATAAATGTGTATAGCTAAAAGTGGAGAAATTTCCAAATCTGATAAAAGTCTGATTGGATACATTTGTTGATTTGAGATTTTACAGAAGATGGAAAAGTACTTTGTAAGGAGTTAGTGGTTTTTTTATTGACCGCAGCACTTTGTTTATTAGATATAGACTTCTACCTATTAGAATTAACACCCATTTGAGTTGGCTTTTCTATCTGTTTGAATAGCTTAAACTCTTTAATGCTGAATGTTGACGATATTCTTCTCCGGTCACAGTAAACATACGATCCTCCATTGCTTAAACTAAATAAGTATTTAATAGACACAGCTTAATGTCATCAAAGTATTATATATATATATATATATATATATATGGTCATTTGTGTATAGTCAGACATAGGGTTGGCTTTTTTACTGTAAAAACCTAGTTTTACAATACATCGTAAAACACTGTTATTAACTGTAAAAAATTGT
The DNA here is from genome assembly GCA_025642065.1 of Paralvinella palmiformis. Taxonomy (NCBI): domain Eukaryota; kingdom Metazoa; phylum Annelida; class Polychaeta; order Terebellida; family Alvinellidae; genus Paralvinella; species Paralvinella palmiformis. The sequence continues at coordinate 1,655,025 of JAODUP010000127.1, read as the reverse complement.
CATTAACTGTAAAAAGTGTAAATAACTGTAGATAACATAAAAACACGAACAAATATTGTGTAACTAAGTAAACACATTCACATAATCATGTCTTCACGCACATGCATCTCACAAATATACACATATAGAAAGGACAAAGTGCTTAACTTTTTTATTGTGTTATCTTAAATATTGGCACATAAATGAAATGTAGATAGTGACATAATATATATTAACTACTCAGTAGAAAACAATTAGACATAACATCAACATAATTAATATTCTAATTTAACCTTTCCTCTGAGCATTCTGTAGCTGAATACCAGCTTAAACAAAGTTAAAGGCTGTGCTATTGCCAAGACGATTGCGAATTTTGGTATGAATATTTCCAAAATTTGAAAACAATCCTCTCAATGGACGCATATGAAGCTAGGCATGATAGCAGCTTGACAGCTAATGCAACAAATTCACTTGGCAATCCATACGATTTGAGGGCCTTCCACCAATTAACTGGGGCTATCTTTGTTACAGCATCAGTGAAATACATGAGAGGGAAATGGTGACATGAAAAAAGTGTTCAATGGTCACATGAAAAAAGTGTTCCCATACAAGTTTTGTGGCCTTCCACCTTTATACATGGTTAAGGTGTTGATAATAAATACAATATCACAGTCACAACACAGAGTTTCAATGTCATGAAACTTTTCAGTGTTCAGAAATCAACATATGTAGGACCTACATGTTAACAGTGTTAATAATGTCTGTGTAAAAAACCTGCCAACCCTGATGTTGGTATAGTAGCATGAGAGATAAGAATGCTGATTTAAATGTTGCTTGTAGTTCTGGGAGTATCCCCAGGCTGTCGCTTGTTAGTTTTGTTGTTTGGGGAGAATCCCCAGGCTGTCGCTTTTATTCGGCACAGCCTCTATGTTTAAGTGGTTGAGAAACCTCCTCCCCCACCACTCACAGGGGAGAAGTATGGAAAGATGGAGCCAAAATACCATGAGGGTGGTCACTACCAGAGTGTTTTACGTCCTCAGGGGGGTTTTTAACATCCCCCTTTATTTTTAATAATTCAGTGGAGACGGCAGCACCATTTAACGTGGTCAGCCACCCAAAATGTTGTGAGCCGAGAAATAAATCTCTGGAAACGTTTCGAACCTGTAACTGTTGGCCCCAAGTGCCGGATGCTTACCCGCTAGGCCACCGGAGCTCACTTTTGTCGCTTCTTTGTGATATTGGGCTTGTTTTATACATTTAGAAATGAAGTCACTAACACCACAATTTTGGGGTAATTAAGTCACTAATACAATGAAAATAGGTGTCAGTGTGAGATCGGAGATCAGTAGATCATCAGACCAGGGGATTAGCAATTGGGCTCATAAGTTATGGTCATACATTCAGTGAGTGTTGCCTAGAATTGGTGATTAGGGTATCAATATCATGGGACAATTGCATCCAGTTGTGATTTGGTGCTTGGTGATTATTAATTGTCAAATTAGGTTTGTGGGCTTTCTGTATCAATTAAATACACATATTTATTTAACTGATCAATGCATTATACAATATGTAGTAATACTAACACTATGTTGTAATGAACAGGCATTATTAACACTTGATATTATTGTGATATTCACAGTAAAAATTGACTAATTTTTACATGATGTTAAATAACGGTGTTAATAACGTCTGTGTAAAAAACCTGCCAACCCAGGTCAGACACCAGACATTGCCGTTGCTCAAATAACAGTACTATAGTAGTAGTAGTAGTTCTACCAACAGTAGTAATGATAATAATAGTAGTATATATAGTATCCATTTTTCCAACATTATATAATAGTGTTCTGGTTAAATTTTAGAGAACATTTGGTGTTTATATTTTATCTAGTCATTCTTTTAAGCGGACTGTAGGATGGTAAAAGGATGTATACATGGTCAAACTCACTAATGTTCTTATCTCTTACAACATCAAAATTAAACTGGTATGTATAATGCCTACAGGATCACTTTAAATACGTTTTAGATTTTTATTAAGTCAAGCCCAAAACAAGACAAGATGTCAAGTTACTTGCAAACATAACCAGTCTACCCAATTTATTAGAAATGACAAACAGAGTTATACCAACTAGATACTTCTAGAACTTCTCTACAAACCTTCAGGTCCGGATGCGAGTCCGAGTGATATCTGTGTTTGTGGTCTGTTTTCTAGGTGTCTACCCCTTGGTGTTACAGGTATGAGTGGTACTGAGTATAATAAATATAGTGCTCACTTTTCATTGAAAATCAAAAGTTAGTAGCAAAATATAAATGCAACAAAATTGGTTCATACTTAAATAATGGTTGACTAGGAAAAACCTATGGGAAAAAGGGGCATGGAAAAAAGTCACAACTTTATATAAATGAAGAAGAAAGACAGACACATACATGATACAATGTACGGACAAATTGTGCATCTGTATCTATCTATATATACAGATATATAAATATGATAATAATTTTCAGAATAAAACTACATGGTCTTCAAAATGTATCTATCAATATATATATATATATATATATATATATATATATATATAGATAGATAGATAAGTCAGTTGTGACCTTTTTCATGTTACCATTTTCTTTGACTTTCCCAGAATCAAATAATTATGTGATTTAAAACTTACTCATCCTGCATGTTGAAAGATTAGCAACTAAAATGAAGTGATCCTAAATGATTTTTATGTTCGTGTATTGTACGAGTATCCCCTCTCATTTCCAGTGCTATTAGTGCAGTTCATAAATAACGGTGATAAAAGTTTTACTGGTTGTCTGCTATTGCTATAAAAAAAGTAATTTTGTGGAAATGTCGATTCTTGTAAGAAGTGGCATCTTTTTCAGTAATGGATCCATCAGCACGAATCCTCCCCTTGCACGCAAATATCTGATAGAAAGAAGATTATGGTATTTGCGTGCAAGTCAAAGTTATAACATTTAGTATCAATCTAATCGTGGTAAAATGTTTTTGAATAAATTTGACAAAGAACAGCTTATGCTTAAGGTACTGTGAGATCAAATCAAGTGATTTCCAGGAATAGGTGCACCCTATTAGATTTTGGCACTTTCTGTTAGGTCTATGTAAATGTTTATTATGGGCAAAGACACCAAACATGGGGTCAATTCCAATTCTACTCAATTCCATTTGGTCAATTCCACATCAAATTTATCAATTCCAGTTTTTACCTACTCCAATCATTGATTGGAGTAGCTACTTGGAGTGTCTACTCTTAGTGCTACTACTTGGAATACTTACCCTGAGTAGTTTATATTCCAAGTAGGATTGTCATGGAAGAAATATTTTTGAATTAAAAAATTTAATGGTAAATTAAATATTTATGTAGCAAACTTCAATTCAAAATTTATTAATTCCAATTCTATTTTATTTTAAATAAACAATTTAGGAATTGGAATTGCCCATTAATTCCGGAATTGAATTGACCCCATGTCCGGAAGACAATACAAAACCAATTTATTAGGGTTTGAATCGCCTTTGTTGCCAAATTAGGTTAGAACATGGACAATGTTATTTTAGTGAATCACTTATTAAGTATAGATGAGCAGAAATTCATCATAATTGTCACTAAAAATAACATAAATAAGCCTAGTTTATATAAAGACTGTTAAATTTCTTACTTTGTACACGCGGATAGCATTCAGAGAAGCTGAGTTTAATAGTCAGCTATCAATTTGAAAAGGATGTGAAAAATGATACAATTTGGAAACAACTGTGTTGGTTAGCACTTACATATATGTCTGTCAGTGTCATAGGAAAGGTGCTTTGGGCAAGATCAGAACTATTTCTTGTTTACATAGAATGGTGGGCATCTTAGCTGGCAAGTATGATCTGGACGCAGCTGATATTGATCTGACCGTGTGCTGTTACCTCAGTAAGGCATTTATCATTGGTTTGCTGGACCGAGGCCTAATAATGGCAGAAATATTGTTTGATAAACTACCTGTACTGCTTCCTGCAACTGGTGGAATGATTGCCAGACAATACCATATGATGAACTGTTTATGGCCAACCTATATATGTGGTGAAGAACTGATTTTATTTTTAGCATTGTGCTGGGGTGAACTTTATATACTAACAACAAGTACTGCTGTTAGTATATATATATATATATATATATATATATATATATATATATATATAAATAAAAGCCAGTGTTGGTTTGTTTGTTTGTCTGTGTGTGTGTGCGTGTGTGTGTTCACAAAATATTTTGACAAAATAGTCTTAAAGTTAAACAGCAGTGAATATGACGTTGTTTGGGATTATGATGTTTACTTATTAAATTTTTTTTTATAATTATTATTCAAAACTCTCAGTTGTATAGGCTGAAGGTCTTAACAGATTCATAATACCTATATTGATCTACCCGTGAAGATTTATATGCACCAAATCATGTTATCTAAATGCTGTGCCATAAGAAATAAACATAGCATACAACATCATACAAAGTCAGCTGCCATTATGTGTTGTATTAATTAGTACACAAGGTGACTTGCACCCAACATCTATGCACAGAATGGAAATTACCCACTACTGTTTATGGCATGTTTATTAACTGATCTTTTGCTGAATGAGTCCTGTATATAATTGTTGCTGAAAGCTTGATAACAAAAGCACCACTCCAGGCTCAGCTAAGATTACCTAGTTGGCTAATTATATACCACATTCTTTATAATTTAGAATTGACACTTATCCTAAAGTTATTATTTTTAAACCACTGAAATACACTCGATATTGATGGTGTGTTACCCTAATATTTTGTTACCAGCAGTATTTTTCCTTATTCATTAACAAGAGAAAAATGGCTACACATTAATCTTTGTATTGCAGAGTTGTTGTTAGTTGATTGCAGATTGATGTTTTATGTTACCTTTGTAAAAGTACTGTATTGAATATGAAAATGAATAAGAAATCAATAATGTATTTCATTATTTGTAATAAAATTAAGGCTGTTATAGAAGATGCAATTATTTGTAGTAACATTAATCTCCAGCAACTTATACCAGTAGTTTATATATGAATGATTCAGAATTCAAAATTTTCAATATGTGTTGGTTATCAAAGTGAACAAAAGGTAGACGGGAACCAGAGCTTTCAATAAATTATATGCATAAATACAACAGTGAAGAAACAGTCTGTCACAAAATTTACATATAAAATATCATAACAGTTTTATTTATATTTTGGATTAATTAACTGTTCGAGTACAGATGCCGATAGTGTCCTAATTTGACTGTTGTCATTTGTTTTATTGTGTCAGTATGCAGATGAGTGGGAATTCAAAGCTTCTTTTCACAGGCAACTTATTTAAATAATTAAGTCAGTGTATAAACTCAGACTGGTATCTATGTTACAGTTACCACACATGTGTGTGCACACTTGTGCTTGCAGGAACACACATGCCCACACAGATATAATACGTATATATTAGTAATTTATATTCGACATGGTTATATGTGTGTTTTAGTCAGTATATTTCATCCTTAATCATGAAAATTATGTTCTCTTTTCACCCACAGCAATAACAAAATGGTTGGAAATTGAGCTGAAATAAAAACATGCATGTTTATGAGCATATCGTGGGATAATGCCTAGATGGGTTTTCCTTTTTTACTACGATATATAAATATCATGTTATAAGATACAATTTCTTAAGAAAAAAGTTTACTGTAATTTTTTCCACAAAGATATGCATTCGTAATAATTAGGAACTACAGCACTCTATTATGAGAAGAAAATTTGAGTTCACGTCGAGGGACGTCAGTACACTGATACAACTTTTACCTAAGACTTCACTGAATTTAATTTAGACCAGGAAAAGTTATTTAAGGAGAGATCAAATGCTGCGTTCTGTCTCTTCTAATTGGGCTAATTATCTGCCTTTATTCAGCTGATGAATGGAAAAAGGTGTCGATTTGCTTTCTTCATTAGAAAAACTGAGACGTCGATTTCTGAACCATGATTCAACTTTAGTATTAGTTTTTACTAGTTAGTTGTGCAGCCATTGTGCGATAGATTTATTGCTGCTGTTTTTGATCCAATGCCTTGATCTTGGTCTTCTTCCACCACCTTGAGCATTGAGTAAACACTTGTTAGTCAAATATTTGTCGAAAAATTGCCTTTACCTGAGTATATGGCTATTCAGCAAGTCGCTCATCCATGACCTTCTGATTGAATGTTTTGAACATTATTTATACATGAAGCCTGATAGGTGGCAATTTAGTGAAGCTGGCCTGAACAAATTTCACCCACAGACTAGAGTTAATATTTCCTGTAGATCGTTGACTGTATGAACAAAACTGTTTCCGACGCTGGCGGCAAAAGACTGCACCATGAATGGTTGGTGTGTGTAAATCACAGTGGTGCTGATTAGTGGCATATTATTGAAGTGACCCTGTGTTGTGCACACCTGTGAACGTCAGTGGGTTAGTAATTAATCTGGAGTGGCTGTATACGTGGTGAAGATGTCTTATCTGATAGTGAGAGCTATTATATATCCCGTATTTGTATATGAAGGATATCATTATGCCCTAACAACAAAGAAAAATGGACAGCCTGGATGTGTTTGTGTCATTACTGGTTAATCATGGACTATTCTCTCTTCCAATTCGGTGACTGATTTATGTTTACGTACAACTGTGGTTTGTGCTTCATGTGAATAGTGTAAGTAATGACTGGTTAAGAATAATAATTATGAAAATGTGTGTCTGGAAATTTGTTGGTTACAGTTATAACAGATGGCCAGTACGGTAAATGTGTGCGTGTGTGGATAATGTTTCTGGAGGTTATCTATCATGCCAGGTAGATTTACTGGATGTGTTTGCATTAAGGCCGCTTATAATTCCAGTTTGTACTCAGGTGTGCAGTCATAGTTTTTGACAGACAGATCACCAGAGCATGTTCTGCTACTAGAAGAACTAGAGATGTACGGGAATATATTTATTGAGATGGGACAGTTATGAATATCGTATGTGGATGACTTAGTTAATGGGCGCAAATGATTAGTGATGTATCTGAAAATAGCAGCCACTCTCTCTAAGGAACACCAGTGCATGCACACACACACACACACACATGCCGAGAAAGAGAGAGAGAGAGATCGTAGTCAGAAGTAGATTGTCTAAGTATCAGTTATGGACATAAACAGTGTTATAAGAACTCTTTTATGTAGAAATATTATATATTTCAGAATAGACGCTGCCAAACACAAAACATTACTTGTTTAGCTCAAATATAGATAAATCAACAACTTTTCAGTGTATACACTGAAATGAGACTTGATAGTATATATGAAACTCAATTTTTTTAATTTATTGTTTTTTAACTAAGGACTTAAAGGAGTGATGTGTAATAACTGCATTATTACAATTATTATACTTATTATTAATGTTGTTATTGTGATTATTGTTTTGTAGTTTATCTTGTATCATAATATCTTACAAAACCTAGTTTACAAACAGTGTTTATTTGTGTTCTGTAGAATTCTAGGTTTTATAATAAAAAAAACATATTTTTGATGAAATTGAATTAAATATTTCGTTTTTAATTGTTACAGTTTAGGCAACATACAACATGTCTGCCATTGAGTTTGATGTGGATGCTATAATCCAGCAGTTACTCAGTGCTAGGGAAACACCAGGAAAACAGGTATAATATTGTTTTAAATTTTCTTCTCTAAAATTCTGCTGGCATAGTTTTTTTTAAAGCCAACAGTGATGGTTGCTTATATATAAATTTCCACATTTGATTGCTGTATGCATACATACATATATACATACATAACATGCATTTATGCCTACCTACACTGACACACACACACACACACGCGCATATATATATATAACCTGTTGAGTAGTAAATAGGTTTCCCCTTGGTTAGACTCTGGGATATAAAGTGTTGATCAAGATTTACTCGAGTTTTACCTGTCATAGCTGCTAGATGTCCATTCTCATAGAATCTAATTAGACATGTTATGTATAGTTCAGGACACTGCATCTCTACCTATAGGGAGCACCTATGGCAGCTAGTTATTTGATGTACCATTGTTTATTTGTCTGTTTTGATTACAATTGTCTGAAGAAAGGGCTGGCTTCACATTACATTTAATACTAAAGTGACATCAGAGCTTCTCTCTGATTCTCATACTCATAGATACCATTTATAGGTTATACGTGAGGCTGCTTTCATACATAGGTAAACTCTGTGGTTTCTGGAATTGATCCAGTGTGTCCTCCTTCACCTCTAAGGGACAACTACAAGGAGGCAATCATACTGAAAAATATTTGTGCTGGTGTATTTTAAGCCTCACTCCCTCCCTCACTCACTCTACCATCCAACCAACAATTCACTCGCTAAACAACCTACCTATTTGCTCATTGCTAAGTCTTACTCAGTCACTCATTAACTCACCCAACCACCAGAGTACTCACTCGCCTACCAATTCACTGTCAGTGTCACACTCACCAAGACAGCAGTACTTTCATTTGGCCATATCATAGTAATATATGGGCACGGAAGCTTTCTGACAGGTTCTGTGATCACTCGGTGATGGCTGTTTCATTACCACCAAAGATAAATTTCTTCATTCTGACGAAACAGCATTTTTCAATCAGCCTGGCAGGGCATTCGTCAGACTGGCATCCATTTCCGTATGTCAGCTCGACCCAAGGCATGCCCGAAACAGATTCTCAGTGCCCTAAGATACCAATCATTTGATCAGATGGTGGATAAATACTTGCCTATTGACACGGCAACCACATGAGTTGAACTGCGGTGCACAGCTTAGCGTACATTTCTCTAGAATGGAATAGAAAAATCAATAATCTTGACCTGATGGTGGCAGTGGGACATGGCACAACACAGAGAATCCTAATCCTCATGTGATCATCAATATAACAAGTCTGTTGTCCGGGGGAACAGATGGACAATTCTGTTCCTGTAGTGTGTTGGTCAGTCGAGGACACTTGTTCTTCACTTAGTAGATACTATTTATAAACAGGTGTAGTGTTGCCTGCTAGTTGGCAGTGGAAGGCCACTAATAAGTGTTGATTAATGGCGCCAAAACACGTTGAACCGTTTATAGTTTTAGGGATTTTTATCACCTCAGAAGATGGCTAATACTCTCGTACTGGTCGTTCGAAAGTATTCCCCGTTTTAAGATAATATCTCTGTGTGTTTTAATTTGATATAAAGTTCATGAAAAAAATCCAGATTTCAGTTTCATTGTAAATCTTGGTCACCATTGGTGAACAACTACTGTTTTGTGTAATTAAGAAATTCAATGCTATTGCGATATAGCATTATATAGCTCAGTTGTAGAACAATACTGGATTTGGTGATTAAACAGTTAGTGCTATAAACAAGTAATATTTATTGGTTTTGTGTGTGCGTGCGTGCTATATAATACTGTAGCTTGCCAATTGCGTAAGAAGCAAGTTGAAGTGTCTGGTGTATCATTATCCCATTGATGCACTTCAGGCTGTGATGCCATCTATGGTCATGGTTATATAACAGTGTAGCCTCGTGGTACTGTTCTGATTGCCGCCAGTTAGAGGTGTGGCTGTCACCGATACTGCTGACAAACATGTTCCGCTGACATTATCGATGCAGAAATAATGGTCATATATTTCATGTCACGGTTAACACAGTTAGGAGAAACACATCTGATTGACATTGGTTAAAGATGATCAATTTTATCAGCTGATGGTCTCTTAGTCTTACACATAGCTTGGGTAGTTGATGAATGGATAGACATATGAGACAGAATAGTTTGATGAAGTATTTTTTTGACATCAGATAGTTAAAATATTTCATATAACTAATCTGGTACATTGTTAAAATGATAATGTAAATAACCATATGATGCTCATGTTGAAGAATAGATAGTCTCCTGGTAAATAATACAAGAAATCAATAGCACACAAACGAGCACACATGTAGATGTATGTGCATGTTTGCACACAATTTGATTACAGGGAAAACATCTCAGAATTTACTGATCTGAATGTGATGTAATTCAGATTTAGATTTCATGATAAGATTTGATGCAATGGGACAGTTAATTTGAATATAATACTTAAATTTATGTGCAACAACAGTTCCAAAAAATGTACCGTATTTCATTTTAATATAACACGTTCGAAAAAATTTAATCTTTGTTTCACGTATTTCAGGTTTTCAGAAAATGTAATTTGTACAATGGAAAAAATAAAATAAATGTACCACTTAATTTTCTAATAAATACATTTCAGTGTTCCAGATTCTGATTCAGACCTGTTACTGTATGGCGTGATGAAGTGTATGTGGGGAAGGTGGGGTGGGGGGGGGGGGAGAATGTGTTAGCAAATGTGTCGTTGTGATTTAGGGGTTATACAATGAATTTCCATACACAGGTATTGTTATTATATTTTTGTTTTCCACTCAGGTGCAGCTGCCAGAGACACAAATCCGACAGCTATGTATCAGGTCTAGGGATATTTTTCTGGAGCAGCCGCTGATGGTGGAGCTAGAAGCTCCGGTCAACATATGTGGCGATATACACGGCCAGTATGAGGACTTAATACGACACTTTGACAAATGTGGATATCCAGGAGAGTCAAACTACCTCTTTCTTGGTGATTATGTTGACAGGTAATGTTGCTATTCGTTATGTGTCACATCGCAGTTATCCATGTTATTTAATGATAAGGTTTTATTTATTATGCCCTTGATTTAGGCGTTTACTACAGGTCGAGATATTTTCCAATTTTGTGCAAGGGACATTGTTTTTTTCTTCAATTTTATTTATGTCAGCTTTTTTATAGCTATGTGTTAAACGCTTATACATTATACAATGCATCCATTAAAATCACATCTACGGGTTAAAGGATTGTTTTAGCATGTACATTTTTACTTTTGGATATTGCTACCGGTATGTCAAAATGCTGGTGATGTCACCCATGGATCCCCAGCTGAACACTTGATTTATTTTCCTTTCATTATAGCTGGTATTATCTGGATTTTATGTCCTGTTTTATTGGAATGTTTTCATAGTTGAGGGGTGTGTTGACGTCATTTATGGGAATTTTAACAGTACATACCACAACGTACACAAATTTCTATAAGAACCAAACATATTTGTAATTTTATTCAGAATAAGTGGGTCGCCTGTACACAACCACAAAACAATTCCCAGGTTGCTCTGTGCAATATCAACTTCAACACTCATAGTCATACTTACAAAGCCTAATTTCAATGCAACATGACATAATTTGATATAAATAAATTATTTGGGTATTTTCATCTTAGTTGGAAATATACAATTTCTTATTAAAACTGAAGATAAGACTAATTCAAGCCATTTTATATTTATAGTTTTTCAAAATGGTCATGTTATTAAACCTGAATGACATTACAACAAAATATGGATATTTTAATTGTGTGCAGGTGGAAATACAAGCCTTTGGCAGCTACCAGAAGTGATAAAAAGGCAGTCCTATGAATATTTGATTCTCTCTGTTTTCAGTTGGCACTTGCCTCTGTCATCATCGATGTGTGCACATTTTGATATGGTCATGTTTGAGTCTAAAGTTAGAAGCCAACATTTTATTCAGCCGTGAGTGTAACATCATCAGTCTCTGTGCCACCACCGAGGATGCATGCATATTGAGGTCTATTATTTTTCAAACTCATATGGCAGCCGGCTCAAAGTAATACCTGTAAACACCAGCTTAGTCATATTGGAATCATCTAAAAAAAGTGTTAATAACAATTACAAACTTCTATAGCCCCAATATCCTCAAAAAGAATCGAGCTCAGTGGCATGCCCAGTACAGGGATTGGGCAAATACATTGGTCACCAAAATTACTTCAAAATACAATAGACTGATTTATGGCATTTAACCAACAATTCATGCAGAGTTCTCTGATAATGGTAAGCCCAACATTGATTCATCTGATTTTACCACATGGGTAGCTCAATCTAATAAGGCACAATACCAGTGCATATTTCAATTTCACATTCTTCCTCCAAATACTCTTGCAACGGAAAACCTATCACAGGTGTCACTCATAATTATCGAATAAAATACAGCTGGGATTTCATGCTCCGACTCTGGCATTTCTGCGTTAGCCGTGGCAAACCTCGCCAGTTTGGTCATAATTGGTCTGCTTCAGCCATTAATTTTGTTATTTATTAATTAACTGCGTAATTTTATTTATTAGAGTTTCACCAGACATACAGGAAACAGAAGTTTTTAATATATTTAAATAGTGTAATAGTATTGTCCCATTATTCTAAATAGTTAAAAGATTTCACTTCACCGTGAAAACTATATTCTGTATTTATTAATGTTCTTTGATTGTTCATTGTATTATCTATTTTTACCTGTCATATCCGACCGACTCGAAGTCTGACCTGTGCCCACCTTATGGTTACATGCAGTCCAGCAATTAGTTCACAATCTGTAAAATAAAGTTACTAAAGTTCACGTAACCTATGTGACATAGATTATGTGGCATGACCCATGTTGATAACATTCTTTGAAGCTGCTACATCATCAAAATACTTATTATTGCAAGATCATGTTATTTCTTTTGTTACTTTACTGTGCTGATTTCACGCATTAAGTCCGTTTTATCGTTCATGACATTTATCAGAGTCCATTAATTCAGTTATGTATTCTGTTTAAAGCTTATAATCTGTTAGAGAGACAGGGCACCTGGATTTCGGAGTGATTGTCGAGTCAGACATTATTACGAGTCTATGTTTTGACAAAAATCATATTATGAAAAGGTTGCTGGTGGAAATTAAAAGCGCAGCATATCTCGAAAATTTTAATCTCTCCTTAAAATCTGTACAATGTCTTTGAATGGCACTTACTAATAAAGGTACATTTTTAAATTTACATAATCATTATCATCATCGTCATCATCAGCAATAGCACTTTTATTATCATCATCATCATCACCGTCAATTGCAAGTGCCCAATATATTTGTATATGTTCTCATGCTTCCACGGCCTAACTGGTAGCATGGTTGGCCACAGATTTATATCACCTGGGTTCAAACCCTAGCCGGGCTATATCAGAAGGGTGTTTCACCTTTCACTTTGCCTCATTACTTTTGGAGTTTGCTCGGCCCATTTAACCTACCTTGTGCACAATAATGGCCTTAAAACAGCAACATTTACATTTACTTATGCTGTATACACAGCATACTGAATTTTTTAGGTGCTTCATTTAACCGGTGTTTGATGGCAGCTTTAACTTTAAGCCATTGCTGATCATGTTTATTTATGTTAATAGTGACCTTGGATGATTTATTACAGATAACTCTCCAGCAGTTTATTTCATATTTCTGTTTGGGATTTCTGACGTTGTCTTAAAAGTTGGAATGTTTGTTGATTGGTTTGTATGTGGATTAGATATAGCTTCGGCAAGGAAAATAAAACTGACTCTGAAATGCTAATCGGTCAGCGTTTATCGTCTTTAGAGTATATTCCTGCTTAAAGGCAAACAGAATGTTCTGTTTCGTACTAAAACAGCAAACAGTATTTTCATGACTTCAATAAAAAGAGAACCATCGCTGGCTGTTCAGGAACGCCATTGAAAACAAATGTCCGGTAACATTTGTGTTTTGTTCAATTACATCATATTGAAGTGCATGTAGTAGTTGTACCTCATTCTGTGTCAATATGAACCTGGTATTGTGAAGGATTGTGACCAGAATTCATTATTACCGGCCTGAAGTACATCATTCGTTCCTTCTTGTTTGCCAGTGTTTGCCCAAAATATGTTGGTTCCCCGCCGCCACACCACGGACATTTACGGTAACTGTTTACTTAAATGTTGATTGGCCCACGTAGGCAGCATGAGTGTTGAAAGTAGTGAGAAAGTACTTGAACAGAACAACGTACGATATTCAGTGATGAATCAGTTTGTGTGTTGCCAAGGCGATCAGTAAACACTACACATGTCATACGAACAAAGATGACAGCCAAGTGGATGACCTGCTATGATATTATATCAGTGGAGAGGTCTATTTTATTCAATAATTAAATGAAATTTTTAAAGTTTTCTGTGGTATATAACAGCTAGAATGACTATTACTAGTTAATATACTTTATTAGATCTACGTGATTATTCTTTATATTATAATTCATTTGCATATTTATCTATCTAATACTTATTCTGTTAATAATCATATCTATTGTTGTATTTTTTATATATTGAATTAGCATTCAATATTGATGTTTGATTATACTGGATACAATAGAATGTATTTAAACAGCTCACTTCGCAGAACTGTTCTGCCAATGGATTAATGATATTTTGGTCAAAAGGGTCGAACCTACCTTCAGATACTATCTATTTTTGAGGCTTGAGTTGATCACACAAATGACATATGGCCAAGGGGCAACTGACTAGGGAAATAAACTCCATGAACACAAGTGTGAGCTATATTCAAACCCATAACCTGCACCATCATAACATGTATTTCTGTATTTTTGAGAATGGCCTACTATAGTGCCAAGACTGATCTTATAATATGGGTTTTACTGTGTTTTTTATTTGTTTGTATATCTTCTGTATATCTTCTGTATATCACTATATGATCAGTGCATATTTATCATTATCCATGATGATGATGATGATCATCATCATCAACAACATGCCAGCACACACACACACAGGGGTGCCTCCGTCTAATTGGTAGTGCTTTGGACCACAGATCACTACCACCTGGGTTCGAATCTCGGTGTGGGCATATCTGAAGGGTGTTTCATCTTTGACTTTGCCTTATTACTTTTGGAGATCGCTCGACCCATTTAGCTTACTGTGTGCACAAAAGTGGCTGTAAAACATCAATCATCATCATCATCCCACACACACACATATATATACACATACACACACACACACACACACACACATACTGGTAATGACAACCAGGTTGGGGGTAAAATTGAAAGAAAACTAAATATTTAGCAAGTTGAAGAAAACAGCACTATTGTGTTTTCATCAAATAATATTGAATAACGAGAACATCAGTAAGGCTATTGTGTGGGTGTTGTTATCTAACATTAGCTTTCCATCAGGAGCATTACTTGTAAGCATAGCCATAAGCGATGGTTTTGTTGTTAGACAATCAATAGCGATCGATGTTAAAAGCCAGCTCAAGCCTATCTTGTGGTAGGGTTTTACAGGAGGTGTAGTATCCATATTTATGACAGCATGCTGACTGGTTTGTTAAGTGTTTGAAGTATAATTCAGTGCTGTAGTCATTGATGTATGATTCATTTACTTGGTTTTGTGACACAGTGACAGCAAATTTAAATAATGCCATGACTTCTCATTGTACTACAATTGATCTTAATCAGACCTTTATTAAAGTGAGTGAGTGAGTGAGTAGATGAGTGAGTGAGTGAGTGAGTGAGTGAGTGAGTGAGTGAGTGAGTGAGTGAGTGAGTGAGTGAGTGAGTGAGTGAGTGAGTGAGTGAGTGAGTGAGTGAGTGCCGGTAGTAGCCAGTAATTAATAAGCTGATTGGTCAGTCAATAATTTTTAGGGTTTACAAAATAGAGAGGTCACGTTCATCCATAAGTTGCTCGACTTTATTTCTTTTTTTGTAAATTCATTTCATAGCTTTCAAAACTTTGTGGTCCGGTGCAATAGTGTCAGGCTTCCTGTTTACTGTTCCATATTTTGCATAGTTGGGATTATTTTATTATTTTTCTTTGTATCAGTTTGGTCTCCTATAGTCCACAGTTCACTCAGTTCAGTATTTTGCTGACTCAATGCAGTCTACACTCTCAACATAAGATGGGTCTCAATATGAAGTTGAATGCTCCTTTCAAATCGATGATTCTCTCCACTGAGGGTCCACTCTCCGGGATCCTTCTCATGCATTCAGCATTATATCCTGAGGCTATGGATTTATGCACTTTTCAATGTTTGATATTGTTTGATGATGGCTAATGCTGATATTATATCGGGCTAACACCAGGACCGATGACGCTGCCACTTTATGTGACAGATACAGGATTGTTTTGGGGCGGCATCCCGATAAAAGGTTGTACATTTCTAATGGTCGTTTTATGTTTGATTGATACCAACTGTCAATAAATCTGTGGACACAAATCGATGTAGATCTGTAGATTAACGTGCCATTGACACAGGTATTGTGCTGCTGCATTGGTAGATTTGGTGAAGTTTAAGTGGGAAAAAATCAGTTTGTTGTTTGATTATTTTGGATAATTAGTTAAGAAGTTAGTTGGTTTGTGTTCTCTTCACTTATTAGCATCAAGAGTCAGTTAATTGCTCTTTTGTTATATTAGTGTGGCACTGATGTGGCTTTTAAGTATAAATAATTACCTTTATTTGACTAGTGTCTGTATTTTTTATTATCAACTCTGTTTATGGACAGTGTAGTGGATGTTTGATTGACAGTAAGATCGCCCTGACTGGACATTAATTAAATTTAAATCAAATTTAATTACCAGCACATCTCAAACCGAGGTGAATGTTGAAGAAAAGTGGTTAATTAAAACTGTTTTATTGTTCAATAAATATTTTGCGTTTTGATTGTGTTTCCTAGTGAAAAATAACTTTCTGTTCAAATAGATGATTGTTTTGAAGAGCTGGAAGTTGTTTATGGTACAGTATAAAACTGATGCAGATGTCTTATCTTGTGACAGTTTTGTGATAATATACACTATCCACATAGATAGTTTGGCCCGGATGATTTAAAGATTCTGATTTGTAATCAATTCAGGATCTATAATGCTTCCAGACATATAAATCTATGATGATATCTAATGAATGCGACGCTATGTCTGTCAGATATTTTTGGTGTCCATCGTTTAGTTTCCCAATTGTTAATATACATTTCTTTAAAAAATATATGTTGTTTGGTTTAATAATGAAATATATATGGCAATGTTTAAGATCCGTGCAAAATACCTGTGTTTTGTATTACGTTTCGAAGTGAAGTGGCCACATCATTGCAGATATCACTGGTTCTTGATGTACTAAATATTTCTGTATTTATATCTCCTTTCATTATGGAAGGGAGGCGGTGCAATGTCTATTAGATGATGTGCTTCTGATGAGAACTGTGAGCTATTTATTTTTTCATTATTCATTATTTTTTCAACTTAAGCATCAGTCGAATAGTCATTGTTAGCCAGAAGTGGTATCCCATCACATTTACTTGTAGTAAACCATTTAATACAGGTATTTTCAATGGACTTATTATCATCTGAGTGCTCTGACCTTAGCTAATTTGTTTCTGCTAATTATGTTGACTCGTCCCTTGTTTATTATTACTGTGAATAACTTCCATTCAGTCTTTCTATTTCTATACTACCAGAGTTATTTGGAATGCTTTGCCACACAATTAATTTACAGCCATATAGCATTTCTTCTCCTTCTTATAAAACCTTATTTTAAGATATTATTATTATCCAGCATCCTTAACAATCCTTCACCAATATAATGATATTAGGGACTGAGATATGTCTGGTACAAAAGCAGCTAGATAAAAGGTAATACTTTACATTATATCAAGAATATAGGGGATTCGTATTAACAGGAGAAGATGACGCATAGATGTCCATAGATCAAGTAGATCATGTGTGGTTAATATTATAATAAAATTTAACTCATGCGCCTTTGAACGGGTAAATTTGCGGAAATTCAGTAAAAATAAACAGGTACAATTTGTTTCTGAAATAGTTTGGCATGTTATTCTGTGATTTTAGGGTTTACAAATTGCCAGTCTTTAGCTGTCTGTGACTGTTTTCTAGTGAGATACATCACACAACTAAATCATCTAAATGTGATGACAGTTTATTAAACAAAACATGAAAAGTATCATGGGATGCTCTTATAATTATATACAAAGTAAGGTTGTTGGCTAAAGTGAATGTTGTTGTTTTTTTGTTAGCCTTGTAGACTTTTTATTTGTTATGTATTTGAAGTAATCGAATCATGATGGCGCAGTTAATTAGATCATAGGCCTCGTAGCCGAAGGGTCATGGGTTTGAGGCTCCGGGAGCTGCAGTGTTGTCATGTGGTGACTGGTTCACTCATCCATAAAAATGAGAACATGACAGGATGTGATGGCTATGTGTTTGAGTAATGCTTTTAATGACAGCATCCACTGTATGCTCCCTTGGGAATTGAGATGTTTGCTGGTTGGGAACAGGTCTTGAGTCAGGGATAATAATATTGTACAGCCCCTCAGAACAAGGTTACCCTGGTTCTGGCACTATATAAACATGCATTATTATTATATAATCAGATGGACTTTTCCATAATTATGCGTAAGATATCGTGAAAGATTCAATTTGGGTGTTTTGTTTGGGATATAGTTAAAAATAACTGAAATTTAGACTCAAATTTTTTGTGTTTGAAGAGAATTTCATGGACGTACACAAGTGATATGCAGCTTCATAGACAGAAACTGCGAATAGACTTCAGAGGATTTAACCTTTTGCTTTTTTCCAGTTTATTTATCACCCGAATATTTGGAGATATTTATTAAATTAGTATGTACAATTTCTAATTTGTTTATCTGCTTACTATAAAAATAGATTTGTTTGTGTTTTTATTTTCAGAGGCAAAGCGATCACTGGAGACTATTTGCCTGGTACTTGCCTACAAGATTAAATACCCTAACAACTTCTTTTTGTTACGCGGTAACCATGAATGTGCCAGC
Source organism: Paralvinella palmiformis (assembly GCA_025642065.1). NCBI lineage: Eukaryota > Metazoa > Annelida > Polychaeta > Terebellida > Alvinellidae > Paralvinella > Paralvinella palmiformis. The sequence continues at coordinate 1,636,296 of JAODUP010000127.1, read as the reverse complement.
ATAAATAGGTAACCTTGTGCTGTGGTGTTATTACCCTGATTCAGTTCTGGGTGTGTGTGTGTGTGTGTGTGTGTGTGTGTCAGATTAAAAAATGAATATTTCCTATACAATTTCATCTGTTTATGTTAATGTGTAAACTTCTGATACAATAATCTATACATAAATATGACTTTTTATTGTTGGAAAATGCCATACCCAGCACCAGCACATAACACCTATTATTAGCCAGTAGAAGAGACTTGTTGGTATTGGTATTTCCACGTCCGCAAGTTATTTAATACTTTGCTGACCTCGATGATGTGAAACAGAATTGGTGTTGGCCTAGACAGATCACCTGGAATGCACGCAGAATGTGAAATTTCCCTTTGATAGAGGCTCTTCTGCACCCTAATTGTACCGTGCTAGCTTATTGAAGTCAAATGAGCAAACTTTACAGCACCATGGAGACTGGAGAGTGCCAATATCTCATGGTTTAGTAGTGTTCTGTCTCACATATTGCCCTTTCACAAATGTGGTAGTACTCAAGGTTCAATCACAATCCATCTGGGAAACAAGAAACCTATCAACGCAACAGTGATGTTTTTTCCTGCTATCAGCACTTCCGATATCCAACTCATGGAAGGTAGAATTGTGTGATTTTATTACGAACTAAACTCCATCACCCACTGAATGGCTGAATCGCCAGCACCAGCGAATAAATCTGGATGCTGGAGCATTATTTGTCATCACACAAAATCTCCTCTTAGCTACATGGTCGTATTATCCAGTATATATTATATATTTATATGGATGCTAGACATTAGGGTGATTTCTCCTCAGGTAATTGTTAGTCAGAAAAATACTGCATCTGCTGACTGCCATGCAGATAATTACTAACCATCACCTGCATTATAATTGTATCTGGCTTTTGACCAATAATACTGACCACACTCGGATATAGTCCGACTGCCGTTATAGATTGGATCCCCATCTAGTGAATGTCATCTATTGTCTTCAAGTCCATCCAATAATTGCTGGTTGTCCAATAGCACACTCAATGATTACTCATCCTTTATCATTCTCTGATAATGGACTCCCTGCTGGTGGCCTTCTCTTGGAATGGAATTAAAGAACCAACTGTCTTGTGATACACTGGCTCAGTTTAGTGATGGTGATATTTATCTCATGACGTCTAGAAAATGATAGAATACTCCAGTGACAGATTTGGCGGTGTTCTGTGTCGCTGAGCTCCCAGTTCTGAAATTAAATCCCAGCATTACCGGTATCTGTGGGATGTTTCATCCATCAGTACAAGGTTTTGGTCTAATCATCTTGTTACTATAGGGAGTAGTCTCTCGGTTATTTGGACTGACTAGAACTGAGACTAAATTCACTCACTCACTCACTCACTCACTCACTCACTCACTCACTCACTCACTCACTCACTCACTCACTCACTCACTCACTCACTCACTCCTAATCAGTTGTTCTCATGGTGTACCCTTTGTTTCAGGATATATGGCTTCTATGATGAGTGTAAAAGAAGATATAACATTAAGCTATGGAAAACTTTCACAGACTGTTTCAACTGTCTACCAATAGGTATATTAATTGGTTGATGTTTGTCTACAACTATTGCTATTTCTTTTCAATGTTGAAATGCTTTCTGTCTGTGTTTGAATCTCTGGATCGTCTTTCTGAAATTGTAAAGACATGATTTCTTTGTCTTTATTGGTATCTATGTCTGAACCTAAGATGTGGTTGTGTGTCTGTGTGGGACAAAGTGTACACCATACAAATATTACCTTTTACAGCAGCTTTAGTAGAAGGGACCATATTCTGTATGCACGGAGGCCTGTCTCCAGATCTTGTTGATACATCACAGGTAGGTAGCCATTTATTTACAGCGACATAAATGGTCCAACGTAGGAGTTAGATTCTAGACTGATTTAACTATGATATTTCCTGCTGCTCTCCTCATTTACCTTCCATTTCTGTTTTAATTAAAAAAAAGGAGTCTGGAGGTAACGTCTGCTATTTCTTAAAACACATTTCCAGAATGAACAAATCTCTGACTGATTTATAACAGCTTTTGCCTGATGTACCAGATGTATGTTTTTCTTGCTGATCTGTCGGTGTTTTTTTCTCTCTCCATTTGTAAAGAAATTAAAGCACTGAATTACGGAAGCTGTTGAAATTGGAATAATCTTTATGGAATTAGCATAATTCACGAAAATAAATTCTATTGAGATTCAGTTAATTCAAATTTCTCAATGTTTTGCAAAATAACTAAGTGTGTGTGTGTTTAATTCTCAGAAATCATATCCTAACTTGGTTTTTATTGTTGATCAGGAGTTATAGAACAACAGATTAGTTGGCCTTGATTGTATTTAAGTTGTTTGTTGATGTTTATCATCCGTGATATTTGATAAGCTGGTAGGCGATGTTTGGTTTTGTTGTTAGTACAAGTTGTTAGGCCATCATCCTCTTTGTTATTGTTAACAACAGATTACTCAGAGACACTAATTGGGTCATGAACTACCTCTCTCAAAATAACTGGGCTTTTCTGTCATGCCAACTATTTATTCAGATAGATCATCCCATTTTATGTGTCACATGGTTTTGTCTGAGTTTTACACAAATTATATACATATCCTGCAAATTTGATGTTGCACGGAATGCCGATAGTTGATCAGATATGACAAGTCTTTGACAAAGAAAAAAACTATAAATGTTTATTCATTTATTTTTAAGCTGTTAATATTGCTCGTCCTATTTAGCCTGCCATGTGGACTGACAGAAGTGCACTCTGTAACAGCAACATTTATATTGTAGTAATTTAATTACCCGGATGAAGTACGTTGGAATGTTGGCATCAATTGTTTGGTTTCCATCATCTGTTCTATTCTGTCTACCATCTCCAATAGGCAGATAATAATAATAATAATAATAATAATGCTCCTCTTATACCTTTTATTAAACCTTCCTCGTATGTTTTTTCTGTGTGTATTATTGTACAAGTTCTGTTGACTAACTGGTTTAGCTACTAGTACTAAATTATGCTAGATCTACGAAGCTGGTTTGGCATTTTGTATTGATAATTATTTGGGACTCTTGTTTAGAGACATAAACAAAACCATGTGACTCTATTTACAAATGTTTATCCATTTACATTGTGTACCAATTTGTCACAAAACCAAGATGGTGTGGTTTTGTAAAGGAATAAAGTAGGGAGTTCCAACCAAAAAAATACCAGGGTCAGATACTGGTAGGCATCAAGGGCCTACGATGGCACAGAGTGGCATGGGAAACGAAAGTAGCCGGGTCTCTTAGCTTGAGAGTAGGCGGTTCAAATGGCTCGATTCCGGGCTTCTAACAAAACCACTGAGATGGATTTTCTCCTGATCCATGTATTCGGCATTTTAATCGTTTTGTGTTTAGATTTGGCCTGCTGTGTCCTAAGAGGTGGCACTAAATGACATTTTTATGACGATGTGTTGCTAAACCATAACTGTTCGCTTATCATTCGTCATTTGTTTAGTTTCTTATCTCCAAATTTATTGCTTGCTCATGAACTTCCACAAATACGGATGACCTTTAGAAAATGTAACCCTTAATTTCGGCCTGTGTGTGCCTAGTTTCTCAAGTTCACTCCTTTCCCGCTGTGCCTCAGTATGAAATCTTTTAGCCTTTTTTCATGCCACATATAAAGATTCCTCGCTGTCCATTTGTGGACTTTGTGGTCATCGTTTTCCTTACGCAATCTCCAAAAATATTTTCATATGAGAGATATTTCCCAGCCATCTCGATTTATATGTAACCATAAACAAGATGCCTGAAGTGAGGTTCCTTCAAGTCGTTGACAAGGCACCAATGAAATTAAATATCGGTGGCAGGTGTGATATCTGGTAGCAGTGATTCTTGCTAATATAGCTCTGAGTCTAAATATGATATAAACAAAACGGTAATTGACATGGAATCTCTGAAGCTGATTATTAGGGAGAGGGAAAGATATTAGATAACTTATTCAGGGTTCATATTGTAATCTGGCGTGCACCGATTTGGAAAAATGCATCCATTTTCCTAAACTTGGATTATAACCTAACAGCACTATAGTCAGTCACCTTTGGGATGTAGACAAAGAATCGATAATCACTGTGTGTGTTGACGCTGTCTAATATTGATATACTTTATCTTGGTGCCTATCAATATACAGCTGATAATAGAGGCTGTGAATCTGCCATCACTTGATGCCCCCCCCCCCCCCAGACACTGAATTTGGTCTGACATTGTTGTTGCATCATAACTGGTTTCTAGTATCGGGGGATTATTAGGATACCCTTGTTAATTCTGTTACAAGAGTTGATAATATTTAACAATTGATATTAATGCTAGTCCCAACCCATCTATATTGTGATTCCGTGAAATACTGTCCTGCCAAATTGCACACATTTATGGACATTTTCAGTGGTCACCTATTTCAAATTAATACCCAACATTGGATTTGATATTTTAGCATGAGGTACTTGCTCCGACATTTTTAAATTTTTATGATCCCAGATTTATGTTCCATTTTTAATATTCTGTCTCGGAATACAGCCACCTGTAAACCTCTGGCCATTATGAGATCTGTTGGTAGTGTATTTTCTTCCATTTATTCTATTCGAACGTATTCTGTTCAGAGATGTATCTGTTTTGTAGAATTGTGTGTGTGGGACTCATCTTCATTAATTAAAAGATTGATTAATTAAATTCCAGCTAAACAATATAGAACGTCCACTAGATGTCCCCGATCATGGTTTGGTCTGTGATCTATTGTGGTCTGATCCAGATGAGGTAAGTTGTCCTGTATATGTTGATGCCGGTTGATCTTGCATGATAAAGTTCATTTCCATTTTGTTAAATGAATTCCGGATTATCAATTATTGCAAATCATCTTTTTCTTTTAGAAGAATGGAATAAATTGTTCTTTATTCTATGATTGTCTCTTTCTAAAAGTATGGTTTAATATCAGGGCTTTTTGTTCATCTCATATATTGTTTATTATTAACATTATGTTGTCAACTCTGTAGCATATTTATAAATTTGGATTATTAATATATATTATCCTTTGTCTTCTTGTCAGTTTTTCAACTTAAATTATAGTTTTTCTACTTCTTTACATTTAGATATTTGGATGATATAATCTTTTTTAATTTTGAGTTACCGGTAAACTATTTGACTTATTTAATGCACGGTGCATTAAAAATTGTGAACAAAGTTTTCATTGCCTATGTTTGTACTTTTTTCATATGGCTGAGCTCATAACTATTATCTTTTGAAGCACTAGTAGATCTGCTGGGGAAAAATATGGTCTTGAAATCCACCACCTTCTGTCTGAGAATACTGATAATTTGAAAAACTACAATTGTTTCAGAACCGAGTCTTCTAACCATTAACAATTTTTCATGATTCTGAAGAGCACAACTCAGTGTGTTGTTTTATATAGATGCAGGTTGTATTTAGCATGCATGTTGCAGTGGATTTTCGTACTTGGAGACCACACTAAAAAAAACATCTAATTGGCTGACTTCAGTACTTGCATGAATGAAATCTAAACACTGCCAGATAAATCAGTTTTGAGACATTGCTGCTAAGAATATGTTATATTATCCTGAATTCTTGTTGTATGTTGACCTCTCCACCCCAAAGCTATTGTGGAAAAAATTTGTCAGAAGAGGGGTGTGCGATTATTATTGCATACGTCAAATACAGTAGTATGTCAAATTTTGTATCACTCAAGTTTTTTTTTATTTTTTGAGCACCACAGTTGAAATTAGTAGAATTTTATCTCAGAATTTGATTTGGGCATTTATAAAATGCAGTTATTGCAGTTACATTTCCGGTTCATATGTATGAATCCTGTATACCCCTGGTATATATTTAAATTCAGTTCAAGTTTTTTTAGTTACTGTTTTTATTAAAATGTTTGCATTACTTCCTGAAATTAAATGGTTAGGTAGCCAAATAATTATTTGTATAATAATGTAATTTATAGCATGTTAATTGTTGCTAGAAATGTTGGTATCATGCAGTCAGTCAAAATACCATTAAAATACTAGATTTGTTTGAATTTTCAAAATATGTTATGATTTTCATCTTTGATATTTCTCAGATTAAAAAAAAATATTGATTATATTCTTAATGTGATTAAATTTTAACTTTTCATAGTGAATTTTCAAACATAAGGGCAGTGGTAACATTTTCTTAATAACACTACTATATTAATATAAATATGAAAAGGGGGAACAATTACCTGGATTAGATACAGATTAATTTAAATATGTTGATCTTCTTTTATATATTAGGATATTACAGGTTGGGGGGAGAATGACAGAGGTGTGTCATATACATTTGGTGGTGATGTCGTCCGACAATTCCTGAAAAAGAATGACTTTAGTCTAATAGTGAGAGCACATCAGGTGAGCTTTGCTTGTAAATAGTCATTGTCATATGTGTGTGTGTGTGTGTGTGTGTGTGTGTGTGTGTGTACATTACGATATATACTGGTATACAAAAGTATATGTTTTCATGGTATTATTGAATCTTTCTGAACTGTGATTGAATAATTGCTACCTGAACAGAAAATTAAACACACACACACACATATATATGTATGTATGTATGTATGTATGTATGTATGTATGTATGTATATATATATATATATATATATAGGGAGTCTATGGATTCACCCCGTTTTACATCATCCTTGAAGATCACTTATAACTGTTTATTTGTTGACTTAAACATAAATCTTATCCCAGTGTTTGTGTAGAAAATAAAATCCTTCCAAATTGTGCAAAAAGCAACGTTATTTGATTGATGATATTCATTTACCAGAAATAGTGCATGTTTTTCAGATGAAGGTAGCTGATATATGGAACAATAAATGAATGTTTATAAGTGCATGTGCACAAATATGATTCTTAATTGCAATAAATAAATCATATGCAACAGCTATGAAATAATAAAAAGAATTAGATTTATTTAGTGAGTGGAATTACACAATAGATGGGGGTTGTGATTGGGCTGTTTGTTTGGTTGATTGCACTTAGATGGTGTCTAATTAAGATTGGGATGAATACATTTACTGGTGGGTAATTTGTGGCTGTTGGCTATGTTTTTATGTGTGAATTACAAATTGTGAAAACTCATTCAAGTGACATATTTCATGCCATTTCACTGAAAATGCAGTATCATGGATCCCTCAAATTGGGGTCCAAGGTCTGACTGTGTTATAGTTTATTTTATGTTGTACTGGTATACGTTATAATGGGGCCACACACACACACACACACACACACACACACACACACACACACACACACACACACACACACACACACACACACACACACACACACAGTTACATGATAATTATGATATATATAATATATATATATATATATATAATATATATATATATATATATATATATATATCTCATAATATTTATAACTTGATATTACCATACATGAATACAACACCAGAAAAGCAGATACCTTTCAAGAGTTGAAAATAAATTGTGTGTGTGTCAGAATGAGTGAACTAATTATTTTACATAAGTTAATAACATTTTTGTAACAAATGTTTAGTTGCCAGGTGAAAGCAAAATTTGAAATGTTAATCAGTGTAATACACAATCAAGATAGCATGTCTATGGTTCTGACCTAAAACATGATTAATGAGACGCAAGTTCAGATGTATGATGTATGACCCATTAATTCCATAAACCTTCCTCATATTATATAATCATATACACACACCATAGCCAGCATCTCATGAAGCTCCCTCTGACGAGACAAAATGTGCCCTGAAGGCTAATGGTTCATAATTACAGCCTCAGGTTACTAAACCTGATCACTGATTAGTTACAGTGGTCAGCTGATGATAACAACCTCATTGATAATCTGTTAACAGTGGAGTTGGTGTGATGTGAGGTCATGTGATGTACGACAATAGTGTGGCTTCTTCTGCCTTTGCGCTTGGAAGCCTCTTGTTGTATGTCCGCACTTCCTGCTTGAAGACTTTTTCCAATGAAAATTGGTGCACAGTAAAATGCTACCTACATCCGCTGACATAATATCATATGTACAAGAACATTGTTGTTGAAGTGTTGTTGAGGAATTAAGTCATTGGATTGGAAAATGTAGTTAAATATATTCATGCCAGATGGTACCAGGCTAGCTTGAATTGTTCAGGCTATTAGCTGTATATAAATTCTGAAGATGGCAGTAATTTCATTTGGAAGATCATGCGCTGTTGCTACAACAACAATAACAACAATAATTCTTCAACAGAAAATTTTGAATTAATCCTCTTAAATGCATTGTTCTGTAATTAGTTTTGGAATATAGATGGAATCTTTAAGTAGTATTTTCATAAATTCTTTTTGTCATCAGAAAAATAAAACATTTCTTAAATTTACCATATATATATATATATATATATATATATATATACTTGTGTATAAGTCGATCTCATATATAAGACAGGGTCATTATATCAGTCAGTATTGTGGGAAACTGGCTAACTTGAATATAAGATGAGGCAGAATTTAAAACTTTTAAACGATGTTAAGTTCAGAAAAATTGCTTTTTCTTTTTGACCTGGCATGTTGAGATTATCAAAAATGTTGAACTAGTGGTAGCGATATGTGTATGCAGAACTGATTTCACAGTCAAAGACATCAGTGATAGATCTATATATATGTAAAACTAACAACAAAAACAGCTAATCAAGCTGAAATTATTAATTTTTTGCGGGTACTGACAGCTTTATGTTTTTAAAACATCAAATGAAACAAATTGAAATACAAAACTGTAGCTGATAACTGCAAATTAAATTGAACTATTTAATAGAAACATGAGTAGATCAAAATGAAAGATAAAAACAAATGTTACCTATTATCGCTCACCAGACCTGATGGTTTTTTCCAGCTGACTCGTGTACTAGGAGTAGGGATTACAATCTCATCTTATACACACGTATATATGGTGGATCAATACAGTGTTGAAACGCCATTTGTTGAAAACAGTAAAGAAGTAAATATCATATGTGAAAGAATTAAGCCACAGATAGAAGCTGTAAAATTAATTATAGTTCAACATTCCTTTGAGTAGATTTTAGTTAATAGATTTTGACTTCCTTATAAATGTTGAGAATATTTCGAGGCATATCCTAAATCTATCTTGGTAGTCCTAGAGATAAAAACTGGTATAGAGGAGGTGTTAAGCTTTATTTGAGGGTGTACTTAGACCAAAAGGTGTAATAAGTCATTACTGTTCAACGGTTACGTGACAAATAATATGTATGATGTTGAAACGGACCAATTTGATAAACGATGTAAGGACATAGTGCAAAAGATTACCAGTATGTGGCAAAAATCAAAGAGGATATTGACTGCAACCTGTTTTATATCATGACATTGACTGTTCACTTTAGTAATATGTGGGAGTAGAATTATCTGTTCGGAGTCCAGTTTATATCCTGACATTTAAAGCTAATTTATCCTGCTTATCTTAAATAACATTAAAACCTATTATTACCTTATAGCTCGTATGGAAGACATTAGCTGTACTGTTTGGACATTTTTATTTATGGTTTTCACACCACCGTGGCCATGATTCCGTAACAGTTTGCTTTCCTGCAGGAGTGACCTTCTTGGTGCAAATATGCTACCTTTGCATAAACTGATTTTTGTAAATTGATGGTAGACATTTTCAGTATGTAAGTTGGTAGTTTCAAGAAAGGTACAGCAATTAAGAATGGCTATGTATATAGCTTGTTATGTAGTTATCAGTGGAATTTTAATTTTTTTAATGGCTTCACAGAACGTTTTTCATTGTCATATTTTAGCTTTCTAGAAAACTTAACCTATCTGTTACAATTAGGATTACAAGTCTAACCTATTTAAATTTATGTAGAACAAAAACAACCAAGAAGTGAGCTTAAAACAGTTTAATTCCTTTGTAAATATTACACTTGCTGACTGTATTATTCAAGTTGTTTTACTTTTAGTTTATTTAATCAAATTTAATATTCTGCTATATTTTTCATTCACTGGTTGATGGTGATATATAAATTTTGAGAAATCTTGCAGTTGTCTAAACCAGAGTTTTCCTCTCGTCCAAAGGAACATAATTTTGAACAAGTTGCACTGTATTTTGTATCACTGATCTAAAATTATTATGCTTTAGCATATTGGTTATTAGTTTTTCATGAGCCAGAAACATCCCCATTCTACATATTTACTGCATTTTATTTTCAGGTTGTTGAAGATGGTTATCAATTTTTCCAAAAAAGAAAAGTGAGTGAAAAGCACTAAGTGTTAAACACTAACAATTCATATTAAACGTGTACTGTTTATGTGGATGAATGCTAACTGTTTAGTCAAGTTTATATCTCGCCTAATTCTTGTTAACAGGAAAATATTCACTTTTGTAACTATGCAGTCCACTTTCAAGATCATAATGTTCCTTGTGAAGTGCTCATTTTAATTAGTTTGGTAAATTTTTAATGATCATAATGCATCATTCTCATTGCAGCTTGTCACCTTGTTTAGTGCCCCAAATTACTGTGGAGAGTTTGACAATGCCGCTGCTGTAATGATTGTGTCTGAGGATCTTATTTGCTCTTTCCGTATCCTTCCAGTGAGTCTTATCTTTTGTTTTTGGTGTTATATAGATTTCTGATAACTAATATAGTAACAATCCATCTATGAACATCACCAGGTGTAGACATGTTCTTGATCATTTTAATCTGAATTCTAGTTTTTATTAGATATTTTGCACCTTCTGTATAGCATACAGAACCTAATGATAATAAATATATACTATTCTGTCAAAGGCATGTGTTGTTTATTTACATGATTCATGTTGTTAATTTAAATTGATCAGTTTATGAAGTAGCACAGTAATTCTGCTTTATTATACTTAGTTGATATCATTTAGCTAGTATTGGGCTTATGCCAGAAATTTGTATTCTGTTAATTTAGAATTTCTGTAGAAATGTTTCTTCAAGAAACAGAAAATTTCTAAGATCTCCAAGTGTGCATAAACTGGGCAATAAAGAACACTTCTGCATTTATTTATTCAGTTTTACTAGTCAAGCCATCTAGTTAAAGTTCTGTTGTGTGAGGAATATATGGAAGCCTAAATAACTGTTAAATACTAGCAGCTGTGCTAGTGTTGTAAATAGTCTTGAACAATTGGTTAATTGTCTAAAATTATTTGAATTAGAAAATATAAACAAGTGTGTAGAATTTTGTGCATTGCTGTGTTGGAAACAGTAGAAACTAAATATGCAAATTTCATGCTTTGTTACTGTAAATTACTGCTGAGTTATATCCCCAAGAAAAGATTAATAAGGATACCTTGTTTCACAAATCAGGCCATGATCTGTTGTTATACTTTGAGCAACAAATGAGTCGAAGAAATTTATGTATGCCATAGTACTGCTTTATGATTTTATTGTTTTCTTTTTATGCTAATGATCCATTTTCTTTCCTTTGCAGCCTATCAAAGGCAAATTGCTGAGCAATGATAAGAAGAACGGAAAGAAGTAATTAAAAGCCAGGTGATGTCAAACTGAACAAGCATCCTGCAGACAAAAGCAAGACTTTCCTTTGATCTCAAGTTCTTTCTCTGACACTCTCTACAATGTTAACAGTTCGTCATACTTCAGCTGTTAAATGGAGACGACGTACCTTGTTGTAGAGAGCCTAAGGGTTTCTTATAAAGATCTAGTTTCTCTTTTTTTAAGTTACAAATAATTATTAAGTCCTGTGTAAAAATAGTAGTTTTAAATAAGAGCACGAGCATTATTTTAAAATGACTTGTACGTCAAGCATCTATAAAATTCGAATGTGTAAGGGTCCAAATCTGATTATTAATTATAACACAAAAGTTTGCTTAGAGTGTTGTTCATGTCAAGCATTTGTTTTTGTTTTTTTGATGAATTATGTGGTAAATTTTCACTCTTCATTTGTACTGTTATTCCTAAAAAGCATTTTATTTCTGGTATGTTCAAAAACAGAATTTTTATTTATGAAGTGTTTTCTGCCATAAATCTATAGCTCTGTGATGAATCTACCACTGTTGTGTATGTGTGTGTGTGTGTGTGTGTCCATACATACCACTGTCCTTGTATCAATGTTTTTAAAATGTTACAAAATAAGACTTACTGTTGTATAAATTATACCATGATGTGATTAATTGTTGAATTGCTGAATGAATCAATGTTCTTATGATGTGTTTTGTTGTTAGTTCAGTATTTTACGGTACCATGGTAGGATTTTACAAAATAGAATAATCTTATCATATCAGCAGAATTATCAAATTGGTTGGGTATGGATATGCAGAATATTGGAGAATATTTTAGCAGAATATGTGCTCTTCGTGTCTTTTTATGGTTTAGTTATTTTTATCACCTGGTAAACATCAGCTGGTCTTTCAGTTTTAGAAGCTCTTTTGTTGACAGCATGTATCAAATATTTTCAGTTGATGTAACACAGTTATTATTTGTGTGTGTGTGTGTGTGTGTGATAGTCATTATTCATGTTCTTGTGTAATGTATTACAAATACATATGTTCCTCAACAGTTTAGATTTAGGCTGAATTAGAATTTAGCATGTTCTTAGAAACAAAGCTTACTTTTTAGGCTACTTGTTCATCTCATATTTGTCCTGAATTGTGAAGATTCAGATTATGAAATAGAAATAAGGAAACAAAAGACAATAACACTGGCTTCAAGTAGAAACCCAATGATAGGAACTACAGATATTCTGTGGAACAGACCTGTATCATGGATCATTCAGTGCTGTGGCGATGACAGGAAGCTCGTTACATATAAAACATGATCTATAGAATATGACATGTTTTGTTTGGCAGGATATATGTCTGTATCATTTTTGCTATCTGTATTTCTGTACTGTTAAACTGTCTTACTATATACTTGTGATATTTTCATCATGGTGTCTGTTTTTTTATTGTCCATGTTGTTTTTACAATACCATTCTTAATAGTTTATGTCTTGATTGGTAGTAATTAATAATATGATGGATACCTCAGTGAGGAACACACAGAGATGTTAATGCTTCCCCACGAGGTCTGATTCTAAACAAAGATCAGTATACATGGCATATTTGAGAGGGATGACATTGTCAGTTGTCTAGATAGATGGAAAAAAACACCTCCAAATAAAGTGCCACAGTTGAGGCTTGAACCTAGACATTTTGCACACCATGACCGTGAATAAGCACTCACACATCCCACCTCATTCATTCTGCACAACTTTCCCATATTTTGTTACATCGGTTATCCATTAAATGATTATATTTTCTAGGTTTACTCAGGAACTTATATAATTTTCCATTTGTTCGAAGCACAGAGAGTATCTTACTTCTCACTACCGTAGTCTCGTCTAAATCCTTCTAGCATTCTAGTCACTACCAGTTTCTTTGTTAGTTGTTTAGAGAAAAAGCTTGTATATTATTTGGTCCTTCAGGATTTAGGTGTTCTGTCGAATTCTTACAAGCTTTATATTTATGGCACAGTTGTTAAAAATATATATGCTTGTTGTAATTATGATATGTGTTGTGTTATTTGCCTGTGTTAGATAATGAAATAAAGAGTGTTTGGAAAACATAGAAAAGAATTCAACCGAGTATTGAAACAATCACCAATATCTGAAACAGCCACTTTCAAAATGTGCTAAAAGTAATTATCTCTCAAAGAATAATAAATTTATAGCTGATGTAATGTTTATTTACAACCATTACAATAGGAACAGGTGAGACTGTTTATATAATAGAAAGCAAGACACGCTATCAATGCTAAGGATATTGACAGTTGCCCAGCGATCACTCATCCACTAAATACTCGTCCAGTAATCAAAGAAAAAAAGCTTAAATTTGCTCGGTAACAAGAAAATTCTACAAAGTGATAAAATAAAATTTAATGAATAAAATTAACAATCATATTATCTAGTGCATAATTTATGCTAGCGTGTCATGATTTAGGTTGAAGTTCTTTGTTAGATAAATTACCTAATTTAGAATTAAATCCTTTCTTATTGGTAGATGATTGTTTCTTCTAAACATTTGAAAGTTGCGGTGAAAGAGCTGTTATAAGAGGAAGACACAGTCACTTGGAAGCATCTAAAAGATTACTGAAAGCTATTACATTCATGATAAAGATGATTATTGGCATGATCTTCTTGAAACAGTGTATATTTGCTGTGTCTTTCTATGTTTTAACTTGCATTTGTTTCACCACGGGGAAGAATGCCAGTGGCTCTCTCTCTTTTCTTTACCTGCTATGTATCCTGATTATTGTATTTTTAATATATTGATTAGCGTCAGAATAAAATCATAAATACAGATTTAAGCTATTAAGGTAAGCATAAGCTGTTTTGTTCATGTTATAAGATAATAATTTTCTAAAACCAGAAATGTTATTATGCTGTTATAAGAAATAAAGGGAGTTAAATTTATTGAAAAACTATTTTATCACAGAACAAGTGTCTATTTTTGAGGAATGGACAACTATCTTTGACTCATCTGCTTGACCATACAAAATTTGTAGTGACACTTTGTTGTGATGGGTTATTAAGCTTTAGTAATTATTCACTCACTATCACTTCTGTTAGAAGTTTAAGCAAGGTCTAAGTTCATCAGTCCACTCTAACCTGAATATACACAGACAATTTAATTATTATTTAATTAGATGTCTCATAGAGTGCTGCTGGAAGGCAGTCATCTATAGCAAAGCAACATCCTGCAAACTTTCAATTCAATTAATTCATCTCTATATACTGTCTGGTTTTGTTGTCTGTAATGTAAACAATGTACATGTCTATATGCTGTGAATAAATATTGATTGGTTGATTATCTCCCATTTGCTCTAAACAAATTACAATTACGTTTCAGTTATTTTTTTGCTTATAACATTGTTTTTGTTTTAAACTCTGCATATTGATAGCTGTGATTGTATTGCATCCAGCACATGTACAATTGAAACTTAACAGCATAGTAGCTATAACAGACGTGAATACTTTATAGGGAAAACAATTCATTTTTAGATTTCTGTACATTTGCATTGAAGAATTGTGGGACTATCGCATTTAAACACGAAAATAATGTCCTACCTCACAAAAAGTTTGTTGTGATGACTAAAAACATTGGAAATTTTTTGTGTATGTCTTTGTGAGTTTTATTTTATAAAAAATGACTTATTGGTATGAAGCATGATCGATATGTACATTGCAGCTGCAAATTAACTGTCCAACAATTTAATTCGTGGAATCCACCTTATAGTTTACTAATTTAGGTCAACCATTGTCAAACGCCCTAAGAAATTAACCAAAGGATGCTGAAAGTGATAGCAGTGGAAATCAACTCATCCATAGAAATTCTATAAAATGAAGACATAAAAATACCTAACAGAAGACTGAAAGACCGAACAGTTTATCATAATCTAATAATTAAAAAATGTGATATTTATATAGTGCCCTATCCAGCTATATAGATGCGCTAAGGCGCTTTACAGTATTACTCTCCCTGGCTCAGGCATGTTTAAATTCAACACACAACTCACAAGGGAGCACACAGTTAATGCATGCTGCCATTATATGTGCAAATTAAGCCATCACGTCCTTTCGTGTTCTCATTTCTGGCTGAGTGAATCAGTCACCACATGATGGCATTAACTGTAGCTCTGGAGACTTGAACTTGTGACCCTTCAGTTATGAGTCGTATGCTCGAAGTAACTGTGCCATCATGGTTCAACAAAGGACCCGAGCAAAAGAAGGAACCAGGTAATTACAGACAAGGTGAGCCTCACACGTATAGCCTTAAAAATCACAGAATCCATCATTAGAGATCAGATGTTAGAGCATATGATAAGATATCATCTACTTAGGAATTGGCAATATAGATTTGTAGGTGTCGAACCTCCAGCACTCCAGTTGATGCAGGTAATAGCTAAATGGACTGGCTGAGATCCTGGACTCCGGGGCAGTGAGCTCAGTATCATCTTCGTGGATTTCATGAAGCTTTCTTACTCAGTACCGCATAGAGGGCTATTGAGTAAGCTTGAAGGCTACAGGATAGTGGGAGATATATAAACAAAGCCTGTCAAAGGTGTCAAACCAAATTAAGTCTAAATTATATACTAAAACAGTAAGTGTTTTATTCTTCCATATACTATATATAATTGACATATATATTAAATTTTTTCATGATACAATATACAGAGAGCTAACGCCAATAACCTTATAGGTTGAGAACCCATGACAATAATATAGCCTACATTATTTGACATTCAAGACGAGATATACACTGATATTGGGTTATGTTACCTAGAGCTAGGATTGTAGTTCAATGGAATAGCCTTCCAGAGAGGGTTAATTGTTAATTGACAAACTGGAATGGATCATGTTTAATCCATATCAAGTGATCTTGTCATAAAAACAAAGCGTCATAACCAAATTAAATGAAACGTTAAACATTCAGAATATCCAGAATTTTCTTATATTAAAACCCGCATGAAATATATAAAGGAGTAATTATATGGATATCGTTATCGGCTCTAATAAGTAACAAGTATTTATCTGTCGAAGTGTCATCGATATTTTAATAGTTTGGAATAAGGTTGTGATTGATTGACATTGTTCTTGTTTAGTATAATTTGGTTCATGTTATTTCATATTTACAGTTGCTTAATATAGATGTGATATTTTTTTAGGGCATTTGGATTAATTTAATTTTTAATAGAGATTTTTTTACCGAGTGCAAGATTCCCGCGAGAACGGCAAAAATAGATTCTATAGACTAACTTTTATAAGTATAATTAATATTATAGATTCTATTATTAGTTTATAATATAATTATAAATATAGACATTATAGTATATGATATATCTAGATTTCACACTTTGACATATATGCGGTATTCGTCATATTCATTCTATTCGTGTGTCATTCCATATGAACGTGCGCTCCCATGGGTTTTCAGGCTCTCAAAAGTCTCATGCTGAGTATGGCAATACAACAGAAATACCGATTACTCCCCAAAAACAGATTTACACATTATAAATTCCAAAACATACTTCTAAATTTATTTGTTGTTACAGCCTTAGAATGCTTATTCAGCAATATGGCATATATGCCGAGAATTTGAACTACAATTTGATGTGGAGAAATTCGAACAATACTTCAGGTTGACCAGAGAATCTAAAATCCTGCCAAATTGTTCGGGAAAACTTGCCCCATACATCATATTCTAGATTCTCCATCCATCTTTTTACAAGTTGCTATAAGAATCACTATACATGGAGCGGTTCAGTTTGTAGTATCAGAATCGATATGCAGCCGCAGGACATATTGTATGCCGCATCCGGACATATGGAAGCACTCTTGTCTGTTTACACGCTGTTTACATTTTTGTAGTATCTGCATGCTGCATACAGCGTATATGGAATCTTAGCTTTAGAGCTGTTAAATTTATTAATAAAAGCCATATAAATTATATTCTTGCTAAACCATCTTTTCCCATGTGACGTTCTAGGACACCCTGTTTTAAATTAAAATACTGAATGTAAGTTCAAAATTTTATTATTAAACAATTTAGCTTGATTAAATGTTACCTCTGAGGAGACACCATTGTACACATGCAATAAATGTAAAGCAAAATGTTTTTGTGCTAATGGTCTCTAAACTCCCCCCCCCTCCATATGACTGCCTGAATTCTTTTATCCTTTTGATTTTTACTCTTGATGAGTTGATGGGATATCCATTAGATATGTGTATTCCCCATTAATTCAAATCAATTAAGAATAGTAAATTAGTTGTGATATATTATATGAAGTGGCTATAGGTCTGGACCAGTAAGCACAATTTTATAGCTAGTATTAGTCTGACACTTCCGGTTTCTGTGGCATATTTAATGTGTCTGCTGCCAGAAAATGTTTGAATTGACAAATATTACATAATAAATAAACACGATTGATTTTCTTTCATTTTGTGATCTATCACAAGAAAGTGCAAGCATTTAATTATCTCCAGTGTGGTCCCTTTTTATTATTGAGTGGCTGTTCATAACACCCCCCCCCCCCCACTACTGATATCGGAGCAGTATGGAAAGATGGAGCTGAAATGCCCAGAGGGTGGTCATGGCCTTGGTGATCTTTAACATTCTTCTTTGTTAATTAATTCAATGGAGACTGCAGCACCATTTAATGTGGTCAGTCACCCACAAAATACTGTGTTGCTTGCATGATACCTAGATGAAATTGCACAAATACTTCGGTTTAGGATTAGAGTAAGGGTTATGCAGACAGTGCCAGCACTTTGTAAGGTATTTGGTAGCCGGCAGTGTTATATTCTACCGGATATTTGGGAAAGTGTGCATGCGCAGTTGAAGTGGATCAATAGCGACAGCTCATATTATAAGACATACTTTATGCCAAATGTTTGTGTATTTGTTAGATTGAATAAAATAACACAATAGACCACAATACAGTCTTGTGTTAGAAATCTAAGAATCACTGGGTTGCATGGCGATTTATGCACGTAGTTGCTAATAAATGTCTTACTGAAAAGCTGTAGATAGGCTATTTACCAGCTATATTTGGATTTTATTTATAGTCCATTAAGGGTATGTTATCACCAAATCATAATTTTGCATTTAATAGGAATGGCATAGACTTCATCCAATAGATAGATGCCACTAAACTAAGTAACTTTCAGCATGATTTCATTGCTGTCATGGTCTGGACTCTAGTTCAAACTAATTTTTGTAGAACCTTTGTCATTTGACATGTCGATGTGAATGGTTAAAATCAGTGATCACATAGATTATAATTAAATGGGTGATTCCTATTACTGTAACAATGATATTTATGCATTGTATCTTATATTATTTTCTGAATCAGCCGTTTGTGCAATGTTTACTACATGTAAATGTCAAGGTTGTTAATACTCTAATGTAATAAAAGATTTTTTTATAATATACAGGTGATAAATATATGATTGGTTCCCAGGTACAAGTAAAAATAATAATTCCAAAACTTGCAAATGGCCCTTTATATCTACATTAAATATTAAGAAATCTTCATTAAAATTTTAAAATTCATTGAAACCCATGCTAAAAGTCCAGTACCATTCAATATGAATAACTAAGGCTTAGCTGTGACATTCATCTCGAAAGATCAGTCCACTCAGTCATTAGGTTATATCCTGATAAATATTCTGTTAAATTCTTTGGAAAGACACAATTATTCAGCTGAAATAATAGTCTCAGTCTCGTGTAATATGAAATAATTTGCTGAAAGATTTCTGGTATTTACCGTTAGTGAAATGTTGCCATCAACAGTGGCTGCCTTAGCTGTTCCTAACCTGAGACTGCATCTGGTAACTGATACAAAGCATTTAGTCTATTAACAAACAAAGTGAACCCAATTTTGCCACTTTCTCTATCTTTGTATCTATCATCCAATGTTGGTTATCTGGATTACTGTGGCTGTTACATGTTGGCAAACAGATGGCACTGCTCATCAACTTGAACATTGGTAATGGACAGGGTGAGACTAAAGCAGTATTTCCACACGTCCTGGAAAATAACAAATTCATTTTCCAGGTCCTGGAAATGTCCTTGAATTTTACTAAATCAGGAAATGTCCTGAGAAAAATTTTGCTTCTGAAAAAGTCTACTTAGAACAAAAAAGACTGTGAATAAATATTATGCTGGTAGAAGAAACTTCTATTGTAGAAGAACAAGGGTACCAGTATATAGTCTTGATATACCATGTCAGTTAAAATTTAAATAAAAGTGGGTGGATCAGATAGCTAGAAGGGGTGAGTGGAGGCTGTACTATAAAAATGTCAATAATCGATGGTGCATTGAACAAATATGATATGCTTTTTCGCACATATCTTCATTTATTACCTTTAAATCTTGTATAGTTAGTCCTGGAAAATGGTAATTTTGTCCTGGAAATGTCCTGGAAAATAATATTTCCTTCGCTGTCCTAATCCCTTTGATCACCTCACAATAGGTTAATAATTATGAATTCTGTTGTTTTAATGCTTATTTTGTTATTAATAAAAGTATAAATAGTAGCACTTGACATAATAATCCATCCTATATTAGTGCTTGAAAGGACCTGTGTAAAATACAATATAATTCACTCCAGCTATAAAGTAATTGTTCACAGTTATAATTATTTATTTTAAGGTGGTACTTACTTCCACAATGGTGTCTCTTGAGAAGGTGCCAGTTATAGAGGTCAATACTGATAACATAGTCCATCTGTGGCCAGCCATTCTACAAGCAGTACAATCGGCTACATTTATAGCAATTGACACAGTAAGTAAATGAAGTAGTTTATATTTTATACAAGCAATATTAGAATAATAGGCATATCTGTTGACAGTTTGAAGCAAATCCATGTTTTGGACATGACAACAAATAACATCATATATCTGAGTTAGAGCTCATACTAACCTTTAATTTATAGCATTACACAAACATAGTTAATACACGTTAAACATATTTAAAACATGTTTGCAATAGTAGCTGAGATTTTTTATAGCTATTGATAAAGTAAGTTAATTAGCTACTGGACTGAGAAGAAGTGAATTTGAATATTCTGTGTGGTATCCAAGGTTATTTTTAATTTCTCAGTCTGAACTGTTAAGTTTTAAATGTGTTTCCCTTTCTTCACTCAATTGTTTATTCTTCCATATCTAAACCATTTATTGTAAAGAGTAGCCAGATGTTAAAGTAATTACAAACATGTTTTAACTTATGGTGTCATTACCTATGTTTGTTTAATGCTATAAATTAAAGGTTAGTATGAGCTATAACTCAGATATATGATGTTATTTGTTGTCATGTCCAAAATATGGACTTGTTTGAAACTGTCAACAGATATGCCTATTATTCTAAATTTCTTATCTTCCTACAGCTGTACAAGACATCTAGTGTACAAACTATTTTGGTCACGTACAGACAATATTGCTTGAATACCTCTGAAGTTATCATTGTTGTTAAGAGGTAAACTAGAAGCAAAGAATATTTCATTTAAAAAAGATACCTATGTTATCAATTCACTAAACATAGATATTCTCATTTCATTATAATAATAAAAATAATGTCCAAAACGGCAGTTATTTTATGTGGCTGGCTACCTCAAATGAGGGAGACACATATGGTCTATAATTTACAGCTTCACCACAGGAACTAATTTTCTAAATAAATTTAGAATTTACAATATATGGCATATTCGGTGGAGAAAACCTTGCCAGTTGCCTGGTTGGATGAAAAACTCCTCCTACTATAGGGCCATGGCTGAGATTTGAACTTCCGACCTCCCGCACACCATGATCATTACCTTGGGTAAATAGTCCCATGCTCTACCCATGAGGCCACAGAGGTTCTTAGCTCATTATAATACATATTCTTGGTTCGCTAGAGACATATAAACACTGATAAGCCCATTGTATAGAGCACTGCTACAAATATCCAGGTTATGGCTACAAATCTTGTTCATACCTGTGTTTGCAGGGCGTTTTTCTAGGGATACCCTTCATTCATATGTCCGAGGTTTGACCAACAAAAGGCTAGACAGACTACTCACTCATTGATTCACTGGAAACACATAGATTTTCTCAGTTGAAATCCATCAACTAGCTAATACATCTTACATCCTCATTACCAGTAGTTACTTGAGCCATAAATAAATACCCAGTGGTAGAGCAGGTTATTGTGGATTATTGTGGATTGTGATCTCATAATGGACAGTTAGATCTGGTATATTTCCCATGCTGTTCATAATAGTGCTGATGAATAATGCCAACACCTTTGTTACTATAAAAATACGAGAATGATTATGACATAATAACAGCAATAAATAAATACTGGCCAGTTATGGATCATTGGTCAGATAGGCATCATCATCATCATCATCCATTATTATGTCCTCTACTTAAATGGTTCTAAATTTATATGCTGCCTTATTAACAGTCTATACGGATTACCAATCAGTCATCAGTATTATCATTGGGATGACCTATGACATTTAAGAGCAATAACTTAATAGTTAGTGTTTGTTTTGGGTGTCCAGTTTCTGTCACATCAATAAAGATCAATGTTGAACTAAAAATACTACTAATAAACTTATTTGGTACCAATATCCTCGAAGAGATTCGAGCTCGGTGTCACACCTAGTACAGGGGTTAAGCAATCGCATAGTACAATGCAGAATTCATCAACAAATGATTGGATCCAGTGCAAACTTAGGACAGACAAACAAACCTGAAAAGGTGAGTTTTCAAATGGTGAAGGAAAGAAACTATGCTATTTGATCACTTAACATGTTCAGAGAGTGAGTTCCAAACAGTAGTGACAGCAACTAAAAAAGGATGAGTCCCAGCATGAGTTTTTACCCCGGAAACAGACAACAAGTGAAAACCAGATGACTGGAGCACTCTGGGCTTGGGTGTTAGAGAAAGCATGGAAAATAGATATGAAGGTTCTCTGGCAGAAAGAGTTTGATAGGCAATGGTACATAGTTTGAAAATGATTCAAGATAGAACAGGGAGTCAATGAACTGATATCAAGAGTGGCACAGAATGAGAAAACCGAGGAGACCGTGTGTTTTGGAATATCCTTAGATGCCATGTTATAAAGAAGAGAGTTGCAGTAATCAAGCCTACTAGTAATGATTACTGTAGAAAAATGTAAATGTGTTGCTGTTTTACAGCCACTTTTATGCACAAGGTAAGTTAAATGGGCCAAGTGATATCCAAAGGTAATGAGGCAAAGTGAAAGATGAAACACCCTTCTGATATAGCCCAGCCAGGGTTTGAACCCAGGTGCTATAGATCTGTGGCCAACAGCACTACCAGTTAGGCCATGGTGGTGCCCCCGATGAGTTTTGCTGAATGAAAGAGAAATATAGCAAAAAATATTGTGATGGTCATGAATATGGTAGAAGCAGCAGTGACATTTCTAAAATTAAATTCACTATCAAATATAACATAAAGATTACATACAGTGTCTGATGGTGTGATGCTATGATTAAGAATGGGCATATGGAAGAAATGAATAAGTTTGCCGCTATTGTCTGGATGTACCTATAGCAAAGAAATCTGTTTTATCTGAATTGAGCCTAAATCTATTGTTTATCGTCCAGCCAGAGATATCACTAAGACAGTCACCTAGCTGTTTAAGGGAAAGATCAGTGTTTTCTGTAGATAAAGATGTGTATACTTAAGTTTCATCTGCATATAAATGATGGTCTAATTTGTAGCTGTGAGTAAGAGAGCTTAGTGGTGTGCTATACAAAGTATACTGCAGCGGTTCAAGAACAGAATCTTGGGAAATGGTGCAAAACATGGGAACTCTGAAAAACAGTTTCTTATTTTTATTTATTGACACCTATTTGTTAAGAATGAGTAGATCCAAGTGTCAGTGGTGTGCCTGATATGTCATACCAATCAGAGAGGTGATCTAGAAGAACATAATAATCAATGGTGCCAAAAGCTGCCGATAAATCTAGTATTGTTAATGTTGTGACCTTTCCTGTGTCTATGTGTAGTGATATGTTATTGTGAACTTTTGGTAGAGTAAAATCATTTGTAAGCAGACTGAAAAACATTAGACAAGTGATTACAGTTTAGGTGAACATTCAAACAACTGGATAAGATTTTCCCTGATACTTTAGTTATGAAAGATAGACTAGAAACAGGTCTTTAGATGTTTAGGTCATTGGCTGATAAAGATAGTTTCTTAAGAAGTGGGTTTACATGGGCATGTTTAAAATGGAATTGGAACAATTAGTGTTTGAAGACAGGATTTTAGCAGAAATGTAGATATAGGATCAAGTTCACATGACTTATAATGGGATGATAAAATCAGTTTAGCAACTTCAGTAAGTTTAAACACTGTGCAAGGGTGATGTCTGGGAAAGAGACATGAATTTTGGTGATCATATCCTTGAAATGTCTGGAAAAAGAATTGCAGAGTGAATTAGTCGAATCATGAGGAGGTAGAGAAACAGCAGCCTTTCTATGGAGAGTCCTATTTATATAGTTCTAGAGTTGTTGAGGATTGTCAGAGTGGTTGGAGATCACGTTTTTATAAAAGTAAAATTTAGCTTAATCACGAGTCTATTGCAGAAATGGCACTGTTTCATATATCTAGACTTGTTAAGTTGTGTACGTAATTTTCTCCATATGCATTCTAAATAACAGTGCTGAACTTTAACATTAATAATATATGGGGACATCCAAGGTGTAGGTGGTTTAACTTTTACAGATTTTAATATTTGATATGGTTATCATGTAAAGATTTAAGTGTCAGCTGGATTATGCTTCAATGTTATTTAGACAAACTATTTTCTTCCAGTGTAATATCAAATCTTTTTCAGATTTTGTAACTAGTTCATCTTTCACACATTCCGCATATAACGGTGTCCTTTTTTTTTAAATTCCGAATATATTTTCTTCCTTGTCAAGTTTTCTGAAATAACTGTTTTGAATAAAGAACTGTGAAGTTGAAATATTCTTTGTATCATTATGTTTATGTGAGCCTTTTCCAGCTCATAATAAACAAATTGAAGACACCACGTTATATGCACAACTATCTTAGTTCCGGATATATTGCATCATCTCGAAGTCAAAACATGCATCTCCAAGGTCTGCTATGTATATATTAATGGAGTTCAGAGTCTTATCCATACAACAAATGCCATAAACACTGATGATCGGAGATGTACACATCTGCTTTGACAGTGAAATGATCTGATAACCCATCTGTGGTGATTAGTGTATGAATATAGTTAGGTGTAGGCCGGGTTTTTAGAAGATCAAGCCAGGTGACCATGCATGTGTGTGGAGAAAGAAACATGTTTTAAGTCAAAAGATGCTAAAATGTCAGTGAATGTAAATGAAGTAGTAGACTGTGTGTACTCAAATGAAGGTTGAAATCACCAAGGATGAAAAAGTCAGGATGAATCGTAACTTTTCTAGCAAATTATGGAAGTCAACAAAGAAGGGGATGAAGTTATTCCAGGAGGGCGATAGAGACATAGGAAGTAACCAGTAAATGAATAATCAGAAATTTCAATGCAGACAGCCTCAAAACTAGAATGCACTTGGATAGAATGGGACTTTGCCAGGAAGCCGTCACCACCTCCACGTCCAGCATGATGTGGTCGATGGTAAAGGGAGTAGTCAGGGGGGCCAGATATCAGAAATGCAATAGTTTGTGTCATTAAGGCTAAACCAAGTCTTGGTGGGGGCGAGGATGTCCAATTTCTTAGATATTACCAAGTCTGTGATACTGGCTGATTTATTATGGAACGACCTAACAATGCTGGTAGCCAAGCGGATATCTTGTAGGATAGGACGGCTTGGATTCATATGGATGTCACCTACTAGTAGTATACAAACAGTGTGAACAACTTAGTCCGAGATTTAGTGGCATGTATAGGACTGTGAGGAGGTAGAAATGTTATCAGTCTGGTGGAACTATTAGACTCAGAAACAGTTTCCCAGATGGGATCAGAGATGTAATAGGCTAAGATATAGTTTTTATTTAGGATGAGTTTGACGTCAACATAGGGTACAGGTACGTCTCTGTGTTTATAAATAAATAGACAGTTTATTGTCAAGAGAATTGTTCACTTCATCTTATTTGTATAGAGTCTGTATATCGTCTTAAGTTATTCTACTTTTTTGTTGAATATTGAATGTTCTGAGTATTCTGACACGTGGTCTGAGTAATCTGACACATGGTTTGAGTAATCTGACACATGGTTTGAGTAATCTGACACATGGTCTGAGTATTCTGACACATGGTCTGAGTATTCTGACAGATGGTCTGAGTATTCTGACACATGGTCTGAGTATTCTGACACATGGTCTGAGCATTCTGACACATGGTCTAAGGATTCTGACACGTGGTCTGAGTATTCTGACACATGGTCTGAGTAATCTGACACATGGTCTGAGTATTCTGACACATGGTCTGAGTATTCTGACAGATGGTCTGTGTATTCTGACAGATGGTCTGTGTATTCTGACACATGGTCTGAGCATTCTGACACATGGTCTGAGTATTCTGACACATGGTCTGTGTATTCTGACACATGGTCATGGTCTCTCTAACAGAATAGTGTTTCTTCAGCGCCTGCTTATAATTGTAATGATATCTTTTTGTTGGATTGATATAAGGATTTGTTTATAGTTAAGTTCACATGGCAATATACAAATCATATTAATTATTATATAATCATTTATAGTAATGTATTTTATTCTGTTTTGTTTAACTGTAGTATTACATTTTCTTTCAGGAACTCAGTGGACTGGGAAATAGACGATTACTGAATGCAAAGTAAGGCAATATCTGGGATTGATTAATCGTTCCTGGTGGTTACGTAATATTCATACAGTAAAACCTGTCCTTGCAGCCATTTTGTTAATGCAAATGCTTCTCCCTTGAATTCATTGAAAAGTGATTCCTCTAATTCATTCACTGTCTGGTTATAGACAGAATTTACACACACACAGGCATGCTTGCATTCACATGTGCATAAATATACACATACAGTGTTGTTAATAATGAAGTATCATGTGATAATTGATTTGGGGCCGTATGAGTATTACAATTTACATATGAAAATGTTCCATTTAAAACAAAATTAATTATGAAATATCATGTAATAATTGATTTGGGGCTGTATGAGTATTACACACGAAAATCTTCCAGAGCCATCGATGAACGTTACAGACACATGTGTGAAGTAGCCGGTACGAGGAGTATGGTAGCTCTGGGAATATCCTGCTTTAAGCTCTTACCACACAGTGATGCTGAAGTGTGTAATACCGATGGTAAAAGGCAGAGGCTGAGGAAGTTATACTTCCAAGTACAAACATACAACGTAATGCTACTCTGTAGTGAACATTATGTAGTTGAGCCAGGTTCGTTAAGGTTAGCCATTAATTACTGTTTCCTTTTTGAGGGGGAGTAATGAGTGAGTGGAAGACTGCTGGCATTAGCCTTAGCGTAGATCACACCCATTATTTAATATTGGCTGAGAGACTACTCACCGGAAGAACAATGTGGTCGAATGAAACATCTCCCCCAAATATGGGGTACGTTGGAATTTGAACCTGGAGATGAAAAATTCGAGGTAATCTCAGTGTCATTATACATGGAAAAGAATCAGACTTGATCAATGTTGGCAGGATAAACTGTTTAAATGGATGGAAAATAAATTGTTATGCATCATCCACAAATCATATACACAAACGAAGGTACTGTATTTTGTAAGCAGAATACATCTATATAAGATGTATTTTTAATAATGTATATTAATGCTTATATTCATGAAATATATCCTTTTTAAAATTAGATGGTAGTCCACTACTGAAGATCTCTGAATCAGATTTTGAATCCAAATGTTATCTTTGTGTTTAGTATGTTTCTTGTGATCGTCTAATTTCTCCAGGAAGTTGCCTCTGAGCCATGTGTGATCAGCAAAAGCAACAAGGCTAAACGAAACAAATCATTCACTCACTCAACAGAAAGCATATTTTTAAATATGCATCTTCCATGGTATGACTTTATATCCTGAAAGATGTTAATATATAATATAAACAGAGTTAAAGAACTTTTTGAAAAGCAACAGTTAATGAGATGAAATGTTCTGTAAAAGGTTAATTTTAGTCAATTATACCCAACTAATCATTTAAATGCTTGCTGAAATGAACATCATAAACTGGGAAATTGGTTTGAAAGGCTACAGGCTAAAATGTTCTGTAATAAACAGTTAGGTTTAGTGAAATATACCCAGCTAATATTCAGATGTTTCTTACAGATTTCTGGTTGAGCATGGGTTTGATTTTAACCTACAGTATGCCAAAGGCCTGCCATATAGGCGTGGAAATGATAAAGTATGATGCTGAAACTAGAATATTATTCCTATTTTAATACATCAGCAAAATAATAATAGATGGGTTTTAAACATTTCATTCACTAACAAAGAAACAGCTTGTTATTTTTGGTACCAGCTTGAATTATATAATAAGTGTGTGTGTGTGTGTGTGTGTGTGTGTGAACCATGTAAATACTTATTACATAAATTTTTTAACATGACCAGGAAGATGATACGGCACCGTCAGTACGCAGCATCTTTACAGAGATCATCCTCAGCCAAGCACCAATTGTTTTGCACAATGCTTTCCTAGATCTTGTCTTCATATACGAGAGTCTTTATGCTACATTACCTGGCTCACAACAATCCTTTTTAGCTGATTTAGCCAACATGTTCCCTGCTGGATTATATGACACTAAGTATGTAGCTGACTTCAAGGCAAGAATGGGAGCATCATACTTAGAATATGTCTTCAAGAAATGGTTTGTATATGTCTGCGTACTCACTGCTGAGAGATATGTTAGAATTAATTTGGGCAAACCATTTGGTGTAAGATACTGGAATCAGAGTAAGTGTTTTGTTATTTTGGATATAATGTCTTTTTGAAATAATTCTTTTGAGAATGGAGAGTGAAAAGTTAGCAAATGGTTGTGCTGGTCTTTTTTTAGTTGCTTTGTTAAGATGTGTCTTGACAAATGTGCACGAACAAATTTTCTACATTAATATATTCACGAACTAGAACTAGGTGTGGAGTTTGGCCTGACAATATTAATATCATGGTTATTGCTTCCTGCATATATAGTTACAGTTTTGCTTATAACATTTCAGTGTTTTCTACTCCATCATAATTCAGAAGAACTGACTTTAAACATGTTTCTTCTTCAGCCAACGTAGTAATGTACAGAGTGCAGAGAAATGCTGGTCACATGTGCATATATCATTCCCAAAATACGCACAGTCAAAATATGTCATAAAGATGTCATGTACACTGTCAGTGGGCCAGCACAATGATACAAGCAAAGATTATGTTTGTACACAATATGCTGTAAGTATTAATTATGTGGTCTATGCAGAATTGTTTTTGATTAGTGTGAATAAATATGATTGTCTTTAAAAGACCTTATTGAACTCTGTACAAAGTTTGGCCATCACAGATGATTTAAATATAATTCACATGTATTTATTGTATTATTACGTTTTACTTCACTAGTTTTCATATACATATACCTTTTTAATTTTACAACAGTCATCTGAAAACATTAAACAAATCTGTTTTAATAACAAGGAGTTTCTTCTGTCAGACAAACATTTACTACAATTATTCATTTGGAGAACGGTTTTCAGTAGTGTTTATATACATAGCTCTCTATTATAAGCAGACCACAAATTGAGTTGACTTCAGGTTGTTATTTTAATTATAGTTGGGATAATCAATTGAAGGGGAACACCTGTGGCTATATCTTAGATTAATATTTTGGTTCTGTGAGGTTTGTTTGTTGTGCACACCAGTTAGACAGATAGACAGTTAGTTTATTTACAGTTCATGATGAATATTTGTATTAACAATGACAAATTAACAATAAGCAGAAAATAATGGAACTGTAGGACCAACATAGCCTTAAGCTGTCTTCCTGTTGTCCCTTGGAAACGATCCAGTATAAGAAGATTTTTGATAACACCTGTACAACTACCAATTTGAGACCTATGACTTAAGACAGTAGATATTTACTGATCAGATCAGAACATGTTGCATGTTGAGTGAGTTGCATTTTGAGAAGCCTATGAATTTAGACCAACGACTTCACCATGATCTACACTGTGAACAGTAAGAGATTGAGCTTTTCATGACATTTTGGTAAGAAGTGAAGTGCCAAATTTTCATATTCGTTTTAAGCACATTATGTGATGACATATAATTTGCAAAATCAAGCCATTTGTTCCTAATGTATTTGGAATGTTATGCAATGGTAACCTCTGTGAGAATGTAGGATGAGATCGCCTAATATGCATCAGCATTGATTGTTGGACGAGTGACTTGGATCTCATGATTGAATTGAAATACTGAACTGAATGATGAGGGTGGGTATTGATGCAGTAGTCTGATACTTATCTAGATACAGTAGTTTTAATATACCAGCAGATTTGAATAGAGGTTTAATATGGCTGTTATATGGTGCATTGTGGATAGTGCACAATGCACATTTTTGCAACATGAACATTTTTGGTAAATGAACTACTGGCATTGTCCCTGGCCAAACTACCATAAGATAGGTGAAGATGTATTAATGCATAATTGAGGGATCTGAGTATTTCATGGGGCAAGAATTTCTTCATCTGTCAATATCCATTCATATAACGTTTGAGGATGTTACTCTACAATCCTTCCCTATTCTAGTCAGTTCAGTGACATCAATCTTTACAGACATATTAGTGAAATCATATCATTTACATGCAGGTTTTATCACAATATATTTGGTTTTCTTAACATTTAAAGATAGTTTATTCGCCCAGAACCAGTGTATGATGAGGGCTTCGTATTTAGTATGTTTACACGCTGTAGTGTATCTGAAAAACATCCTTTGTGCCAGTAACGGCTTCCCATCAGGAATGAGCTGTGTAAAGATTTGCTCTTGCCAAAAACACCAACCAATCATATTTGTGTGAACTGTGCTAGCTTAATGGTGACATTGGCTTTCTTTAGAAAGTTCTTTTACTTTTATTAAAGTTGCTGTTTCTAGAAAGTAATTTTATTTCTACTAAATAACTTTGAAGATAATTACTTCCACTCTAAAGCAGAAACAAATTCAAGTATTTCAGTGGCCTTTGCTTACAGGTATTATTTGTTATGATATTATTGGAATCGTTAAGTCACATTAGTTTATTCGATATTACAAAAATTAATTAGTGAATGTGATTTAATTATTACTTCAGAACCATGGCTGGTGTCCGGATGGATCTTCATGCACCAAGTGTCATGATATCAACGTGATTCTTGATGTTCAGGAACATGCGAGTAGTGGACGAAAGAAAGGTGGAAAATCTGGATCACACAACTCTAAATTAACGGTGGAGAAGAAGTCAGATGATTTGTATAGTGAATTGTGTGGTCAATCCAAGATTGAAATACAAAATAAAAATTTGGCATCTAGCCAAAATACTAGTGTCCCACAGGATCAGGACACTGAGTCACTGACTTATTCTAATGATAACTCAGCAGCAGAAGACTCCAGTCAGTCACCATCAGCATCTGTGAATAAGGCTGGGAGTCATCGTGCAGGATTTGATGCTTTCATGACAGGTTACATATTTGCATTTTTTTCAGCTCGTTATGGTAATGAGGTGACAAAAGAGGAGGACACTTGCAAGGGATATGAACTTGGAATGGATGAAAACAAAAATAAACTCTATCTGGTTGGCAAGGATATACCTCTTCAGGTGACAACTAGTTCTTTTTCTAAGCCATCTAAGGCTCACCTGGCCAAAATTGCCAAGATTAGAACAGAACATTAGACCGGATCAATATAGATCGGTGCTGCATCCATCAGTATTAAATGCCCTATTTGGGTATTATATTTGTGTTGCTGAATGGTCTTTGGCCAGTTTTTTTTTTACTACAGAAGCTCAACTTGTTTTGTGTGACCTCCTGTTTCATTTTATAATTCTGATATGTGGATTAATTCCATGGATACTGGAATTTTTATTACATATTTATTCACACTAGCTTCATAGTTTAATGAGTAAGTTTTTATGAAACCAAGTTGGTCACTTTGTCTAAAAGAAACAACGTTGTTATAACTTTATTGACAGTTAAAACTGTTATTAATTTCAGCTGGTTAAGAAATAGATTTATACAAATATTTTGATGGAATAATATTTCCTAATTCACTTTTTAGTCTTTGAAACAGAATAAATTTATGGTAAATGAGAATTTTCGGATTGTGTATTTTTGTGTTATTTTCTTGACCGTGATGCATTTTTAAAACAAAATTGAATTGAAATTTGTACTGCGACAAATTTAACATAGGTTGTTAATTTTATACAGATTGAATAAGGTGAGATGCTTTATGTCCATAGGTGTACTGTTACTTGCTTTTAAATAAGGGATAATATAATGAATATATTATAACAGTCATTGCTCCTACTTTTTGGCTTCACCACGTCGGTTTATTCTGCAGGCTTTTAAACACGAAATTAGTATCTCATGTACTTTATCCTTCATTTGTGTTAGATTGACCTTCATCGCCTAAGACATTAACCAATGATAGGGTCTAAGTTATAAATTTTTGGTGTTACTGATATCATGTTGATAATTGTTCACGGTATATTTTGGTTTATTCCGTATGTAAAACATGACGTTCACCTTCGGATCTGCTTTGAAAAGACAGAAGATTCCAGTTTATTGCTGTGTCTTCTGTATGTTATTAACATGAAAAGTAAATACTCCACTATGAGGTAGCTAGATCATTATGGAGTATGTACCTTTTCAGTAAGGAGGGACTTTATAGGAAGTTGCTGACGTCACCTGCATAAGGTCATACGAGTGTCAAAATATTGAAGTATTAGTATAAAACATAGCTGATAACTGAGCAATATTTTGTTAATCAACAGTTTGCTAATCAAGCCATTTGTGTGCTTATGAAATATAACATAATTTTGTTCTGAAATGGATGGTTCCACAACACACAACATACCCATGGAAATCGATAATAAAGCGTTGGTGCATCATCTTTGAATATAGGGAAAACACACTTCATTACTGATATATGGAGTCACATGTGGTGTTGACACAGGATTCAAATCACTGGCATCTGAACATTCCCTAACGCACAATGGTAACATATCAGTTCATGTAATAATTTGAAAATAGTCATAGCTCATGTTTAATGCTTAACTTCTACAATTTTATTAAACAATAGTATTAATATATCCAAAGATACAGATATCTGTGATATATGTTGATATGAAATAAAATAATCCATATGCTTGAGCATAAATCGAAATGATTTCTTGCCTGATAGTTGTAATGTTATTTCATGTAGTTCTTAATAATAAGCTGTTTGAAATAATTACATGCATAAATTGATATTATATTTCCCCAAACTGAACCACAGCTTGGTGTACCTCCTAAGATGCATACCTACCTCACACAAATTTGATGTGTACCTGTATTGGTACACTCCTTTTTATTGTATCACTTTAACACATACTTACACGGACAAAACATATATATATATATATATATATATATAATTTTCTTCATGTAAAGGTAGCACATTTGGCTGCAGACCTTTAACATATGTGGTTCAAACCCCAGCTGGGCTATGTCTGAAGGGTATTTCATCTTTCACTGCATTAATTGTTTAGATCAGTTGTCCCATTGAAGTTACCATATGCACAAAACTTACAATAAAACAGCAATATTTATGTCGTCATGCAAAGCTAGTTATTATATAATAAAGAAAATTATGTTGTCCGACTTTTGCCTTCCCAAATTTCTTTTGAATTTAGTGAACCATTTAAGTGTGCAAGAATTTCCTGAATGGAAGTTACTGATGTCATGGCAGTAGTTGATAATCCAAATGAAATAGATGATCATTAAACAAGAACATATATATCATTTGTTAGAGTTCAAAAGTTGCTTAATATTCCAGTAATATAGAGTGATGGTTGGTTGTTGAGGACACAATAACTTGATTCATAACAGAACTGAAGATGAAATATTTTGGTATCGATTTGGTTTATTAGTTAAAGATAACTTGCTTAATTAATTGACGACTTCATTTTTCTTTTCACATCAGAGCTTATAAATTGATCAGGTTCACACACAGAAACAATGTATTGGTTGATGAGTAAATATGATGTACTGTGACGTAGTATAAACCATTTATTACCTGAATGCATTCCTCGTGAACATGATAATTTCTGTTATTTTAGGTTAGCAGCAGTATGCTTGGTCGATTTCATATTGCATTATAGCACAGTAGAATTTGTTAATAAAAATGGGAATTTAATTTACATTCTGCAACCAACTCGCATTAACTGTTGTTGTGTTGGTTACAAATTACAGGATGAACACTTAAATTGAATTTGTGAATGGATCTTGAATCAGTACATTATTTATGATATGTTAATTTACTGACAAAACCTTTGAATAGCCGGCTGCTATTAGTGGATGCACTACATTAAATATACATTATTATGAAAATTATAATATACTCTATAGTACAGCTGTAGTGCAATACACAGCAGACCACCAGATCATGAAATTTCAAGGTTACTTGTATTTGTGATATGTTTCATTCATCAATAAACAGCCTGTCTGATCATTGTTTAAAAATTTGGCCATTGTTTCAGGTGGACCACTACTTACTAAATAATGCATTCGCTTACTCCTCGATAACTCGTCAATTAAATTTTCATCCTTTGATAATCCACAGCAGCATGTAGATATATAATATACAACTGCCTACAAGATATGTTCACTTGTTATAAGACTATAGGTACCAAGATACTGTGCTGAATGAATGGAAAGATTGTAGTGTTTAATCATAAAACTTAATCTGTAACTCTCACTACATGACACACTCATTTCTTGTTGCTGCTGACATTATATTATACACGATACAATATTTCAGTCTAGAAAAGAATTTGCTGAATGAGACTCATTCCAGGCATAATAATTTAGGCAATGAGACTGAAGAACACAATTAATGTCTACCGGTAGTTCTTATCACAAACACAGACTATTGTTTTTCTGCAATTTATTGCCATAACACTCCAGACATAAGGATACAGAACCTAAAAAGTTACCAATGACACACTGCAAGCAACAGAAATATACAAAATGCTATAAAACTATCCGGGAAAATAAATATGGAGCACTGACAAGCAACAATGATGTTCATGACATTCCACCGAATTGCCTAATTTTAACAAGCGTCCATTTCAAATAAAGTGAACCACCACAAAACTGGCAGTGAATTAAGCACTAACTAAATCAAGGCACAAATCAAATTCAGACACGGCATTTCAAAACTAAGGGAATGGAATGCAATACTGATAAGTAATGTATGGTCATAGTGGGTTACAATTAAATCTCGCACACCTATCAATCAGAATAACTCTCTTGTTGATAAAGACAGAGAATGAAAAGAGTTGTTTGACCCGGGTCTCGTCTCTGTTCGGATAATCTAGTGTTGAGCCCTAATATACAATAATAAAGATGGCCTGATGTTAGAAAAGATTTGTTAAAATCTTACTGTTTCAGCCAAAGTGTGTGTGTGTGTGTCACTGGCATGCCAGCAATGACACACAATCTGTTGTGTGATATCTTCTCCAAACAACAGCAAGGTGCCCCGATAGTCCAGTGGATGGTGTACTGCACTGCAAATCCCAAGGTTCAGGCTTGAACATCTATATTACCCGTGTTTGTGGGATGTCTTATGGGGGAAGCCCTCGGTCATATTTCCAGGCCTAGGACTAAACTAATTATTCACTCATTTCAAACAACATGCACACTATCTACCCAGGATGGCAGCTGCTACCCCACACAAGCTACCCCGCACAAAACGGGCTTTTGAAGGGACAGGATATATAGACAGTCTTCCCTAGGAGGGTGTGGGGAGGGGAAACCTATCTAGTGCAGGGCCTCAAAACTACCCCCAATATATAATGAACAAAGCTGGAGTTCGCAAACATGGAACCCAGAACATTCCATCCAATCTGTCAAACCAAAAAGATAGGATTTCCCATTCCCGCACTACAGTGAGCAATGGGATGTTGGAGCAATGGGATGTTGAAAAAGTGATATTGTCCTATTTGATCATGAACATGTAGATGCTCTGCTCAGTAATGAGGTAGTGCAATAATATAATAACATATCAAATAATTTGTGAGTTCCGGCGACCTATGGGCAAGGTTCTTTAACATCAGCACTGGTCACACCAGATACACACATGGTCATGGGGCAACGGCATAGGGAAACAAACTTCACAAGCAACGGTATAAACTGCAATTGAACTTATAATCTGGAGGTCTGCAACACAGTCCCATCTATAGTTATGGTAAGGCAAGGTACTGGATCTACTGTGAAGGATGACAGGTTCGATATTTGCTGAACGCTGAAAATATTTTATTCGTGGATTAATTTCTCAGCTTCAAACATCATGGGAGGCTTACCACATTAGCTAGTACTGCCACTGCACTTAGAGGAACGTTAAATTGTGCCACACATTGTGAAGGAAGAAATGCTCAAATTCATCTATGTCAAAACATAGATGGTCCAACATGACCGATGTTACTCTCTATATGAAGAGTTCAGTCACTAATACAATTTTAACACAAGTATACATATATATTGCCAACATTCCAAACTTGTAAGCCATAAATTTATTCCCTTATAGAAATTTGTCTTTTCTGTTGTGGCAACAATTATTTGCAACTACATCTGCAAATAATTGTTGCCACCGGGCAGGTACATCTGGTTTATTTAAATTTCAAAGAAAAGTGAACTACAAATGGGTTAGAATGCAGTAAACATGTGCAGTGTAGACCATAATAGTGAAAGATATATCAACAGAAATTGATAATAAATATCTAGTCATCAATTATATATATATATATATATCTTATTTATATCAGAGTAGTTTTTATTATTACAGATATACTCTTTATTGCTCATATACTTATTCTAGCCATTGCCTGTGCACTTACTTTTTTTATCTAAATCATTACTTATTTTGCATGAATCACTTTAAGTAAGGTCACATGCAGAAACCAAATTTAGAAACACCTTTAACACACCTCATCATACAAAAATACTAATGTGAGATTGTGATATGCCTGGAAATGAAATATGTTAGAAACTAGGCAAACTTTGTGTATATATATATATATATATATATATATATAGAGTTCAGGTTAAATTAATTTAACAAAAAACATAATGACCATACAATTTTAAAACAAATATTATCACAATAGCAAAGTGAGCTTCAACCGGTAAACAATGTATGAAATTTCAATTTGGATAAAAGCTCCACAATCATTATTATGCTGTGATACAATACATATATATGGTGAATTGAATGAGAATTATCTTTGATCTACTTCATTCATTATCAATTTTCACATTAAACACAACATTTTAAACAGACAAATCACATGATCTGCAGCTGTAACTGGCAGACGGGAATGAAAACAGTATTTAATCTAACAACGTCAGGATATTACATATAAAAACGTGGATTGTGGATGGTGCACTCCAACAACGAGCTCACAAACTCATTGCTTGTACGGCTATGACTAACTCACATCATTTTCACATAATATATGGCACTTTGTGATATTATTTACAAATGAAGATAGCTTCAATGACTAATTTGACAATGACAATAACAAAACAAACAAGAAACAATTGTAAAAATTAACCAATTTTCTTGAAAACAATATACTGGCTGAAAGTGATCGTGTAATCAGAACAGACACAGACCAGAATTCCACTTCTTCAATGGGGATGCATTTCATGAAAAGAAAAATTACCTACATAAATCTGCCTCATCCCATCAAGAACCAGTATGGTTTGATTTCAAAATAAACAGAATCATCTGTTGTAATAGAATTGAGAAATTATTCAGTTAATCCAAGGGAAAATATCTTAATTAAACTTCAATTCACATAAGGTGCTACGTACATACCTTAAAATCTTCTTTGGAAAATGCTCTTTTACACACACACACACACACACACACACACCTATACTTTGTAAAAACATATCTGTTTTCATTTCTCAAAAACATCTGCAGACAAACAAATAGTTTAGTTTTTAACTTGGTGAATTTCTGCCTAATGCTGTGATATGAATGACTAGACAAATCAGCGTTTCTCAATAAAGCAGTTACATCACAAATTTCAGCCACATGTGATAGGTCAAAATCTTGTTTATAGTATTCCAGCACAGTACATCCTAGTTACTACTACTACTACTACAGCTACTACAGCTACCACTATTAATTGCTATTTTCCTGACTGATTCCAATATGTGACAATTCAGCATGTGCTGGAATATATATCATACAGACTCTTTAGAAAAGATGTTCAAACATATTAGCCTGTTGTCTATGAACATTTTCATAAGCCTAGAATGCTTAGAAATGGTAAATTTTTATAGTTTATTATCATTGATAACTGGTACCAAAGTATAACTGACAAACTTTCAGAAATCAAAACAAGAAAACAACAAATATTATAAATAATACCTATATAAAGAAGCATAAAAATAACAGACAGCTAATGTTCTAATACTAAATAAAATCAATACAAAATGTTTCTATCGGAAGCAGGTATCTCCGTACAATAAACCAATTAGTAATCAAATTCACCAAACAGTGACAGACGTCTTCATAGATAAACTGTCTTACAACTATCAGATTCATAAACTGAGTGAGTATTGACCAGACTCTTAAACAGACATACCGTGGTAGTTATCATGAACAGAGATCGATAAACATTCCATTGCCTATAATGAACTCCAAATGTAACATGGTCCATGATGAAGATATACGTAATGTGTCTATCCATGGCCTATGGTGAAACTTACACATAACAAGATGCCCATGGCTTACACATCGCCACCACAATAAATATGACTGTCCACCATCTAAGTACGAACACTAATAACAATGTGACTATCCATGCTTTTACGGTGACCATTAAAAATGATGTCACTGTCCATGGCTTGCGGTGAATGTTACACATAATGTAAACATCCGCAGTCAATGCTTAAAGGTGTATACAGTATCTATAATTGCACAGAACTACGCAAGTCCGAAACACACAATTGTTTCATCAGCACTAGAAATTTACCCTAGAACAGAACACATCTGATCAGATCTGCATGATAGCAAGTCTTTTTCATTTAGCACAACAACGACTTCCAGTTTTGAATCAGAGATGAACGATGGCTGTTCCTTGCAGCAACAAGACAAACCAGCCTAAAATAGAAATAGTATCCATAAAGAGTGAAAACTGTTTAAATACTGAGCATTCTTAATGTATATATATTTTTAAATGTAACATGGTGATGCAAAATCATAGGACAAATGTCCTAGATTTGATTAAAAACATATTAGGTTCCGATGGTTTGTTTTTAAAATGTTAAATTTGTGCCTACAGAAGTGACTAACCCTGAGTTGAAATAGAGTAACCTATTTGAAGAAGATTCGTTAATACTGGATCTGTTTTTTGGCAGCTAGCAGGGTGTTCCTTATAACCATGGCAACAGTCATGGGTCCAACGCCACCCGGTACTGGTGTGATGTAGCTAGCTTTCTCAGAAACACCTGGAAAGTCAAAATAGCATAAATAACGTGAATTCATGAATATGTTGATAAATACTAGTGGAACATCTGAAACAGGTTTAAGGTAGTTTCCTGAACAGGGTTTGTTTTCTTTTAATAAAAACATGTTGTACATAAAAAAAGGTTTTGTTACTTGTCTTCTGTTATTGAGAACATATCTATCAAATGACTCTTAGTGAGGTCAGTGATTGATTTTTTTAGAATATAAGAGATTCACAATACAAGTTTCGTGAACTTCCTGATGATCTTATCTAGC
Organism: Paralvinella palmiformis; assembly: GCA_025642065.1. NCBI lineage: Eukaryota > Metazoa > Annelida > Polychaeta > Terebellida > Alvinellidae > Paralvinella > Paralvinella palmiformis. The sequence goes on along the minus strand of JAODUP010000127.1, from coordinate 1,596,724 downwards.
TATAGGGTGCCTCCATGACCTATCTGGTGGTGTGGTTGGCCATAGATCTACAGCACCTGGGTTTAGGCCCCCGGCTATATCAGAAGGATGTTTCATCTTTCACTTCCCCTCATTACCTTTGGAGCTCGCTTGGCCCATTTAGCCCACCTTGTGCACAAAAGTGGCCGTAAAACATCAGTTAATAAATGATTATCTAGTGAGCTAATATAAATTAACAAGCTTAATCCCCCTCAAATAGTAATTAATTGCTCCCAGGGAATATAGAATGGGAAAATAACTCCTCGCATCAGAAGCCAAACCATACATTTCTTAAAACATCAGAGCAAAATGAGCTTAACTGAGTAGGGTTTGATGCCCTTGGCTGCTTTCTGCCTGCCATACACACAATTGTGAACATAAAACAATCATGCAGAATGCACAGATCATTACAAATCAGACACAAATGTTCCAGAAATGTAAAGACAAAACAAATGTTATTGTTTTGCAACCATTTTATTTTTGTGCATGATAGTCAAAATAGACTAAGCTAATAAAGATTACCTAAGATACTTTCTACTTTATTTACATGTCTTACATAAAGACTTACCAGTGAAAGGTTAGCCACATTCAATTACTTTATTTAAGTCAATCAGATAAGCAATGATTATACATTTATATTGTTGTGAGAGTGTTCATGTATGGAACCATACATATACATGAGTAAATATCAAGCATGTCTGCAAAGTATAATGAATTTATTTATGGCAATAAATAAAAAACCAAAGAACACATTTGGAGGTTTTCATGACCCAGCAACAACATATGCCAACACAGACTCAAATTGTGATAACACATATTGACTGCAGGCTGACCAAATGTGCACTGTCCTGTTTGGAAATAAATGAGAGCCCAATCCGAGCATTTTGTCGGCCACCTGTTGGCAGGCACTCTCAAAGCTCAATGATTATAACACTGAAACGATGGTCACTAGCACACTATAATGAACATATAGGTTACAACAATTTTGAGTGAACTGGTACCTTCAAAATCCACGTCACCAACCAATTTGAATTTTCCAGTTTTTTCATCTCTGATCCTGGTGATGCCCACATCAAAGACAGCGACACCTTCCTTGACCATATCGGCTGTTATGAGTTTCGGAATACCGGTAGCAACAACTAGAATGTCAGCAGATTTAACGAAGTCCCGCAGTTGTTCTGGCGGTGTATAGCGATGACAGATGGTTGTAGTGGCATCGCCTACAGAGATGTGAAATTTAGATTTCAATAAGCCAATTTAAGTGAGAAAAAGACAAACAAAGAAGTATGAATGGTTTTTATTTAGAATCAAATTCATTGAATGTGTTGCTTACATGCTTCAGTTTCTCCTATACCATCAGCATGCAATAACATTGCAATTGGCATTCCAACATTTTTAGAACGGCCACATACAACTGCATTCTTACCAAATGTTTCAACACCTGTAATGAAAATATATATGACATATCAGTGCATGTGTGTATGCATGCACTTCTGAAAATATGTTACAAACTATGCCAAATATACTTATAACTGAAAAACAGACAATTTGATGATAATAAAAACCAACAAAAACATTTTGGAATAAGTAAATAAATACCGACTGCCCCAACTTACAACCAAATCTAAACAAATTGGATGAAAAGATTTTTCTATTATTGTGATAAAAGATCTCTACAGTTAACAGTGCAGCTAATAATGAAGGTCTACATCTAACAGTGGGGGTCTGTGGTAATTGGGATCAATTATATTTTGTCAATTCCAATCAATTCCAATCAATTCCATTTGGTCAATTCCAATTCCACATCAAATTTATCAATTCCAAATTTATCAATTCCAATTCCATGTTTTACCTACTCTTTTTTTACCTACTCCCCTTTACCATGAGTAGGTACTCCGATTACCTACTCTGAGTAGTTTATATTCCAAGTAGGATTGTCATGGAAGGAATATTTCTGAATTAAAAAAATAAATGGTAAATTAATTTGTGGATTTAATTTTTTGTAGCAAACTTCAATTCCAAATTTATCAATTCCAATTCCGTTTTTTTAAAATAAGCAATTCCAATTCTGGAATTGAAAAGTCTGATCCACAGTTTGTTAAATCAGATACATTACAAGAACTGCTGCCGTAGCACTGAAACCGTTATCCCTTATAGCTAGTGAATACATATTCTCAAAGTTGTAGATTTTAAAGAGCATAAGACTCTCTAAACCTGCTAAACTAAAGAATATGAACTTTAATTTCTTTGCTAAATCATTAATATCGAGGGAAGGCATTAAACTAAGATTCACTTGTGTGGATAAGAGCTTATTTGTGATGCTAACAGCAGTGTATGCAAAATATTAATTGACTATTGAATAGGCTATATCGTCAATATCCTCTATTAGTTCGTTTAGTGCTAAGGATGTTTAATTATTTTAATGGTGGACTTAATATTATCTTTTGTTCATAACATCATAAATTGTAATTTTTTAATAACACCATCCCAAGTAATTTTTTTAAATCCACCTTTGAATAATGATGTTAGTTTTGCAATTTTCACACAATTTGGGAATATGATTAAAACGATTTTAGAGGTTGTAATGAGGTATGAATACATGTTTTATCACAACCATACGAATGTCATTAGAATGACCAGTTTACTCATTTCTGTAGAGTTAAGGGGGATGGAATTCCATTAAACCGTCTACCCACACGGACCAGAAAAACAAATTTCTTCATCTCACAAGCAGTAGCTGACGTTTGTGTGTATGATGGAGGAACTCTTTTCCCACCTAACATACGCATAAACCTCTACCACAGCTTGTTTCTAAACTTTGATACAAATTCACTTTTAATATCTTGTTTTAGGATTGAAATAACATGAACTGCTTTTAAGTTATATCCTGTCTTAAATATTGTCGATACATAGATAAGAATAATAAAACATATATTTAAAACTATCATAATATTTTGGGGTTAATGAATTGTATGCAAGCAGAATCCTTAAATACCATATGAACTGTGCATTAGACCTGTAGAGCAACTAGTGAAAAAGTTTTTGATCCAGACCACCTTCATGGATTAGCATGTTACCCCAAAACAATGGAAGAGATAGGGACCGAGATATTTTTTACCCTTATAAGCTCTTTACTAGCAGTACGAGTCATGTAGTACTACCAGCAATGTGGGAGTAGGGGAACTTTTGCTCCTTTACACCTTTGGTGCAAAATACTATCTTCAATTAACAAGTCAACATGATGACACTGTAGTGTATATGTGTGTTTGGTGTGTGTGTTAATAAGTCAATATAATGACAATGTAGTGTATATGTGTGTTAGGTGTGTACGTGTTTTTTATTTGATAGAGACATAGTTATAATAACAACAGGCTGACTATAAAGCTCTAATATCAAACTCAGTTTCTGAAGCCACATTTAGCAAATTAGCCATAATTTCAATTCTGTCAATCCCAGTTTTTGTTGTTACATGTATTTGTTATAATTAAGCTATAATGTTAAGCTAAATTTAGCGCAGAAAATCACAGACTGTAGAAGTGTTACCTGTTCTTTTGATCATTTCAATAACGCCAACAGGTGTCGCTGGGATCATCGCCTTCATGTCAACACAGAAACGGCCGACATTTATAACGTGGAATCCATCAACATCTTTCTCCGGGGCAACAGCATTACACACTGCTCGCTCACTTATGTGAGGCGGAATAGGAAGTTGAATAAGAATGCCATCAACGCTATCATCTTTATTGAGTCTGCTGATATTACTGATCAACTCATCCTGCGATATATCAGTTGGAAGTCGTAGTGTCTCACTAGTGATTTCTGAAAGAAACACGACAATGTCTGTGACACATTTCGAGACGACCGAAAAGCTAGTTTTGAAGAAACATACTTTCGGACTCCGTGTAACAGAGCCCTTATTTATCTTCTGTGTGACCAGTAACACTGTGATCCATCTCATTAGTGACACATGTTGAGGGATCTCTAGATCACTATTCTGTGATAAATATAAGTGAAGGTCATGGAAAAGGTTGTGAATCTGATCCACATATACATCAAATAAAAAGATGTGTTAGCATCAGACATAGGGTCAAATCCATTTCGTCAATTCCAATAAATTCCATTTGGTCAATTCCAATTCCACGTCAAATTTATCAATTCTAATTCAATTCCAAATTGTTCAATTCCAATTCCGTTTTTACCGAGTAGTTTATATTCCAAGTAGGATTGCCATGGAAGAAATATTTCTGAATTAAAAAATTAAATGGTAAATTAATTTGTGGATTTAATTTTTTTGTAGGAAACTTTATCAATTCCATTTTTTTAAACAATCAATTCCAATTCTGGTATTGACCATCAGTTCCAATTTCGGACCCCATGTCTGGTTAGCATTAACTTAATTTTGTCCACCTCTTAGTATCAGAAGATCAACAGACGTTTGTTTTTCACATCTACTTCATATGAAACTTCCACAACTTAGCCATTTTTCTGTTTGACATCATTGGAGCAAACAAACCTGAGCACAATTTGAATTAAACTGTGATAACTACAAGAATAATTATGTATTAACAATATGACATGCAGTAGGACAGAATGGTCATAATTCTAAACCCTGAACTGGGGCACTTCCGTGGTCTAGCGGTAGCATGCTGGACCACAGATCACTACCACCCGTGTTCGAATCCCAGCGTGGGCATATTTGAAGGTTGTTCCGTCTTTCACTTCGCCTCATTACCTTTGGATGTCGCTCGGCCCATTTAGCCTACCTTGTGCACAAAAGTGGCCGTAACACATCAATTATCATCATCTAAACCCTGAACTAACAAACAATGTGATAATTTTAAGAAAACGATTCAACTTAAAATCTGCTAAAGATTGATTAAAATGATTACTGAACAGCTCAGTTTTACAGAAACTCATACACACACACACACACACACACTAATACAAGTTATTGACTGGATCAGTATTGGACTTAGAACTAAGGTTAATTTTAATGATTATAGGCTTATAAGATTCAAACACCAAACTAGAATAAAATACTGCTGTTTTATGGCCACTTTTGTAAACATGGTAAGACCAAGGGACCTCCAAAGGTAATGAGGCAAGGTTAAAGATGAAATACCCTTCTGATGTAGCCTAGCCAGGGTATGAACCCAGGTGCTATAGATCTGTGGCCAACCACACTACCAATTGGGCTATGAAGACAGCCCTTCCCCTATACAAGTAGAAAAATCTACTTAAGTTTGGGAACATTTTTATATTTTTACTCTCTAAAATCTGACCAGTGTTTGATTCCAATAAATACATACATCTAAAACAACCAAATTAAACATAAAACTATTCTGATATTCCACAAATCTCCGGAATTACCCTAACATGTATAGAACAATATATTATTAAGTGGGCAAGAGATTTATGAGCCAGGAAGACATAACGCTGCCTACTCGTGTATTCAGCAGCTCTCATCTTGTTCCTGACGTAGGTGTTACTTGCTGGGTCATCACCCACCATGACAGCTGTCAGGTGAGGTGCTCGTCGTCCAGCAGCTACCATCTGTTCCACCTCTGCACGAATTTCATTTTTAATCTCTTTTGCCATTGCGATGCCATCTACGATCTTAGCTTTTGTTCTGGAAAGAGAAAAAAGAGAGATTAACTTAGACAAACTGTCACTGTCTGGAGTATATATCTCATGGAAATGATAGAGTACACAGTCATAATAACCATCATAATTAATAAATTTAGCACCTATTGCCATAATATTATCACCCCAGTGAGGTGGCATAATCGAAGGTGTTCTACGCTGCAAACCTCTAGATCGTGGGATCAAATCTGTGTGTTACCTGTGTCTACAAGATGTTTCATTTTTTGATAAAAAAGGCCTTTGACCTGGTCAAAGCATTCATCTAAGGAGTACATCCTGAAAAGAAACAGGTTTCTTCTGCTAATTGGAAGTACAGTCTAACCTGCTCTTAATGCCACTTGTGGGGACTCCCAGAAAGTGCCATTTAGAGCAGGTGGCGGTTCCAGACAGGTGGCGTTAGGAGCAGGTTAGACTGTCTCTGGAAGAAATAATATATTTGATACCAATAGCTTGTAATGTTTTTTTTATTAGATATAATTCACTTCTGTCTAAACTTATTAATTTATATATAAACCAATGTGAGCAATTCTGTCATCAATATCATACTTATTAAAAAAAAGTTAATGAAGCGGCATAGTTTTGTTATTATCGAATGTGATTGTGGAATTATCTAGTTCATTGGCAGTTATAAATATATGTACTATATAAAGAATTCTCCACAAGATGGAGTAACCTGCAAAATATTAAACCAATATTTACTTTAAAGAAGCTTTACTTAATGATGAGAAACTAAGACAAGCAAGATCGATTTGTGGAAGGCCGGTTTATGTTTGTTTGTTAAATATTTATTATTTTAACTAACAAAATATCTAGAGATACTAAATAAGTTAATAACCACACAGTAGTTAATATGAGACAGATACCGGTACTTAGGCAAGTAGGCTTTGAGAATACTAAATACTATCTGGCTGGATTGCTAAATTATCTAAATCCTGTTATAATTATTGTGCTTATGTGTAAAAACTCTAATTGAAAGTGCACTTTTACTACTGGGATGTATGCTTTAATGACTACTGAAGATATTAAGCAATCAAGAAATGTACTGATCTGGATGTCCTTTACAGTACAAATCTGACACTATATAAACTGGCTGGGCAACTTTAAGAAATTATATAATGAATCTACATTTGGCATCACCACATTGTGTTAAATCCCTAAACACACCAGCATTACAGATGGGTAAATCTTCGATTACCCCTAATGGGTCAGTAAAAAATCTAGGGGTTATTTTTGACCAATGTATTAACATGCATGAACATGTCACATCAGTATGCCGAGCTGCCTACTACCATCTTAAGAACATCCACTGTTTAAAAGCATTCTTGACACAAGAATCACTTGTAACTGTAGTTCATGCCCTTGTTACATCTCGTATAGACTATTGTAACTCCCTGTTATATGGCATATCTGATTATAACATTAATCGCCTTCATCGAATTCAGAATAGCGCAGCTCGCATTGTAACAAATACTAGAAAATATGATCATATCACTCCAATTCTTCAAAAACTACATTGGCTACCTGTTAGACAGCGTATCCATTTTAAGATTCTGTTAATAACTTATAAATCTATTAATGATATGGCGCCAGAATACCTGTGTGAACTGGTTTCCATTAGAAAGTCATCCCGAAAACTTAGGTCATCCAGTCAGATAGTATTGCAGGTGCCAGTGTCTCGGCTCAAGTCATATGGTGATTGTGCATTTAGTGTTGCAGCCCCCACTTTGTGGAATAAGTTGCCGGCAAATATTAGAAATGCGCCGTCTCTTGGAAATTTTAAGTCTCTTCTAAAAACACACCTATTTAAGGTCGTTTTCACAGATAAATAATTATTATCTTTTAAATCATTACAGGGTTTTTACAGACATTATTTGGGGTATTGTTATATTACATATTATTTGTACAGCGCATTTGAATGGCTCCTGCTAGTAAGGGTGCTTTATTAAATATACATTATTATTATTATTACATATTTTATACTTTTTGACCTAGTTGCATGACAGCAACATTCATCCAGCAGTAAGTTACATCAGATCTACCAGTTTTATATGTTTCTTTACTTCCAAAAGAAACCAGTTTATTTCGGTTTCTACTAATTTTCTGGGTTAAAGATCACAGGCCTATATAATAATTAGGCCAGTATTTCATCAGATGAATTCTAGGCCTATATATATCAGCCTGGAGTTCAGAAACTGCTTTTGAGTTTATTGATAGATGCAGATAAATATGTCTGTCTAAATATTATTTGCTTCTTTGTCTGAATCTAAATCACAGAATGTCACACATTGTCAGCCTCTGGGAACACCTCTGGGCTACAATAACATGGACAAGTATTTAATAGAGACACACCTAAAATGTTAACAAGAGCCAATTAGTTGTTGCTTTCATTCAAAAAATGGTTATTAGCAGCAGGGCACTGAGTCACATAGAACCCCCCCCCCCCCCCCACTTTACCCTACATATGTATTATATTGATATACGTGCCCTTGTGAATCTGATGCAATACTTTAAAAATGATCCATTACAATTTCAATATGGCATATGACGCACACAGATTCTACTGATGAGCCGCCACGACAAATAGGTAAATATCAGATAATGAAGTGGTCCCAGAATTTTGCACTAAACAATCAGGTAATCAGCACTTCATGTTAGATCCCAGCAGCTAATATTCCTATGACACGAATGTCCAGTTATTCATTAAAAATATCCTAAGCATGATATATCCATCAGATTACATGTCTGCTGCAAACATGATGTTTACAGTGAAAGGTAAAATGTATCCACAAATATTCCCACATTATCCACGAAACATACATATCCTCTCCGTAACAGGATAGCATTTTCCCAATGCTTCTTTCCTAACTCCTCAGATTTTTAATCAGGTTTAATTTCAATATCTCGCAGCAAATCATAGCTGATCACTTCTACTGTCTACTGAGTTAGCTGACCATTCATTGAACCTAAATGAGTATTTTATTTATTTATACAGCATTACACTATTAAAAATAAAAATTTTGAATAAAATATAAACACACACACATACAGATAGAGAGAAAGAGAGAGCACTACACAAGTATATATGCATTTTGAATATAGTGAATACCAGCATGACATAGGTACATAAAGGCAGATCATTTCTTGTAGTAAAACTGTTCACCAAAGTACACAATTAAATGCAAAAATAAACACATTTACTAATCATAATACATTGTACTTTGATAGAAGATATCAAGTTACTTATATAACTGATTATCCAAGAAATTATATTGTCGGAATGAGGCCTGGGTTCTTCGGTGCTGATGCACTGAAAATATTTGGAAATGAGAAAACTAAATCATTGGTAGCACACCATTCAAGGGATATTTGCCATCATAATGTATAGTTTAAGTGCTTACTGTTGTAATTATCATTACAAAATGGGCTCAAGTCAAACAATTGGTTATTGAAGAAGATGCTGGAGGTCTTCTTTAATCACTTCAAGCTGGCTCCCATAGCCAGTATTTGTTTAATCACTGTATACAGGTGAGTGAGTGGGGCTATGACTATAAGGCACACAACTTGTCAATCAAACTTGTACTATGTAACCATTTCATTGAAACATTGCATCATTTGTTGGGAATTCAATGGCCATGTTTGCCTTTTGTCAGAAATGTGGTTCTGTAGAAATTAAGAATAAAAGTGTAGTTGGCCCAAAAAAGCACATTAGTGATCTAATTGATCATCAGTAAATATCTGGATATGATACAGTCTGTAGTGCTTTATCCTATAGAATGCGAACATCATGTGTGTGTGTGTGTGTGTATGTATGATGATTGATGTTTTATGGCCACTTTTCTGCACATGGTAGACTAAATGGGCCGAGCAACCTCCAAAGGTAATGAAGCAAAGTGAAAGATGAAACAACTTTCAGATATGCTCACACCGAGATTCGAAAATGGGTGGTAGTGATCTGTGGTCCAACACGCTACCACTACACCATGGAGGCACCCCTGTGTGTATGTATGAATGTGTGTGTGTGTGTATAAACCAGATTATAATATATATATATATATATATATATATATATATATATATATATATATATATATATATATATATATATCAGAGAACGAAAGGGGAAACAAGAAGTCAGTGCTGATCAAAATAGCATCCCCATACCTCAATTGAAATACCCAGTAACCTATAAAAAAATGACACCACATTATGCAAATTTCCCAGATGGTAGCAAGGCTATTAAACCAAACAGCCAATTGGTCCCACGGCACAAACAATACAAGGAAATATCAAATTTATGCTCCCTAGATATGAATAACTTTGCAAACAAATTAATGACTAATCATCCTCTGTTGATATTGGTAGCCTGTTGGACCACAGATCACTACCTCCCATGTTTCAATCTGGGCGTGGGCATATCTGAACTTTCTTTCGTCTTTGATTTCATGTCATTACTGTTGGAAGTCGCTAGGCCCATTTAGCCTATTATGTGCACAAAACTACTATTATCGTCCATCCCTTTGATAATTACTGCATCAACAAGCCCTACTTTAAAAATAAAAGTGACCTATTTTAGATTAGCTCACATTGATTGCAGCATGTTTATGTTTCAACAACCCATCTTTCTGTAAGATCTTATAGGCTTCACCTAACCTATTCTCCCTAAATTTATATTTCACTATCTATCCAACATCCTGATCCAGAATACATTACTGGACTACTTAAGAAGGCCAAATATAACATCTCATCACAGCAACTCTTGTATCATTACTTTGTCTAATATTGGTTAACCAAGAGTATACTGACATATGTACTGGTGTTCAGATGTAGGAACTTACAAGCTAGTCTCAACAAAGCACAAGTGGTAAAATACTTAGCTTACCATCAAATACGTTTATTTTATTTTATTTCAGGCACTTGATCCATAATGATGAGAAAAAGTAGATAAATAATAATAAATAATACGAGCGTTAATGAAATAAAAACACATCACAGTTCATAAAACAAAGTGCCATTTAGCACCATACATCAGATCTGCAACAGAATAGTAGAATACAATAATAGTTGTTATTATTTCCGATAAGATTATGTCGGGTAAAATACAATAAAACACAGCGCAAAACATTTGTGAATGTGAGAACAGGATGATACACCGCAATGCCCAGATTTTAGAAAAAAAACCTGTATACTAATGATCCCAATATGCTGCTTAAAGTTATTTTTACTTTTCTTTATCCCATCAATAAAACTATGGGTAGTCTTTCTTAATAATTCACCAAATGAAGGGATGTTGAAATAAATAAACATTTCAGTGGCGCTAGATCATTTAGGAATATTTAACAAATGCCTGAGAGAGTTATTGTAAGCAGTTTGTAACTTATTCATGTTCATTTTTGTGGTATTAAACAAAAGATGAGGAAAATATAAACTACTACACTACGTTCTAAATAACATACATTTGGTTGCATAAGAATATTTTTCAAATGATCTAATCAGAATATTAGATTGTGCATAAAATTTTCTCAATTGTCATATATTACATCAGCATCTGTTTTTTTTATTTTCAATAAATGCACCTAAATATTTTGTTTTACTACCAAAGTTCAATTAGTTACTGTCTAGAGTTAAACAAGGTTCACATGTTTTAGTACCTTTGGGCTTGAAAGCCATATACATTTATTTGGACACATTGAAAGAAATATTATGTGACCGACCATATTCCTCAATTATTCCTGCATACTAGCAGTACACAAGCTAATAACACAGTATAGCAGAAGTGGTTTATAAGTGTATTACCGTATTACCAATAGAACAACCAATTTGGGAATAACAAAGTTTAACATATAAATCATTAATATAAAAAGCCTGGGTGAAAGAATACCTCCCTGTTTCACACCATTTCCGACAAAGATCGGCTAGAAATTGATTTACCCGAGGGAACACACATGGCTTGATGACGGTACCAAAAAAATAAGTATTTTGACTAGATAAAAATTTACAATTTTCTAAATAATGAAGTTACAAATTCATGAAAAATGTGTACAATTTGAACCAATTGTTGACCAGACATAGTTGTTATATAATAATCAAGCCATGATGTGCTTCCATATGCCAGACTAACATGTGTGAAGGTATCATTTGGTAACAACATTTTATCTGTAATAAATAAAGAGTATCTATTACAAACTCATAAACCCTTCACCAAGTTTGCTATTTTGACTGAAATTAGCATTAAAATCGCCTAAAATATAAACAGATGGTGAACGAAATTCATCAATAATTTGTTTAATAAGACTCAATGAGTTTAAATATTGATCGTATTTGTCTGTGGATTGACTCATAATGAAAACAAAGCATGGAAAGTATCAGGGGAAAATTGTATTCCAATAATTCTACTGGTGTTATAGTTTCTGACAACACAGCTGCGTATCAAAGCCTTTTCCAATAAAATACCAACACCTCCATATGGACAACCAAGTATTAGACCATAGCAGACTATGGCTGTAAATCATTAAATACATTTGGCTTTTGTCAGGGGATGGCCTTTTTTAGATTTTTGGACAGCACCAGTGTCTAAATACAAAAAAATACATAAAAAGGATTTGATAAAGTACTTAGCAAGTCTGGGTACTTTCAAAGCCAAATACAAGTCCAAGTATAGTCTTTTAAAAGAACCAAGTAAAAGTGCAACAACACTCTACAGTAGTCAGTTCATAATGTACTTAACTTAAATTTTAAGTACAAGTACACAAACTTGATAAAGTACAAATGGCTAAAACTCAATATAATATGTCACTCAACGTTTTGCAATGTTATACCATAACTACTGGTAGATGTTACTTACTTATCCTCTTCATCCCCAGTGAGGACATAAGACTACAAAACAACAACAACAATGTTAATTGTTGTTGTAGTTTCCATATTCAGGTTTGTTTTTATGGGATGCGGTAGTTAGCCCCAAATCCACCCCCCAGGACCTGGAGGATGTAGATTTCATAAAATAAGTTAGGGATTCAGATGTGCTATTACCTAATCAATGGCACCTAGCATGTTGGTAAAAACATTACGAGGATATCATGAATATTTATGATTTTATTGCCAAAAAAGTATCCAGAAAAAGGGAAATTTATACTATTTCATGCTGCACAAATTTAACAATACATAAGGGTCAAAATGTTGACACAAATTATCGGCTTAATGGCCAGGACCAATGGTAGTCTATTATGTAGTTTTAGAAAATAATAAAAATACATCATGATTTATGTGATTTCCTATAATAATAAATAATTATGCTTCTATTTTCAGGTTTGTACAGACTCTTTGACCAAACAAAAACCTTTCTACAGATTGTTTTGCGAATGATGTTTTGTTATAAAATTTCATAGATAAACACACTTATAATGATAAACATTGACCAAGGTTTTTCTTACATACCATTGAGTCCCTATGTATATATATATATATGTAGAGAGAGAGAGAGAGAGAGAGAGAGATTATCCATGAATAAATGTGATGAAATTGTAAAATAAACCAGATTTACAGAGATATGTAAAAACGTGGTAACTTTGTGTAGTGTCAGATAGACCCGATCCACAGGCCCATATAGCAAATATTTTTCATGGTTGAACTTTCATAAATAACTAAGCCCTGAGTCATAACTATTATAAAACATGATATCCATATATTATTGAGATTAGGCCATTAAACAGGGTTGGGTTTATGACAGTTGTAAACTTGTTTATGACATGACAGTGTCATAAACCCATCGTTAATACTTTTATGATGTCATACACCATTGTAAACTTTTATTCACTATATTTTGTGATTTAAAATTTTTTTAACTTTCACTTTTAATCAATTTTGGCTAGAACCAGTTGTGGATTATCATTATATCAGAATTAGTATATTTATATATTATAAACATGAATGTAAAATAATATTTAATTAAATTCAGTAATAACAGAAATAATTTGGATGTATCTTTTTTATTCAGTAACAATAATAGACTCTCACATCTTTAACATATATACAATTGAATCAGTCCATTTGATAGGTCAATCATCAATAATCCAAATTACAAAGTCTTTGGAGGATCCTGTGACAAAATACCAGCTTGGCTGTTTTCTCACAAAACTAATTATGTTTAACTATTATTTAATGTGAAAGTTATAAGAAGGATTAATAGAATCAGAGTAGCAGATATGTTGGGCTCTTGCCATATGGAGGATTATTAAGTGAAGCTACTGTCACTGCATGCATGGTCAGCCACAGATAAACACCTGCACCAACTCAAAATGGGGCAGTGTCTTGCTTGTCATCCAATTAATGAATTGTTCTATTAAATATCTACCACCCCCTAAGCTCTAGAAACAAATGGCAGACCAATCAAGTCAATTGATTTTTGCTACAAACAATACCAGTGTATGATTACCATTGTATAATAATCAGGCCCTAACTTATTGTATAATAATTTTACTTTTAATATTACAATATGATATAATATGATTTATTTTTAAACAGTATATATTGTTAGAATAGTCACAGATAGAGAGGTACATTATTAAGTTTATAATACACTCTCTAGGTATGTCACATAACCAATAAGGCTGTCTTCCTGTGGCAACCTTAAGAAAACAAAAATTATACAGAAGTTAATCAATGGACAATAATATGTAGCGTGTAACCAGATCTCAGACCATAAATCAAAACAGAAATATACTGTCTACACTTGTGCTCACACACACAGAACATGTAGAGAGGAAGAAATATTAACATATTAATAATTTAAGCCATTCTAAAAACTACTTTTCAAATATATCTCAGAAGAAATATGCCACAAATTTATTGGCTACCAATATTTAAATTTAAAAAAAAATAGCTTTTTGATAGTTTATGATGCCATCATGTCATAAACCTATTTATGACATCATAAACCTTGGATTAATCCATGGTTTTTTACATTGTGTCATAAACTTGCCAACCCTGCCATTAGAAGCATCCACAAAGCCCAATGTTAAATCCCATAGCCCCTGAACTGTACATCAATGATATATTAGTGCTATATGGATATAATTTTTTTTAATAATTGAATTTATTTAACATAGTTAGCTGTCATATATGTGACCTGACACCTATTATTGTTCTATTTCCAAATATGTAATGTCCCATAGCCCTCTTGCAGATGCATATAATACGTGTGTGAACTTAATATTAAAATAACTATTTTGTTTTAAAGATTAGTGAGAAATGTTTTCAGAACTGATGGTCAACATAATACTTTCATAGTCTTTAAAATAACAGTGATTAATTAAAAAGCATAAATTTTGCAACAAACATAACTTATCATATGTACAACACCAATGGTAGATCTAGACTACAGTATGAGTATTATACTTTATAGTATATTGATTTTTAGCTGAAAGTATTTAAACCCGTCCCTGGTCCGTGTGATGTTTACTCGCCGGTTGACAATCTCAGCATGAGTATCTGTCATAATACAGTAATAATGAGTATGAATCAGTCATTGATACTGGGTATTACTGTGCCGTGACAGATACTCATGATAGATCTACTGTAAATATGACTAGTCTCTAGACTAGTCTAGTTGTGTAGCATTCAGTAGAGTCTAGTCTAGACTATTCTCACTAGAAATACTAAATAGAATATCAGATTCAATATGTTTATTTTTACGATTTATACTATCCATTTTACCTTAAAGTACTTGATGAAAATCGTCTAGCGTGTCCAATAGATTGCACTGTTCTTCTACAAAAATTGGCCATTGCGGCGATACAAGCAGAGCCGTGTAAAATTAAGAAACAAGCTCTCAAGTCCTAAACACATGGACTCCACGATGTAAACATGGAGAAACTAATACACTAGATGGCGCGCATAGCAAATAAAAGCACGTACCGCGCACCCACCGTCAGATAGCGCCACATGAACAGATGTTAAAAATTCACCACTATGATTATAAGTTATATAAATTAAGTAATAAATGAGTTCAGTATATTTCGCATAATGTTTCTGTTAGCCACAGAAAAAAACAGGTCTAATTTTATCTTTATCAATCTATTCCATCTTCAAAAATTTCCTTAGATTAATTAATAACTATATTAGAAAATCACCCACCTAAGCTATATGGGAAATTTGTGTAGAAATTCTAGTAGCTTGGAATCAAAGTTGTAAGACTATTAACAAATTTAGTGTGCGTGCGTGCGTGTAATATAAATGAGTGATCGGCTGATTATGCGATCTATGGTCCAACACGCTACCGCTAGACCACCGAGGCGCCCGCACAAACAGAGGAAGGCATCCGGAAATTAAAGCAGAGCCGCCGCAATATGAAAGAAGCGGGAAAATGACGGGAAAATATTTAAATCGTCAGTCCAGGTAAGTAGACACATGTTAATATAAATATTTTATCAAATTGTTGTCCGATAGACACCAATTGCCGTCCAGCAGCTGCAGGTATACTGACCATGCATCAATAAATCTGATTGAGTCTGATCGAATGGATATCTTCACTACATCTTGGGAGTTATTTTTGTCTACATATTGGTTGATAAGATAATGAACGTGTTCGATCATTACTTAATTTGTAGTTAATAGTCACCATGTTCCATGTGCCCGGCCCCACGCTATATATTGTATATACAAGTATATTTTGTGTTTGGTTATTCCATTGTGTTAATTATTTGGCATTATGTTGTTCATATATATATATATATATATATATATATATATATATATATATATATATATATATATATATATATATATATATATTATATATGGACAGTATGCATATTCTATGTATAGTTATTTACAAGAATTACTAGTGAAGCGATATTTATTCATTTGTCACGTACGTGGGAGTTAGATATGTCTACGCGTTATAAAATAATTTGTTATAATTAATGGGTTTAATTTCTCCTACCTTGATTGATATTTGGATAGTCTGCTTTGTCAGGTTCATAAAGATACCCTTCAATTCCTAGATCCATATCATTTGATGACATATAATAACAGGTGAACGTATGATTCGATCATTATCAGTATAATTACGAATATATATATATATATATATATATATATATGTGTGTGTGTGTGTGTGTGTGTGTGTGTGTTTGTTTTACGCGTGCGTGTTGAATACTGGTTAAATATGGCAATGATGTTATATATTACCATCTAGATGATTTTCATTTGATTTAATTAGTTAAATAAATGTACACAGTGTAAACATGGAATAATTAAGCCAGTTTGTAATATAATATATTTAAAAATCAGGATGACATAAAAAGCACCATAATTAATTAATTTTCCAACCTGAATTTACTTAGGGGACTCTACCCTAAAAATATCCAAGTTGTGGGGACTAATACGGTTCATAGCTGTATTTGTAGGAAATATCTTCCATAGCGTCGACCATTGGTCATATGTGGCATAGTGAGCTCCGGTGGCCTAGCGCTTATATAAACACCTAGCTGGCACTTGGTACCAAGGCCGGGTCACAGGATCGATCCCAGCAAGAGGTCGAAACTTTTCAAGAGATTAATTTCGCGGTTCACAACATCGTGGGTGGCTGACCACGGTAAATGGCGCTGCCGTCTCCACTGAATTATTAAAAAGGGCACGTTAAAGACCCACTGAGGGCGTAATACACTCTGGCAGTGACCACCCTCAGGGTATTTCGGCTCCATATTTCCGTGATGCTCCCCTGTTAATGGTCGGGGAGGAGGAGATGGTCTCAACCACTCCAACATGATAGAGGCTATGCTGATCGAAGGACAGTCTGGGGATTCTCCCCGAAACACAAGGAAGTGATGTGGCATAGTCATAGAGACCCAGGAGTGAACAGCTCCCACCACCAGAGTCTAAACAACTCAAATCAACTCCATTATAAATTCGTTAATTATATTTATGTGAAGATTTTTTTCACTTTCATAACAAACTCCAAACTTATATATTAATGACGATTGATATATGCATTGACTTTGGTAAATTGTAAGGAAGCGTCATCATACGCGGTAAATGTGCAATGGTGGCGCTTTTAAATGTCTGTGGAACAGTTTAGGAAGCCAGTTTTACTATCGTAATCTGACATAGACATAACATTCATTTGTTTAGTAAACTAATACCACTGCATATATTCACTTCCAAATTATAATATGTTTAAGACAAAGTTTGACGAATTGTTAAATTATTGAATTAAAAATATAAATTCTCAAAGTGGTCATTATCTGCAGCCGGAAGTTCCGGTACGTGACGGTTTGCCATACTCAGTTTACTGCAGGACGAGTGGTCACCTGGAATACATCTTATCAGGATGAAACCTTCAGGACGACCAGCCTTGGCTGCTTTCAAAGTACGAAATTATGAATAATTGTTATAAATATAAACGGTAGCTTAACTTTTCCTATCATATTGTTGATTGCCTGATATATTTGTCAGTATTGAATGCCCTTGGCTTGGACGACCGGTTTGACCTGCGAGCTGGTAGTGGTTTGTGTATAACAACAAACGTGCAGATTAGCTGTAATCAGTCATAGTAATGTGTGTTTTCAGTCTGCTCGTCCATGTCAATAGAGAAAAGTAGATTCAGTTTTTGCCATCCCTCTAGATGTGGTGCAAAGGGTGGAATAATACTCACAATTATATACAAGTGGTTTGACACATTCAGACATTGCATTTATTTATCATTTTAGGTTTAAGTCTTTAAGAGTCTCCAGCTTTGGAGTTTGGTCACAATGACAGTCTGATGTAGATCTACTAGCCATGACTGGTTTTTCTGTTGATTTCTCAACCAACCTCGTATACGGAAAGCTCATGGTTTAACTTCATTGAAATCAATGTCATTTGTTAGTATTTCTCATTTGAAAGTATATTATTTTGGATGATTTGTCACTTTGTGAATTGCCCAAATAGGTTTTTCATCCACTTGGTAATTTTGGCTGAATCTTCTGTGACATTATTGAAATGAAATGTGGAAATTCTGTGGTCTAAGACGGTGTAATCAGTCGATCATTAATCCATTGTCACTGTGATTAGGTCCACTGCAATGCTGAAGTACATGGTCTACTGGACTATTTCTGCCAAAATGATGGCTGAAACCTATTTCTTCCCTGCCTGCAGAAACCAGCAAATGGCTGAAACCCTGGCTGTCATCATTGTTCAGTAATGAAATCTGAGTTGTGTAACCTTTCTTTGGTCCTAATGACATCATACTCAGAATGGTCCATTCGTGTGACATTTAACTCAAGCAGACAAAAATAAGGTGGAATTTTGGTTAACAGTAAGCAATACAAAAAGTAATATATCTGTATTGATATCATATCAACATAACGTTTTATTTTACTGAAGTTTTCACCAATTTTAAAGTCGTTTACCAAGTGCATCTGGTAAAGTGACATAATCACAAAGAAGCATGGGATTATCCTTTAAAGCAATTGAAGCTTTTCCAATGTGTTATTTATTGGCTCTCAACACTGGGTAGGTGAATATGGATCAGTGGTCCTGCCATCCCAATAAATTAATTTAGTACTACATAGATAACATTACAGACATAATAAACTATGAATACACCTTAAATGGTAAAATATCTTCTCTTAATTAATTTCTCTTGTCAATATAATTAGAAAGTTAACTGAAAGTCATATATATATTCCTGGGCAGTGCCTGTTGTTGTATAAAGATCACCATCACATCAGTTCTTTAGCATTAAAAGATATATTCTTGTAGTTATGTGCACTCAAAATCAGCATTTTGTGCAATTACAAACTGGGACGTAAATTGGCATAAAATTAAATCTTTAAAGAATCATAACTTCTCTTTTAATCAACTGATCACAATAAATTTAGTATCATTGTAATCAGTTAATCAAGTTCTTTCCAAATTGTGATGAACAGAAACAGCAATTTTATGATACAAAATTACCAAAAAAACCCACAAAATACAAGTTAATTCTCATGAAATTCTAGTCCTGGTGTGATACAATATTGTACTGCATTTTTTCTCCTGAATGTCATTGATATTTTGTATTACTGTATGCAATGGTAAGCTGTTATCCCTTGTCACCAAAATGTTATGATGCTCATACCAATGCCATGTATGACCAGATGCCTGCTATATTATTGCTGCTGCTCCTCAATCAACTTCAATCTTTGAATGAAGTACAGTTTGGTTCCATTATAATGCATTATCTTGGTCCTTGAACTTTTGGTAGTGGTAGATTGTTTATATTATATTGCTGTTGGGGAGGAGGTGGACTGGGCCAGAAAAATTTCTGCATCAGTGCATCTCACTAGCCCCTGGACTAATAAAATATAAATCCACTAGCCCTACAAATATTTTTACTAGTTTCCCCCCCACCACCCCCCCCCATATTACTAGTACAGGCAAAACTCCATTGGAGTGAACAGCAAAGGCCAGATTCCCAGTTTGACTGGGTCTAGTGTTAATGTCTTACAAATGTGACATTTGCTGTGGACCATTGCTTTAATTGCTCAGTTTAAAAAAATATATAAATCCCCTCCCAGTTATATCCAAGCAATGATACTATGTTGGGCGATATACAAGTTTCAAAAGGAACTAATTATCTCTAGCATGTATAAGGTGAATCTAACTGATTTATTTGTCACAAAATATTTCTTTTCTTCCATGTTTAAAGATGAGCTTTGTCGTTTGGTGAAATCCAATCTCAGAACAGATTTGATCGGTTCCTGTACAATGTAACAGTTTTTCACTAATATGTTAACATATTAATATTTGTTGATTTTAGTGGGCATATTTCACAGAATTATTAGCATATTTTCATAAAGTTCTTGATGTGATCATGCCATAGAATTTCTGTGTATTTTTTCCACCACCAAGAGCTTCAAACCAGCTGAAACCTGTTGTACCAAAAACAGACACAAGACTGCTACATATTTTGATACCTATTTTCCTGGCCTGGGGGAGGGGACATCACTTAACATATTTTCTCCATGAATATGAGAATAACTACATCACATAATTTAAGAAAGCCAACCAATACTTGGTACTGTGTCAGAATGTCATATGAAAATACAACAATACCACTGATACTATCATGTTGCCTAACTAAATACTGTTTAAACTAAATACCTCTTCACATTTATTCATATGTTTATTCCTGTATTAGATTATTTCATCCTGTTATAATACGAACTGAAATAAATTAGCCATTCCCAATCTTTTTTTCAGGGGAGGGGCATTTGGAGCATTACTGTGGGATATTGCAACTTGTGATTCACCTAACTATACTCTTGAAATCAGCTAAAATTTCTCACTAACATCTATTACGATTTTCATTTCCATATCTTTTTGCTCAAGATCTCTTGCTGTGTTGTACTTTCATTTCCTTTGAGGTTTATTATGATAATGATGGAAACATAGTATCTGTATATGCAATATAACATGATTTTGACTGTATACTGCTTTCTTGCTATTTATAAGACAAAACCTTCTTCTAAGTTTGAGGTGATTGACACGTTCTTGGATTTACCTTTATTTCAAACAGTATTGTGCAATGATGGTGACTGATGAAAGATAAAAACTATCGGACAGTGGCGCAATGTTTAGCTGAATCAGTCACTAAGGAAAAGAAACCTAAACCGCTTTCTTCTAAAATCCTATCACATTTAGGATGATTAAATATTTCCGAGATTTAACATTAACTGGAAATGGTTTGACAACTCAGCCCATTGATATCACCCCCAAACTATGAGTTGTTATGCATGCTGCTTCACCTACACTACACATAGGACAATATGTAGATGGTTTGAGAATGTATGACACAATGTTAACTGCATCCAAAATTTGATGTACATATCAGTCATCAGTTGCGTAAGAGCATGACTAGTAGAAGATTAATCGGATGTGATTCGATTATTGAAATCAATGATTGTTACTCGTTCTGATTATCTTCATAAGTTTGATATTTAAATTGCAATGAATGGATGATGAAATAGAAAAACTTTACCGAATCTCCAGTAATTCTAGCTCAGAGATTCTAAGATGTAAACTGGGCTGCACTTGGCCAGTTGATTTTTATACTATATCTAAACATTACTAATGGACTACTGACTTTAACAGTTGGCATGCACATCTATTAGACTGGGGATGTATATGCACACACATATAGCTAAAATGACGTCAGTGATTGATATCTGTATAAAGCTGGCAAGCGCAAAATAACCCCAAACTATTGTTAATATCAGTAAAATATGCTTCATTGATCTTGTGTTTGTTGTGTTTCACATACATTATTATTTTTCTTGTGTTGAAATTATGCATGTGGGTTGCTTTTGAATATATATATATATATATATATATATATATATATATTTGAAATTAAAAAATCCAATAAGAGCTAATAGTACATAATTAGGCTTGATCACTTTAACACGGAAAATTGATTTGTGATATCTTTGTGGTGATTAATTGGATGCAATTTTTTTACTTCAGTTAATCACTTTTAAGATTCTTGACTCATCACAGCTGTACATTTGGGGATGTTGACTTAATCTATTTCACTGTTTGTTTTACTGCCAATATGGCCATCATTAAGAACGTATATCAATAAAAAGAATACAAGAATCAAGGGGAAAACATGGTCCGGTGTTTTTGGACTAGTTTGGTTTTTAGAAAGCTAGGGATAGTACCCCATTATTAAAGTAAGATTTTTTGAAGAAATGAGCAGTGCCCCAGATGATATTACCTTGCAACACTCATCACTTGCTTCGCTTGCCTTTTTATTTCTCCTCTGTTCTCACCCCTAATAAAGGTAACAACCACTCCCCTAGTGTTGATTAGTTCACCATTGTAATGTGGAAGCATTTTCAATCATGCTAATGATTTAATGTTAAACATTTTCCATTCCTAACACTACTAGTAGTATTAATAACTTGGTTGAAATAAGTATTGCTATACCACTGAAGTATCTAAATAAAATTATCTCTTTGATTGTGTTTTATTCTATGCTATTAGTTGAAGGTGCTTGCTTTTGCATCGTTGCTTTCAGAAGTGGCTTGTCCTGCTTAGCTTATCATAAAAGTATTTAAATAGTTTCTTGTGTTTTCTTCCAGCGACTTTATTCAGCCCAGGCTAAGGCAGCCACAAGAGGCGAAAAGAAGAACTTCCTTCTTGAAGAGGCCAAGGTAATGTTCTTGATTTTTTAGTTTTGCCTTGTGTTGTATATTATCCTGTAACTAAATTAAAATAAATTTTGCCTACATTTCCTGTGACATGCCATGTTTCGTTTTTAATCTATAAAAATGTTGTTAACTGACCAAGTAGTTGTCAACAAAATTTATTGATAAGTGCATTTATCATTCTGATAGAGGGCGTGCTTGTTGCTTGTCATCATTGTAGTTTGTACTAAAGGAGTATTACTAAGCAGTATATCTGCTATTTGTGCACATAGTAAAAATAGGTTCTATTCCATATATTGTATTTAAAAAAGTCTGGTTAACAACAAAATTACATATTTAATACAGTAAATTTGGTCTCAACAGCTGTCCAAACTGAGCAATGGTGTTATCCTAGCTTCTATGGAGAGCCACTTTCCTGTGGCACAGGTAGCTGTCATCTACAATGCTGGACCACGTTATGAACCCGGAAATCAGTTGGGTATTACCCACTGTATACGTAATGCATTCAGTCTGGTAAGTGATGTCTGTATGTGCTGACATTTAAATGAGAATCGAAAATATTATGGAATTTTCAGTGTGTGTTTGTTTTTGATGGTAAATTAGCAGTCTTTGCTTCATTAATTGTATTTTTCATCTTTAGAGCAATAAAAGTTCGACAGCATTTGGTGTAGCACGGAACATCCAACAAATTGGAGGAAACATAGGGTGAGTTGCCATTGGTAGATTTAAGTGGGACTCATATAAGGGATAATCCTGTGGCATTGGATATACCTTCTGGCAGTTCTTATTTCCATCCGAATATAATTATATAAATACATTGTGTTTGAATGTTTGTATAATGTTGTTGCAGATGTACATCAACCAGAGAACAGATGATTTACACACTTGAGTGTTTGAGGGATGACGTGTGAGTAGCTGTAGTAGAAAACATTAGATCATTAATTTGTTACACCTGAAAGGAGAGTGATATTAATTTATTTTGTCTGCATGATTTGGCATCAGGTCATGTGTGTTAATCATGTTTAAGTGATAGATTTATTAAAAATGTATATTGTGTTTCAGAGATACTGGGATGAAATTCCTAGGTGATGTTGCCAGTCGGCAAGCTTTCATGCCTTGGGAGCTTGATGCTGCCAAGCAGCGAATGAAGTTTGATTATTCTGTGTTACATGATAATCTTCCAGCTCGTAAGTAATTTTTAATAAACTCTGGTGTTGTGTTGTATTAAAGTTATTCTTAAAAATCACTTAAAAATTGGTTTGATACAGCCAAGGAGTAAATTAAGTTCGATTATTATGTGTTACATGAGAATCTTCCAGTTCATAAGTTACTTTTAGCAAACTGGTGTTATGTTGTATTAAAGTTATTCTTGAATATCCTTTAAAAAAATCACTTAAAATTCACATTTTAAAACTGAACACCATATTTTTCTAGTCTGTAAATTTCATTTGGAAAACAAATCTTCAACCTATGATGTTTTAAATATTTGCTAAGGCGTGTTCAGTATGTAACTAATTTGAGTAATATTTCTTAAAATAAGCTAGCTGAAAAATAAAATTAAAGCATCACTTTGTTAAGAAACGGTGATCTGATTGAGTATTAAATACGTAGAGCTTGTTGCCATATTTTCATTGGGTTTGCTTGTAGTTGCTCTAAATGGTTGTATTTTTTAGTATGAGAATAGAATCAACTAACATTTTGGATAATTTTATTTTAGGTTTAATGGAGTCACTTCATGAAGCTGCATTCCGTGGTGGACTTGAGAAGTCTTTGTACTGCCCTGAAAACAAGATAGGCTGGCATACCCCAGATATGGTAACTTTACAACCTTGTTTGGCATTTTGGCGTTTTATCATAATAACAGCTGTGGTTGTTAATGGATGTGCGATAGGTTTTTCATCTTTCACTTCATATCATTATCTTTGGACGTTAATTGACTCATTTAAGCTATCATGTACAAGAAAGTGTCTGTAAAAGAATAAAGAATGGCAGTGACTAATTATATCCAAGCTGTTCTTTGATCATCATTCATACAATGTGTGGCTTGAATAAAAGGTATTCGTTTCACTCCCAAGCTGCAAGAATTCGCCTCCAAGTATTTCACCAGTGGTAACATGGCCATTGTTGGACTCGGAGTAAGCCATGAACAGCTGAATGTCTGTGCTAGAGAAATGGCCATCCAAAGTCAATCTGCTCCATCTACACCAAAATCACATTTCATTGGAGGTTAGTAGGTGATGTCTTTCTTTTCCTGGATGGAAGTGTTGAAATTAAATACTAGTCTGTTGTTTCATGTTTTGCTGGCAATAGTATACCTTTCAGGAATAAATAACAGAATTTTCTCAAAAGTTGATTGTCTGGTTGTTGTTTTTCTCTCATGTAGGACTTGAATTAAATTGCCTTCACCTGCTATTCTTTTCTTTAAAGCTCTAGAATTGGAAGTTATATTTGGAATGTGTTGTTTGCTTCTTAAATTGTATTTTGTGTGGTCATGGTTTCCAGAGTAACACTAATTCTTTGGTTTTAATCATGTATCATCAGAGTTGCTTCTAACATGTGGCTTTGTAGTATACTTAAGATTTTAAAGGGATAGTCCACCCTCAGAAAATATTTTTAAAATATGTAATGCTTAGAATAGTTACCAAAAATTCCACAATAATAATCACTAAATATACCTGATATCATAGATATAGGGAAATAATCCAAATTACTGGAGGGTTGCCATAACAGCTGCACCGGAAGCCAGAGTCGAAGGGGGGAAGGAGAAAACTGAAATGCTCTGACGTCACATCGGTGACCTCTATACTGACGTGGATTATAGTTTCTCTTGAGCGTTAATTTCTGAGCCATTTTTAATCATCTTCCTCTTGTCAGGTTACTTCTGGCTCAAACTGATATTGTTGTATGTCATTCATGACATAGTTTTAACAACGTATTTGCGTTATGTTCTGGAATAATTCTTTGCTCCCACTTGTTTACATCCTTTTGTACTGGCTCTACAGCCTTCAGGTCAACCGGATGCATTGAAGTGACATCAGCATTCAGGAGCTTCCGGTCTCTGGATGGACTATCCCTTTAATTAACTTGGTACCAAAGATGAGCAACAAGTGGCAAAACTGTTTTCATTCCATGTGTATCAATGTTTCTCTTGGGATTTCCTGTTAATTTTGGTGCAAAGTTTGTGATTGGTTAAATGAGTGGGTAATCCATTACTTTCAACCGGTGAGAGCAGAATCAACGCGTGTTTAATGAACACGGTCAGATTT
This sequence comes from Paralvinella palmiformis, assembly GCA_025642065.1. Lineage (NCBI taxonomy): Eukaryota > Metazoa > Annelida > Polychaeta > Terebellida > Alvinellidae > Paralvinella > Paralvinella palmiformis. The sequence continues at coordinate 1,570,629 of JAODUP010000127.1, read as the reverse complement.
GGAGGTGTAAGTTAAGAAAACTGCCTAGGAGCTACTGCATTATATATGTGAAGCGAGGAGATTGCGGCCAATTAGCACAACTAGAAAGATTTTATCAGTTGAAAAACTATGGCTTTTGTGTGGTTTTGTTGCTTGATAAACTATTGTTTTCTTCACTGGACAGTGTTTTGTATGTAGTGTGGAAAGATCTGTGGTCAGAAAGTGTGGCTATTTAAGATTAGTAACACAGATTTTCCGTGATTTCATAAAACTGGTAAGAATTTGCCTATGAAAGGAAAATTAAGTCTTGCAAATTTAGTGGGGTTAGATCCAACATTTTATGAGTTACTATTATGGATATGCCCCTAATTGACACTAGAAGCCACTATTGGGCCATTGACGGATAGAGCATTGATATAAAAAAGTTATACAATCAAATCTAGTTATACAATCAAATCAACTGCCTCCAGCTCAATCTAACCTCAATCCTTGAGGGCAGTGTTAGTAATATTTTTTGCTTATATTTGTTGTTGCGAACTGTAAGCCTGACAGTAATTTAAGGCAAGTAGGATCAACTAGCTTGTCATATTGCTAAAGGGTCTTATGTCATGGAAATGGTTACTTGTATAATTTTATTAATTCTTGCATAGTATTTCTTTGTCCTACTGTGGGAATAAAATGTCAAACTAAGTGTGACCATTTTGTGGTTAATTATTAAAGAGGTTGACCAGAGACTTGATTGCATTTTTTTCCCCAAATCTAACCTCAAAATCCAAGACTATGGCCAACTCTAATTAGGAAAGACCAACTACCCAAATTAGACTCACCTTTGTTTGTTCATTTTTAAATGGAACAGCTGTAATTTGAAATGGAAAAGGAATTTGTGATTTTTTAAATGAAAATTACAGCATTTTTCACAATTTGTGTGATCTTTAAAGAGAATATATAATATTAGTTTTTTCTGAAATGGAAAACGGGTGCTTCTAATAGCTATTCACCTCCCAGATATTCTATGGCTAGGAAGTGTATGAATGAGACCGACTTCAGGGAGCTGAACCCTGATATATAAGTTCTTGTGATTGCCAACCTTGAAATTTTCAGATTTGTTTTTCAAAACCTATTCTCATCCCTGATGAATAAAAGCACACCAAGCTGGTGTTGGTGTTTTACTGAGAAATATCTAACATTATGGTTTAGTGAGTCACTTCTGACAGTGATTTTATCATCTTAATGATTTGCAGCTGGACTTATTGTTTAGATAATAATGATCATGGTCACAGAGTAAATTAACTTGATTTTCACTATACAGTGTTATAATGTATCCACTGAAACTGAGAATTATAGTCCTCAATTTCATTGTTCATGTGCAATATCATTGTTAGCCCCAGTAGCTGAATTACATTGTTTTTTTCTGAGTTTGGTCATTTTTGTCCAGCTTGAAGTTTGAGATCTACAAGATCTACACCATCCTATCTGTGACTTTGTTTTCTATTAAAATGTTAACAATCATGATCATTAAGTTATGAATGTTTTACATTCCAGCACAAGCTCGTGTGGATGCAAATAGTAATCTGGTTTATGCTGCAGTTGCTTCAGAAGGTGTTGGGTAAGTCATGCTGGAATATATATATATATATGAAAACAGGCATGTGTACACCACACACACACACACACACACAAACTGCAACTGCATGTATAATCACTTAATGTTACAACTGTTTTCAGTAATTTGTACAATTAATATTTCCCAAACATCTCATTATTTCCTACATTCTCTGTTTTTTCTAGGTTGGGCAGTGCTGACCTACTGAAGTTCTACATCCTTCAGAAAGTAATGGGATCAGGTTCATCCATCAAATATAGTAACAACATTGCTTCTTCTAAAGTGTCCAAGGCAGCAGCCAAAGGAACTAATGCACCGTTTTCAGTAAGACATTAATTATTCAATTATTCGGAGGAACTCATTAACCTACCATTACGCGATCGTCATGTCCTTTTGGTTATTCACTGCTTAACGTTTGCATACGGTGTTTGCATTTACAGGCAACATGCTTCACTGCATCATACACCGATACTGGCCTTTTTGGCTATCAGATTGTAGCACAGGCAGAAGATGCTGAGAAAGTTATGAAGTCAGTCCGTGACACGTTTGCTGAGGCTACAAAAGGGGGAATTACAGATGCTGACATTCAGAGAGCAAAGTTAGTAGCACGACAACATCATTTCAGGATGATTGTCTATTATATATGATAATACATAGGTATTGTCGCTCTAAACCCTTCTGACTTGTTTGGGCATGATTTCACTTTTATAAAGGTTAACATCGCTGACTTGATAGATTCTCAGATAAATATGATTAGACACCATCTGATGTTTGAAATTTTTTCCCAAACTGCCAGGAACCAACTAAAAGCAGCCCTCTTGATGGAGCTGGAGAGTCCACGTAACTTTTTCCTCGACCTTGGACTCCAGGCTATAATTACTGGACAGGTTCTCACTTCTGATGAGTTGGCTGCTGCTATTGACAAGATCACCACAACTGATGTGCAGAATGTAAGTCTCACTCAGCAGTTACTTTGTGGTGTTTCATTTACGCTGCATCATTATGTGTAATATTTTGATTAAGTAATGATGTCCATTAGAAAATAAGCTGTTTTCTGGAGATTGTTATTCTAGTTATAGCTCATTATATAATCTACTATAGGGTTATATTTTTAACCTGGTTGGGGAAATTTGATCAAGGAAATTCAAGTAATGTTTATATGCTCATAAACAAATCCATTTTACTTTCAAAATACTGTGTTCAAAATACTGTACACAAGCCCTGTGCATAAAATGACAGGCTTAAAATTGTTATTTGAGCTTATTTGGCAATTTACTGATGCTAACGAATTTCTGTTTGCGTGCACAATGTTTTTTGTTCTGTGATACAGTTGTATATGAAGGTATCCTAGTAATCTTTTCGTTTCCTGATGTCTCCAGAGTATGACTGGTGTTACAGATAATTAAAGTACTCATTGCACCAACTTTGGGTTAGCATGTGAATATGTACATGTAATTTCAAGGTATAACTGTACTCATGATCTGAATACGGAATGGAGAAAATTAAAAGTTACCTTTCCCCATTGGCAGGGTTCTTTATCAATACTTCAGTCCGGGAAGGCATGGAATTTAGAAAGCTTGTTTGAATTGCAACCCAGCTCATGTTTTAGTGAAATTTGTATTTTAATGATGAAGTTATTTTCTGTGTGATTTGTAAATCAAGTTAGTGTATGGTTGGCAAACGTTACTTCAGTACTTTGGATATTTGGTCTTTTGTTCAACACCAATTCTCAAGCTATAGAAAAATATTTGTATTTTATGAACATTATAACTGTACATTTTAATATAGTCATGTTCATCGATTTTTGTACTTATAAATATTAAGTTGTGAATACTGAGTGGAACTTCTAAAGGAAGCAGCTGTTAAATCTGGTGTATGCTGCTAGCTGTGTCTTCTACAGTAATCTTAACATAATTGTGGTGATTTAATATATGATATTTCCTTTTCTTCATGTTACAGATTGCCAAGAAGGTCATCGGTGGTAAGCCAGCTATGGCTGCAGTAGGTAATTTAGTCAACACACCATATTTGGACCAGCTCGTGAAATAAATGATGGATGCTGAAAAGATCATTTTTGTGGTAGAGAATCCTGATTGCAAATCATTTGGCATCCCTCTCAAAATGTTAAAATTGCAATTCAGTGGTGACTTTCTAGGTGTATCACTTGTGAAGCTTAGTCATCTGTGGGGGGGCGAAGTGCTGCTGTTATTTGAAGTGGAATGCTTTATGGAAGATCAGTTATAAGGCTGGTAACTTATGAATATGGCGAACCTTACTGGTCTGTATACAAACCGAATTTTGAATGAAATAAAATAATAGTTACATGATCTAATCTCTCTCTCTCTCTGTGTGTATGTGCAGAAAACTGTTGCTAAGAAATTCAAATTTTAAGAACATAATTTAATGTTTGCTCTGTAAACCCAGAGTAGCTCAAATATATAATCCCTCCATAGTTCAAGTTGGTGCGTCTTAACAACCTTAATAACATTCTTATCCCAATACAGTCATGATAATCATAAACCTGTAAGATGTATGCATGGAAATTGGTTAAAGGGATAGTCCACCCTCAGAAAATATTTTTTAAATATGTAATGCTTAGAACAATTACCAAAAATTCCACAATAATAACCCAAAAAAATATACCTGATATCATAGATAAGGATGAAACTGAAATGACAAAATCAAATCAATGTCTGAGGACGCTTAGCAGAATGTACAAACACCACTAATTCATCTGTATACATGAGCCAGCAAACAAACAGGTGATTCAAGTTCATTCATAAAAAAATATGGGGAGAGTACTCCTTCCTACTTAACACCATTATAAATAGTAAAACCAACAGATTAAGCATGTCACCATCTAACTTGATCAAATTTATTACAGTGCCAAAACGTAATTAACGACGGTGAAACATTGGTACACAAGCAGATAATAATGTATGTAATAAAACAGTATGATAAACTCGGTCAAAGGCTTGGGAGGGATATACAAATGAAACATACATAAAAACAATAATAATAATAATATTGCGCTAAAATCCTTGTAATGAATGGAGCTCAGTGGCGCACCTAGTACGAGGGTTGAGCCAGTCCAGGTACAATGCAAAGTTCATCAACAAATGATCAGATGGAGTGGAAACTTGGGAAGGATAAGCGAGTCTAAAAGGGTCAGTTCAAATGGTGACGGAAAGTAACTATGCTATTTGATGTTCAGGGAATGAATTCCTAAGAGTAGGGACACCAACTGAAAAAGCACGAATCCCAGTATGAGTTTTAACCCTAGGAACAGACAATAAGTGAAAACCAAATGAATGGAGCTCTCTGGGTTTGGGTGCTAGAGAAAGCATAGAATATATATATGAAGGTTCATCAGAAGAAAGAGTTTGATAGACAATGGTGCAGAGTTTGAAAAGGATGCGAGATTGAACAGGGAGCCAGTGAAGATATTTCAGAAGTGGGACAGAATGGGAAAACCGAGGTCATTTCTGTAGAGTGAAATTGTTTTTAAGTAGAATGAAGAAACATTATACAGGTGATTACAGTTTAAGTGAACGTTAAAACGACAGGATACATTTTCTAATACTTTAGATATAAAAGATAGATTAGAAGTAGGTCTATAGCTGTTTAGTTCATTGAATTAATTGTATAAAGATGGTACGGAACACTCCGGAGCTTACTGATAAATTTTATTATTTTAGTAATTGAAACAATTATATTGTGTGAAGACAAGATTTTAGCAGAAATGTATGGATAGGATCCAATTCACAGGACTTATTAGGGGATTATAAAATCAGTTTAGAAACTGCAGTAATTTTAGTATGGCTGGTTTAAACACTGCAAGGGTGATGTACAATAGGAAAATTAATATTACAACTAGAAGCACAACCTGGGAAAGAAGCATCTATTTGGGTGATATTATCCTTGAATTGTTTGGGAAATGAATTGCAGAGTGAATTAGTTTAATAATGAGCGGGCAGAGAAACAGACGACTTTTTATGGAGAGTCCTATTTATACAATTCCAGAGTTGATGAGGATTGTCAGAATTGTTGGAGATCACGTTCCTATAAAAGTCAGCTTTAGCTTTATTCATGAGTCTATTGCAGAAATGGCACTGTTTATTATATCTAGACCTCTTAAGTTGTGTGCGTGATTTCTTCCATATATGCGTTCTAAATATCGGCGACGCACTTTGGGATTAATCATTTCAGCCTTCAGGCGACATCCATGGTGCAAGTTTTTTTAATAAATTTATGGATTTTGATCTTACAGCTAGGTGTGTGTTTGTCAAGTAATGTTTTAAGCGTAGTGTGGTATTGTTCAGATAATTGTGATAAGTCAGCTTTAGGGTTGGTGATAAGTTCAGATTTTACTATGTCATCATTAAATGCAAGAATGTCAATGCTGCGAAATATAGCGATGTTTCGGAAAACTTTAAATGGTCATAACGTTTCCGGGTTTAGTTAAAACAGCGCCGACAGATATCTAGGACCATCATTCTGGGACTGTTTTGGCAATTTAAATGTGATCGTAAAACCACAATTTTCATCATTCGTCTAGACAAACTGTACACTAATTATAATCTACCTTGTTTATAAAGTACCTTAATTGATATTTATGAATTTATAGCTTGTCCATATTAATGACTCTTATATAGTTTACTCACTCATGCACTAGCTATGTTAAGTTAATATATTTTATTATTTGACAACAGAACTGTACGGCATATGTTTATGTAAGATTTCCAATAAAACATTGACCGAATGTGAGGTATAACTATAACCGTACGTGTATTCCTAATCCAGTTTGACACGTCTAATCCACCACTAGAGATACCTGTCAGAATTATATAGTGTCCAAGTGCCTGTTATGAGTACATATATAATTAAGCTGTTACATATAAAGGACCAGACTTCGTTTATTTCTTTTTGTTTTATGGTCATGATCACGACAGAAGGATATCGTACGACATCATAAATACTTTTCAATGTGTTCCCTTTTACTGAGTGGCTGCTAACTTTCTATCCACGTAATAGATACTCGCAAACGGACGTACAGTACGGAAATATATTGAGCCGAAATGTTAAGAAATGGCCCCAAGCTATCAGATTGTTTTAAGTCAACACAGGGTCTTTACTTTACGATAACTATTAACTTTCAAATATTAATTTAATGATATGACAGCGCATTCAAATCAATCCAGGTTTACTTAGGTGGTTATGATTCAGGACACACACACACACATATATATATATATATATATATGATTATATCACTCTATATATTCTAGTGAGTTCAGAATATCAAGAGTCAAATGTATTTTATGTTCGATAGTCAATGTAATTAATTTCTACTTGGACTTAATTTGTAGTGCGAATATAATATTTATAACTGAATCGCTTATTGGCTTGACAAATCGGTTTCTGTTGTTGTTTATTTTAAAAATAGGTTTTGTTTTGGCCACTTTTCTGACGTCACCAAGTCATTTGGTTTCTGAAAAAAATTATTTCTTGGCGGGAACCATCGGGGTTGTTTTTACAATGGCGCAAAAATCGATCGCGTAAGTACATAATTGTATGTCTATATAAATCATAGAAAAGCTCGATTTTAGCGGTCTGGTCAATAATGTTTTTATATTTATTACTTCAGGTCATTTTTCTCTCTAAAGACAAAGAATACAACTAAGAGGTACGTACATTCCTGTAATATCGCTCAACGAACTCGAAACTAAATATTGATTAATTACATAAAAGCTTAAGCTGGTATTATTTTTCCGGGACGGGAGGAAATATGGTTAAAATTGTTGTCAATTCTCACGCAGCCTGGAAACAGAATTCATGTTTCTCTGGATCCGGAGAAATGATAACACATTTTAGAACTAGATCTGTTATTCAGTAGACATATCGATATCCTGATATCACTCATTCACTGAGTGACTGACACTGGTGACTGGACCTCTGGTAGACCCACAGCCACGCCCACGGCATCGAAAATTTGAGCTGCCTTAGGCTTAGCTGCTAAGTTAGCATTCTGGGTCGATGTCCAGTGCATATTTATAAAAATGTGTAGATTTTCTAAAGTATTCTTGGGGTCCGTCGATCTCGGCCCGATTGTCCACCTCGACCCACGTCGATCTCGTCCCATGTATTTCAAGCGATTAACATTAAAATAGTTGCTCACACCATAATGCCAATGGGCCGAGATGGACTGGACCGAGATCGACGTGAGTCATGTTCTTTGCTGCATATGCATATTTGAAAGAAACATCGATGGTCTGATACATTGATGCATGTAGAATATTTCTTGTATGCAGAGCCCATGCAATGCCAATGATGCAGTAGAGTAAATTATAAATTAATATCTAATGCTTAAACCGTTTCAACTCATATGTTTTAATTTTAATAACTCAAACATATTTCACATAATAATATAACAATAATATTGTTTTTTTATATAGCGCCCTATTCAGCTAGAAGCTGCTCTAAGTCGCTTTACAATATTATTATCCATGACTCAGATCTGTTTCAACCCAGTACATGTCTCAACTCCCAGGGAAGCATACAACGCATGCTGCCATTATAGGTGCAAAGCGTTACTCAAACACATAGCCATTGCATCCTGTCAGGTACTCATTTTTCATGGATGAGTGAATGAGTCGCCACATGACAGCATTGCAGCTCACAGAGCCTCAAACCCGTGACCATTCAGCTACGAGTCCTATACTCTAACAAACTGCGCTATCAGCTACAGAGAAGCAATTAAATATTAAATTACATTAATCTTCTGCCATACTTTGGTAAGTGGACTGAAGGTTATTTCCTTGGAATAGATGGTTGTGCACAGCTCCTAAATATTCCATGTGAGAGAACCCAAAGGCTATTTCCTTGGAATAGATGGTTGTGCACAGCTCCTAAATATTCCATGTGAGAGAACCCAAAGGCTATTTCCTTGGAATAGATGGTTGTGCACAGCTCCTAAATATTCCATGTGAGAGAATCCAAAGCTTACCTACCTGTGTTTACTCACCCAATGATGGAAAAAAGATTTGAAAATCTTGAGCTAATTCCATGGCACCAGCCAAAGAAATACTGCTCTTAATCAGTCTTAATTCTTCAGCCAGTCAAGCAAATAATGACTTCCTTGGGGGTGCAGCTAAACTGTCCCCAACTCACCCATGGCGACTATTTGTTGGTAAGGCAACCCTTTAATCCCAAATATTCACCCATTGGGCCACCATACTGTAGGATTGAGTATGGTTACCCACCATGTACTTTTCACTTTCCCAATTGAAGAACTGGTTCCTTAATGTTTTTAAGGTAGAGTCAATTTGCAGCACTAGAAGTCTAATTATTATACCAGAGCCAAATGCATTGTGAATGCAAAGGATAACCCTCTTACCATGAAAGCTCACAAGATTATATGTGATTTAAACAGGAGCAACTTGGATTAAAAACTTTCCATCCTTATAGTGATTATGAGTGACAATGCAGGCCAGATGTTGCAAACGGGTGTATCCATAGGAAAGACCTACTGGAACTGTGAAGCATCAAAGCAGTTTACTAGTGCTATTGTCATGGTGGAGAGATCTAAAGTTGCCCCCAATCCTCAGCTGGATTGGGGTCGCTTTGCTCGGTGGTCATTTAGCTTGCCTTTCAGAGCCAGTAATTTTGGCTAAGGGCCATTAACTTTTGGAAGTTAGTGACCTAGTAGGCAACTACCTTATTTGTCCCAATCTGTTCCCCTACTTCCTTAAATAAAATATTATATTTACATGCATTTGTTGTTTTCTTGTTATTATTATTAAATAATTTTCTGGAAATATCACTAGAGATTCACATCTGTAGATTTTTATAATATTTGAAATCAGAGGTTTGATGGTTTATATTCAGTTTACTAATTTGATTATTTAATCACTATTTGATTTGTGATTTGGTCAAATTAATTTGATTTCACTTTATGAAGTTAATATAGCTAACACAAATCACCGAACGTATTCAAGTTACTGTCACTGGTTTAATTAATAGTTAATGATATATAATCTTAGACTTATTCTAAGCTAAAGTTAGCTATCAATATCAGTCTATGTCATTTACTCCTGACCTCTATCCTTGTTCCTGTTTATGAAAATAAATGGTCATAATCCTCACTTCATAAAAACATGCACATGGATCGATAGAAATTGTTTTTAGTTAAGATTTACACACCTTGATATATACATGCATGAATGTGTGTGCTATGAATTTGGAACATTCTTATGTGTTTGGAATACTTTGATAGTATTAAATCCAACAGAACAGTAAGAAATTCTCCACAGTAAGTCTGAAATGGATTTCCCTGCTGGCTGATATAGCCATCATTTTAAGATTTTGTTCTTTGAGATTCTAATCTTATATTTGTCCATTTCTTTACTGAGTTTGTGGCAACATACCGTCTTACCAACTAATTATTTTCTGACTCTGTAATACAAAATTTGTACTGGAACAGTGGAAGAAACTCTGTACAACATTTATTTCAAAAGCTTCGTAGTATTTTTAGATGTACAAGACAATGTTTATATCTTGTGTCAAAATAGCTGTGTTTATTGTTTCTTTAATTAAGATAATTAATTGTACTATTACAGAGTAGGTGATTAGGTATTACATAAATTGATGTTAATGATATGACAATATCTGTCTATTTATATATTTTTTCACAAATGCAAAAAGGAATTTGTACACATAGCTCTATAAGATAACATACCTTTATCTACAGGAAAATATGCAATATATACACATGAGTAAAATATAGGTCAACTGGTATGTGTGTGTGTGTGTGTGCGTGTATGGGTGTGTGTGATATTGTCAGTGCCACTAATATTATATAACAAACATATCAGCCAATTCAGGCATGCTTATTGTTATTTACCTAAACTCTGTTATATTAGTGATGAATCTGATCAAACGAAGAAGCCTAAATTGGAACAAGTTGAAGAAGATTCTCCAATTAAATCAAAGGCAATAAGAAAGAAGAATCACTGTGTGATTGAGAGTGACAGTGAAGATGAAATGGAAAATAGACCTCCAAATGAAGGTAAATCTCAAGAAGATAACGATGAGCAGAAACCTCTCCAAGGGGAACCAATCGAATCATCTGTTGATGGACAACCTGAAACGAGTATGACACCAAGAAAGGTGAAGTCTTAATGAGTACATTATGATTGCTATTTATTCTGGCAAGTTGTTGCTGAATTTTAAGTTCTTTGAAGAATATTATTTGAGTTGATGATAGGCATCTGTGCTTTTTTATTTAATAAAATGACACCACTAAATATTTATTCTGAAAGTGTCTAACTGAAATTGTGTTTATTATGTTATTGAGAATCATATAGCGTCTTTGTATAACAACTGGACAAAGTAGTTGCCATTTTTGCTATATTTTGATTACTCACCTTAGGTATTCCACTTCATTGCCGAAGGGTTTGAATACATATTTGTCTATGTTGCTTTCATGTAGTGTTTGGTCTGACTATAATTGTAATGAATTAAAATCCTGGTTTAGTTATAACTGATATATTTCAAAGTAATGTAACTAATAAAATTTCTGCATATGTCATAATAACACTTGATCACCACAATTCCTCAATTATAAACCATTTTACAAATAACAAATTACTCATTTTCTCTCACCAAAAGAAAATGTCTTTATAATGATACAAGCAAGAATTATATCATAGAAATATACTGGTTATTTATAGCATATAATAGGACAAACAAATAATTAAACAGACATTTATTTTATGTCTTGAAACTTTCGTCACTTATCTTTTTAAAAATGAATAAGAATTCTGATAGTTGGAAAGGTTCTTTATTATTGCACATATAATTTTCACAGCGTACTGAAATTCATACTGAACCCATTCATAATTGTTTAATCCTGTATGGTCTGAAAGAATTAGAAAGCCATGATCCCAATTAGATATATGTGAATAATCTGCTTATTTTACACAATTTTTGAGTCAATACCATTAGCTTTTATAAGGTAGTGAATTAAATATGAGATAATCTGAATTTTATTCCTATTTTTGTAAACAAGTAAGATATATCAAAATGTGGTCAACTATTATATTTTTGAAAATGTAGTTGTTTACAGTTTTAACTGGATTTATTTTGGGACTGTTATTGTGATTGAAATGTCAAATATTTATAATTGTATTAGAAAAGTATTCAGTCTTATAATTAAGCTTATCTGCAAATAACAAATATTAAATGACAAATATTTAGAAACAGATGCACAGTAAATGTCTTTTATGTGTATCCTAATAGTGTATGTGTCTGTTTTTTTCTTCTTATTTGACCAGGTTACAATAAATGATGATGCAGATGTAGTCACTTGTCCATCGCCCATTCCTGAAAAAATACCAACTAGACAGACTGGTATGATTATTTATTGTTTATTAAGAAATAAATGTGTGGCAAAAACTTTATTAATTTGTAATTTGGTTTATAATCCATATGTAACATTTGTTTCGGCTAAATAATATCAATCAGGGACAATAAGGCAATTTTCTAGAAATTATACTCTTTAAAGTTAAATTACTGGTTTAATATGATGGTGATAGGAGGTGTACGAAACAAGTGTTTCACTACTATTTTTAAAAGTCCAAGCGTTTGCATATACAGCCATGCCTTTCAGTCAGGTTTATAATTGGAACCATCTGTTCAGCTGCTAAGCTTAAATGGTTCAGAACATGCCATAACCCAGAAAACCTTCATACGGCAAATAGTTCATTCCTCCTTCCTACATCTGTAGCTATTCTATGATGTGACATATCGATGATGGATTTGTGTTGTGGTACATGCTGGAGCCCAAGCAAACCAGACTCCAGATTACCAATCCATATATTATCTGGTAAAACACGGACATGTTTCTGTTTAGCGCGGAAACGAATGAGAAATTCCTCCTCGGCCAACGAGGCCCAGTCACGCTGCACAACGAGGAAGAAATCAAAAAGTGAAGATTCCAACCTAGAATCTGTCGGCAAACCCCAGAAAAACGAAGATGGAGAAGTTGACAGGATATGCTCGTCTCCAGCCAAAGAGGTATATTAATTACGAGAGAATCTCCATCATAACACTGCTTTCTTTTACCAGTTCGCAGACTTCTTTCTTAACATCAATTTTTCAGGATGAAACAAATGTGTGTGTAGTTGTTTCCAGTCCACTAGCTAAATAGAGAATGCTGGAATCCTGGGTGTACGTTATCACTCGCATAGAATGGGTGTGATGTGAGACATCAAGAACTATCCCGAACTAGCTTATTACCACATCAGATTGAATCGTTAGTCATTTTATTGTATGATTTCAAGACGATGTTTCAAGCCAGGTTTAACTGTATTTGCAGATTAAAGAGGCCAAGGAAGAGGAGCAAACAGAGGATATCAAACATGAAGAGAACATAGGTGTCTAAATTGTTTATTGACATAGTTCAGGGTCTGGGTAATAATAATTAGAAGTAGATCAATTCAGCGTAACTTTGAACGGGTTTACGGTGGACGATGATAGCATATTCCTGTACTGAAATGTATTTAATTACCTAATGTTTAGTAGCTCTTCTCTTGTTTTAAGCACATGCTAGTCTGGTTTATCTTTCCGTGCATGGTATGGACTACAGTATTTAACTGAATTAGCTCGGCAGGTTGCTGTCAAAACAGGGGATCAAATTCACTTTGTCAATTCCAGTTCCACACAATTCCATTTGATCAGTTTGAATTCCATAAACAAATTTTCAATTCCAATTCTGGAATTGGATTGAGCCCATGTCTGACCAATTATGGAAAAAGGAGTAGGAGTAGATAACTGAAGATGGGAAAAATACAAAAATGGAAAACATCTTTTTCCATAATTAGCAAAGAATAATGTTATTGCTTATTTTTTCCAAAAGGGAAAATTAAAGGGTAAACTATTTTTGTGGACATGATCAATTTCAATTCCAAATTTATCAGTTCAAAGTTTAAAACAATTCCCATTCTGGAATTGAAATTAACTCAAATATTTCAAAATTAATTGGAACAAGTAGTAAATTGTGTGATATACGCAAATCCATAGATTAACTGATCTTTTGTACGGCAATTTTGTGACATTTATTATTAATGATATGCACAAAGTGATATTCGTTAAAACATGATTTACAGCTAAGAATTGGTGTTTGAACTTATTTGAACATTGGATCTAAGTATATGATAGCTTTTCTGTATTGATGTCGGTTTCACATTACTGATAGATTGTCACATTTCAACCAGATTATAGTTTCTAATATTAATTTATAGAAATACAACTTTTTCACTTAATAATTTGTTAGTTTCTGTTTCTAAGCACACTGCACTTGTAAATGCTAAACTACTTCATTGCAAATTGTTTTTTATTTTTGTTGGTTACTTATTACATGTAATAGCTATTTAGAGTGATGCATATCAAGGCTCAAATTGTTCTGAAAGTTTTAACCCGTTAACCCATTTAACCCTACTAAGTACTTTATCAACAGAGCTGAAGCTATGTACATCAGTTGGATATTTGTCAAAGATGTTTTTTAATCCGACTAACTTTCTGATGCGTCTATTCAGGATAGGTCTAGGGTGGTAGTGGTAGAATAGTAAATAGTGAGTTGCACATGTTGTGGCCCATCAATTACTGTGGTTACTGTGTTATATTCTACAAGTTTCCAACAACATCATCAAATACTTTGGTGTTCATATTGTATGTAGTTTAATATTTATACATGGATCTGTCATGTCACTGATGATGTGTAGATGTTTTTAACAATGATATCAGTGTCCAAAAATGTCTGTCTTAGAATGGGAATTAACTTTTGCTGATCAGTATTTGAGAATCCCCATTATTGAAGATTAGTCGCACAGCTTCAGGGTACAGAAAGCACCTTTAGAAGCTTCCCCCCACACAGAGTTTTTCTCACATGTTAATCTGAGTGTATTATCATCATACACTGAAAACATAATGAAATGATCGATTCCATCCTATAACGGCTTATGTCTAGATTATAAATATTATTATAACTAGTTTTTAGCTTAAGTGCTTATAACAGCCAGGTGTAAGTGGGTGTCTTCTGGATGTTGGGCTGTTTATCCGCTTGTTTTCTCTTGAGAGGAATGTTCAAATATTATGTGTGTCTGTGTGTGTGTGTGTGTGTGTGTGTGTGTGTCAAACACATGTATGAATGCACACATACACACACACACAGTATGTAGAGGTTTTAATTTGTTTTGCAGATTCAGGAAAATACATGAAAACAGATGAGCAGCAGAATAGTAAACTTCCAGTGCACAGTTTCTTTGGTAAGAAAACTTTATTTTTTAACTATTCCATGAAAACATCTGTATACTGACACGGTGTTGCACATTAAATGTGTCACAATCAGTAAATGTGACATTTGGAAAAGACACAAAATATAATATGTTTCATTATCGAAGATCACATCCAAGGCGATCTGAAAAAGCAATTAATTTATTAACTAAACCAGGAGTCCCCAAGAAGAAGGCTAAAAGTGTTCTGAATACATCCGTAAATTCTGATAAAATGGCCGAAGAACACAAAGGAGAAAATGAAGAAATGACGTCAGTTCAAGGCGGGAAAGCATCTTCAAATGAGTCACAGTTGGATGATAAAGCTAAACATCCATCCGAGAATGACACAAGTAAACACTCAGACAAAAAACAAGAGAAATCCACAGCTAGTAACCATGGAAATAAGACTGTCAAGTGAGTATTTTAATTCTTTCTAACATTTTTTACAGATCTCTTTCTGGAACGTTACTAATATTAATATCAGCCCTAATGTGTAGTGAAATTTCATGGCTGACTGTTTTCGTTTCTAAACATTTTGCTGGCCATTCGATTTCTTAATTTTCAGGTTTGAATGATGGTCGTGATTAACTGCCAATGGCTAATCAGTTTTTCTGTTCATAAAAAAAGTGTCTGATTGATCGATTTTACATGGAACAGTATTAAAAATAGAGTTGTTCGGTACAAACTTGAAACACGTACAAGAAAGACCAACAATGAAAATAAATATCATGGCACAGAACTCCTATATTATGAAGTAGATAAATATCATACAACTAGTCAAATAGTCATAATATCAATTATAATACATCATTATATACAGATGGGTGGAGATCTAGTTTGAAGACTTTAGTTATGGTTACGTCCTTAATGGGATCAGATCTTGGTATGAAATGCTATCTTTATGTAAAATATCAAATTTGAATAATTATTAAAACGAATACTGTTAGAACAGCTCATTATGCGACAAATTTGACAGATAAGTATTGGAGCAGAACTTTATGTGGAATGGATTATTTTGATACGATCACTGGAAAAAGATCTGTATATCAAAACATTAATTCCTCCTAATTAGCAATATCGTTATCCACTTTATATCGATATATGGCTCATCATTTTCATCCCCAGATTAAGAATTAACCCAACAATAGATCATTAATACAATTCTATTAATACAATAAGTGACAGTTGCAGTGTTTTATACTTCACAGATCGTGTACTTCCTAAGTATATAAAGATCTGCAAATAGTTATTGATATCATTCTTATAGATACCAAGTGTCAGTTATGGGTACTTCACATACATCAAAAACATCACATAAGCACACCTAGTGACTTGTATGATCTGTCTAACAGTAAATCACACACTTATAATAAAGATTGATACAAGTTGGTTGTTTGATATGAGGCTTCTGTCCGGGTAAGCTACTCGCAGTCCAGTTTACTTTCTGAGGTTTTGCAGAAACAATTTGCTGCCGTATTTATGTATCTTTAATGATGTGCAAACTATGAGATTCGGTAGAATTACAGCCCTGTCGGCAAGCTTTGGTGCCATATTTGCATGTTTAGTATACATTGCAGGATGTTCTGAAGTGATGCCAGTTATAAAAGTTCATCACATAGGAAATTTAGGTGGTATTAACACTGGCTCAGCTTCCACACTGAACATTATTTGCAGGGCTCGCCGAAATGAATGCAACAGGCCCAGGTTATTCCTGATATCTTTAGAAATGACCTATCTGAGCATTGACCTAAGCCAGCTCGAGCAGTCTCTTTGTCGTTCAGTCCTCATATAACAAGTATCCGGAAAAAGTGGTGTAGTCATTCAGCAGCCCGGAGTCCTTGCTCAACTGTACCCAGACGTGGTCCTCGGCCTTCAGCCTCAGAATGATCGTCTGACTTCCTGTGCCATAGCCTGCCCTGCCATCACCATGGAGCGGCACCTTGTGCTTGTCATTCAGCATGATCCAAGCATAGACATCCTTGTTGTTCTGACCGAGGATGTGAGTCATGAACACGTACGTACCGTTCATCTTGCATACGAAATGAGAAGAGTATGAATCGAAGGCTTCATTTAGGTTTGTGAAGACAACATCAAATGAGACTGGTGTGTCCTGAAGGACTGGTCCGAGCCTCTGACTTCTGGCCACAGAGAATGCAACCTTGTGCATCGGACCAGCCGCCTCACCTTTACCGCCTTTCTCACCCATCATACCTGGATAGCCGCGTTCACCTTTCATACCTTTACTTCCGATCAGACCTGGTATTCCGTGGTCACCTGGTACACCTTTACGTCCTCGCTTGCCGGGAGGGCCTTCCGGTCCTTGACTGCCTGGATGACCTGAAAAATAATTTCCAATCTTTATTTAAAATGATGAATTTGTTATTTAAGAATGTTTCAGTCATTGTGGTATATATTAAATATTGTTTACATCAAAAGTGCTTCATCTAATTAACTCTAATTGAAGTGAATGTCAATAAAGTGGACATGATCAGTGTTTAATTTAGTTTCATGGGTCACTTGTTCGTAAATTCCCAGTTATCATAAGATGTGTCGTTTAACACCAAAAAATCTCATAACACTTTTAATTATAGAGATGGAACTTGTATATCATATTTGTTACAGATGAATAGCAATTGCTTTTGTCCAAATGGACAAATTCTGTGGTAAATTAGACTTTGGACAAGTGTAATATACATGTATAAAGAATTTAGATAGAAAGATATGTTTAACAAGTAACTATAATTAAATCCTAATCCGTTTTTGTTTTGTTTTGGTTGAAATAAATAATACCTGATTAGCATAAACTTAGTTTCACCAAATCATTAACTTGTACCTGGGTTGAACTACAGGCTTACGTCATTAATATACAGTAGAATCACACTAAATAAGTAATATATACAACAGTTATCTATATTATATTGGTAGTCATAGTATGTTTTAATTATGCTATTATTGGCACATACCTGGCTCTAACTACCCCAAAAACCTACATTAAAATATACAGCGTAGTTATAGGACTAGTATGTGTAAAAAGGATTGGCCGCCTGCTTTATTGGCTAACAACTGTATCCGACTATCTTTTGCCCAGTATTGCTACCAATAGTGATGATGATGATGATGATGATGATGATAACGATTTAGATTCAATAAAACACGCTTGTTAGCAGGAGTCGTTCTAATGCTATGCAGGTTCAGAACGTCTTCGTTAGTGGTTGCTGGTGTCTAATTGAAGCAGTATCTGACAACGAGCGTTTGGTTTGAAGATTGACACATCACATATTTAAACTGATTGGATTGTGCCTACAAGCAGGTTCTCCAGCTTTCTGCCTGTCTTATTCCGGATCCGGTTATCCAGGAATACTGATGGCTGTGATACTACTGTGTTGATTTCTGCCGGTGCATTAGATAAGACACCTGTTTACAGAGGTGGTTAAATGAGTGTGATGCCAAATAGATAGTTTGTGTGTGTGTTTGTGTGTGTGTGGCAGGCTACCGTTGTTTACAAATAGCCAACCTAATTAATGTCAACATTTTAAATTTATTTATTTATTTTTCGGAACCCTTGTTATTATTTATCTAGTAAGTTCGACTTATAATTAATAACATTCAAATCGGTGGCACAGGTGATCCAGAACGATGCCGGCTATTAATGTTGCCAATAATTATGCCGTTCCCGGTCGTGGAATATGATTAACACGTGACTGTATCCAGGTATGAGCTAAGTGGTCTGCTGGGAGCCCTGGCAGCTACTGCATTCACCTGTCCTGTGTAGATGTATTAGCTGTTTGATTGATTAGCTACACGTGTTATCTAGTTTATGCTGATTAATTTATATACATCTACATCATAGGCGTAATTTGTACGATGCAATTCTGAAATGCCAACATCCTGTCTGAACGGTATCCCTTTTTTTTTGGGGGGGGGTGAGAAAACGTTTAAGTATTAATACATCCCTGCTAGGATGTCGGCAAGTTAAAAAAAAACAGTGTATTACTAAACCGAGAAAGCATAGTTTAGAGGCAGTGTCATTTTTATTTTAGCTTTCCATTATCAGGGTGTCAATTGTTCAGCTCATCGTTTATACAGTGATGTTATAGTTATATGTTCACACTGTTTTATTTATGTCCAAAGTTTTACGGGCATCTCTCGGAGCTCTTCCTCTCACGGTGGAGAATCTCGCACGGTGTAGTCGTTATTGGCAACAGAATGTAAATATATACCTATGCCTTCAGTGAACGGTCTGGAAAACCAATCAGATGTGAATATTGGCTTCGCGTGAACTGTCGTGTTAAAACCACATTGCTCCCAGCTAACCACCGAACGATCCATCTACTGACCCAGCATTTTATCCCGGTATCAGTTCGGTTAGAGGGATGTAGTACATTTTATGCCGATTTGCCGGCATTTTAGCGGTTTTTTGGATCACAATTCACTAATTGCACTGGATAAAAGATAGTTAATAATTTCTAAGTTTTTGCATAAGTCACATTCGTAATGTCAATCAATGTTCATGCACAAGCGCTAGAATTCTTCAATTATTGGCAGGATTTCATCGTCATATGGATATGTCAGTATTTTAATTTCAGTTACAAAGCTAAACATTCAAAGTGCCTGTGTTTTAGATAATATGGTGATGATGATGATGATGATGATGATGCATTATTTTTATACCATCATATTGTACTTTGTTGTTGTTTCGTGTTTTATCTATAATAAATAGATAAAACTTAATGTGCTCTTTCTGCTCACAGTCGTGCTGCCATTGGCTGATTGAAGTATGATATTGGTAAATATTTGTCGATGTTGTAGGTATTACTTTACGGGGATTGTTGCTGTTTCTCCGCCAATCTTCATATCTTTATGTAATCGTCTTCATCTGTCCCAGTGTTGGAGAATCATTCATTCATGGTGATCTAACGTAATTTATTTCATGCTCCGTAAGGCCAGTCCGGGTGTTTTTCTAATCCAGACGAATAAAAGTTCCATCATCGGCTGGCTGTCAGTAGCCTCCAGGGGTCCGACAGACCAACCGGATGGGATCCAGAAAGCCGATCCTGACTGAACCATTACCGCCGCATAATCTCCTCATAATATAGTATACACACATTGCGTGCCAATAACCGGAACTGTTGCAATTGTTTATTGTCTAGTGGCTCGCTTAATATCCAGATAAGATCCGGATATACTATTCTCATCACTCTTTACGTCCTCCTCATTCTGCCCTTGGTGCTAATGTGCGGTGATAAGGGAAGAGATCCGGAATGAGGTGATAAGAGAACAGATCCAAGATGATCTCCACTTCTGCCACTGAAGCATACTTCTCTTTCCTCACATGATTTCACTTCTGAAGCCAGATGCCGAGGATCCTTCACTTAAGCTGATGTTAACTTGTATATATATTCATTCTAGGCCGTCCGCTGACTTGAACTGAAATTGATTATTTTCTTCGGCGGAATGTTATCTCCAGAAACCGGACATGGCCTCCAACATAAGGCGTGTTAACGTCAACAAACGCTTTGGATGGGCATGACTTATAATGATTATTGTCTTCCCGGCGATGGACTGACCCGTCGTCCATTCATCATGGCAGCAAATCCCGAGTGAAGATTGTACGAAGGATGAGCGGGGTTTAATTAATAATTCTGAAACCATATTTTTCTATTTGAATATTAGTCTCTTCTAATCGGCTAAGATTTTCTCCGCGCTGCTTTTGAATTAAATTTTCTGGACCATCTCCGTGTGGCTGCAGTATCCAGCAGGTCGTTCGTGGTTTGTGTGTTTGGAATGGATTGAATATCTTTCTTCGTTTTACACGACCTGTCAATCATGGAAAAGATGTAATTCTCAATAAGTGTAGACGCCTACTTCCTGGAATAAATGTATTAACCAGTCACTGGCATTTTTCAGTGATAACTGATATATCCTGTGTGATCACCATCGCCTCGGCTATTGCGTTGTGTAACCGTCATATAACATATGTTTTCTATTGTCTACATCTTGGTCATTGTTACGTTTTACCATCGTATGTTATAAGTCGATGATTATGCCTGTTCGCTGTTAATTATTGGCTGCTAGAAATTGAGGTTATCTCTTCGCGACGACTTTGATATATGTTATGAAGATGAACCCTCGTCCGTTATAACCCAGGTGACTGTTTGGTTTGGGCTGTTATCTATTTATCACGTATAGATACCATGTGTTACTCTGGTGCTATGCTCAGTGGGAACTTTTACTTGTTCAATTGAAAACCGCAAACGATCAATTATTCATTGTAGCTGTTGTAATCAATGTTGTTTCTATTCTGATAACCGTTCTTACATCATATAACCTGGTGGATGTGTGCTAAATTTGTTTACTTCTTCATCATCAAGCCAGACTTGTTCATCGTTATTTGTTGACTATTCATATAGCTTCGATGCTTGTTAACCGCAACGTGATATCTGTTCACTAAACCTCCAGCCAGTTCGTAAGGGCACGCCTCTGTGGTCTAACTGGTTGCGCGTTGGATCACCGATCACTACCAACGGAGTTCGAATCTCGGCGTGGGCATATCTGAAGGGTGTTTCATCTTTGATTTCGCTTCATTACATTTGGAGGTCGCTCGGCCCATTTAGCCTACTATGTGCACAAACGTGGCCGTAAAACACCAATCATCATCATCATCATCATCGAGCAAGTTCGTTACGAGTATTACGCTACTAAGCAATAATATGATACATGTTTAACATGAATCGATGCTCATTCACCGTAAGTCCAGAACACAATACTTTGATACCTGTTTAATGAACCATAACTTGGTAATTAGCCTTTTAGATTGTTCACCGAAGCCTGATATATGTGCACTAAGCTAAAATGTAATTGCTTTAAATTAAATTAAAGTTTAATAGAATAGTTATTCACCAGAGAATGATGACTGCATTCAGTAGTTAGCTGCCGACACACTTGTTCACCATAATATGATACCTGTTCACAACAACCTGCTATTTACTCTGATCTTGCCAGTTTGTTTACACTGTCCGGTATATGTTTCACCAAAGATGCAGTTATGATAACAATTGGGGAAAGGAGCAGATTTTCTTGACTTCCTGGGTGGAGATTTGTAATTGAATCACGATGGGCATACCTGATCTGGTGGTTATTGCTTATTAGTTTTTTATATATATATATATATATATATATATATATACGCATGCGCACGCACACACAATAGAAAGTGTGTGTATATGTGTGCGTGTGATTGTTACTTATGATTAAGATGTGAAGCAGGTGCTTCAGATCTTGGAATGTGTCAATATTGTGCCAATGGATAGTTTGGAAATGTGCATCTGTTGTAGTGATGGAGTGGTACTGTTGTGGGGATCCAAAGTAAATATACTCCGCTAATGTCGGCTTTTGTTGACATTTTTGGTTCTTTGCACTTCTGCCAGAAGACATGGAAAGCCATAGTCGGATGGTACCCAACACCTGTTTTGATTCCGAATGGGCAGATACTCTTATGGAAGTATCATGGTCCGACGTTGCTCATGTATTCCAGTTGTCCACGCGGCAAAACAGTTTCTGTACACGAACTTTACTTGCTGTAAACTGTGAGCCTCAGCCATAAATTTCACGCAAAACTTAGTAAGAGTCAGTGTTTTGTGTGTGTGTGTGTGTGTGTGTGTGTGTGTGAAGGAGCAAGGGTGTGAGGCAGGGATTGAATGAAAGGGAGGGAAGAAAGGTTAATGTCGCATTTGTATAAAAAGATTAATTGATATTGTTTCATTTTTGCTTCCTCTTTAAGGGTTAATGAATTAATATCATTTGATTCATCCTAATTATTTTATGACTTATTGTTATAAATCAGCGATGATATCTGTAAGATAAAATGTTGACACTTAGTCTAGTTGGTAGCGCGTTGAAGCACAGATCACTACCACCCGAGTTCAAATCTCGGCCTGGGCATATCTGAAGGGTGTTTCATCTTTGACTTTGCTCCATTACCTTAGGCTACTATGCGTACAAAAGTGGCCATAAAACATCAATTATCATCCCTATTTAATGAACGGCCACTCAGCCACTGACAGGAAGCTGCCACGTGAGTTACCGCTAGACTGTCGGAGCAGACTTTTCGCAGTTTTCATGTACATTGAAGAAACTGCCTTTACTAACATGAGCCAGTCAAAGAACCGTTTACGATTACACAGATCACAGCATAACCCTTCTAATGTTTCTGTTTATAAATAGTGTATGATAACTGTAAATAACAATGTTCCCTGTTTGACATTGCCTGTATCCACATACTTGTATAAACAACAGCTGAGTGGTCTCATCTGTGAAGATAGCTAGCGCTTTCCATCGCATAATTTTGTCGTCTGTCCAGATGATGAAAGTCTGCTTCCACTTGATCCCGAGTTCACCCAACAAATATAAAATATCACCAGTCAGGAAAAGTATTCTGCGATTGTGATTCTTAGCGACAAACACAACAAAACGATCACTTTTGTAAACTGCCGACAGTTGGCGCTGTGATCGGCCTGGCCTCACATTTGGCCACTAACGCGCTTCTAATTGTTTTCCGTCTTTTGAAACTAGCGGCGGCTTTCTTAGTTGTGATGGCCAGACGCGATTTGTTTCAGAGGCGAAGGACACAGTCGGCCACGTCCAGTGTGGGTGGATCAAGCGGGGAGTGCAGTGTTGGCGGATTCGATGGCCATTTCCTGCCGGCATTTATTATCGTCTTCTAATTGGTAAGCCACTTCGGTGGTTTAGAACTAGAAGTGGCGTCGCGACGAGCGAAGCTGTCTTCGGAAATGTCGTTGTCCGGAGGATTATGACAACTGCCGTTGTTTATACTCGCCGATGGAGAGCGGATTGTGGCGTATAGATGTAGCGTAATGTTTTGTCGGCGTGTCGCTTAAAGCGGAGAAGGGAACTGGGAGATGTTGTTTCCGTTGTTTTGGATCAGTCGACTGATAGATGGTTGAAGACGTGAAGATGGAGGTTTGATTGACGTGTGGATAAACATATGGTTAGATCGATATCAAGGCGTATGCATACACACATGGAGAGACGTGAATACGCATATATATATATATATATATATATATATATATATATGATGTTCATAAGCATAGTCAAACACTTAAATCGTGTTTTGTGTGGATTGGCTTAAATGGTAGTGCAGTTGCCCACAAATTTCTGACACCTGGGTTCAAGCCATGGCTGCGTTATGTTTAAAGGGTGTATCATTTTTCGCTTTGCTTCATTATCTTCGGAGTTTGCTGGACCCATTTACCTTAACAAAACGGCTATAAAACTAAGCATTTACGCTGACTCGACAACATTTACACACACGCACACACGCACGTTTCGCACCGCGCGAAACATATTGGTAGCATTGGTGAGAGAGAGCTTACCTTTCCATCCGGTGTCTCCTTTATCACCCTTATCTCCCTTCTCCCCTTTGCGTCCGTCCAGTCCACGTTCGCCGTGTAGTCCTGGTACTCCGGGCACACCAGGAGGTCCAGACTGTCCGATGACGCAGGCGCACTGTTCTTTAGGATGGGGATAATCCGGATTCTTATTATATGGTGTATAGGCTGATAATGACCAACTGAACATATAGACGAAGGACAACAATACGAGACGTCCCCGTAGGTGCATTCTGGTGGTGGTGGTGGTGGCCCTGAAAAAAAAATTGCAATTCTAAAACTTGCTTACTGATTGACTCATCCAGTCAGTAGAAGAATCAGTGGTTTGGTTTAATAATTTCATTTAAATAAATTTTAGTAAATATTTTCCATGGTGAGACAATATGGTATTCTGATATATCTGTAAATGTTGGGGATGACTTAAAATTAACAAGATTTTAAAACTTTTTTATAGTTATAGTTGTCTGGTCATACAACTTGGAGTATTTAATATTTGGTCATGCGTGTCTACTTCTAGTATTTTTTAAGTGCATTGTCATGTAGTCAATACTTGTAATTTGAATAATTTTTGTATATTTTCCAGTTACTGAATCAGTACTTGTCTGTTTGAAGAAATAAGCTATTGGAGAGTTTGCCTATGAAATACCGTAATGCCATACTAATATGCCATAATACTGTATTTTTTCATTTGCTATTGAATATAATTGGGGTTATGTTCCCACAGATAAATTTTACCAAAAACAATGATTACAAACCTGTGAATGGAAAATAAACTAAAAGTATGCAATATGATGATGATGATGATGATGATGATCATCATCATCATCATGATAAACAAAGTACCATACAATTCATTGGATATTGTAGGTCCAGTAATTTGAGCATTTGACATAGTTTTCTTTCCTTTATCAGATATTTTACTCATTATAGGGTTAGCAAGTTCTGATGTTGTTGCAGTTGGCCATCAGATTGCTGCAGAATGTTAAAACGTCGAATTTTATATTCACTGTAATTCACCGCCGGTAAACAAAGTAATCACCCACTCGCTCACTCACTGAACCACTCTACTGTAAACAACAGGAACTTTGCTGATCTGTACTGATCAATCATTTGCCACATACTCATCATAGAGGTGTGCACTGAAAGGCATGCCTACCGGGAATCCGAGCATATTGTGGAGACAGCGTCTGCCATTAGCACATCAATATCGGGTCGGTGTGACCAGTTCTCAATGATCCAGTAGTTGTGACTCTAGTCACGAAATCCATGCTACTTCTGGCCATTTCCTCAGCTAATCCCGTCCTCGATAAAAACTTAAAAGGATCCTGTACGGTAATATGTTCAGGTGTACCGCATAGTTGGTGTATTTTCTTAGCACGATGTAGGCGCCTCCGCGGTCTAGTTGGTAGCGCGTTGGAGCACAGATCACTACCGCCTGAGTTCGAATCTCGGCGTGGGCATATCTGGAGGGCGTTTCATCTTTGACTTCGCTCGGCCCATTTAGCCTACCATGTGTACAAAAGTGGCCGTAAAACGCTGTACATCTTCAAAGCGGCCATGTTACGTTTTAAAAATGGAGCCCATCCTGTTCTCTCCGACATATAACGGGCGATTAAAAATATGTGTTTGTTAAACCTCACTCACTCATTCACTCACTAGATATGATCAATCTGAGGATACTTCCCTCATCCCCATAATACAATTTCTTGTGGCTCGTTATCTTTCGACGTATGCAGTATGTATGCCTTCAGGATGAGTATGCCATAAAGATATTGCCATCGACGTCTGACGGGCTTCACCTCGAGTCGTACATAACTTGTCGTCGGTATGACGTTACATTCAAATTAGGAATAAGGGTGACTGTGGTCGGTCGTATGTCGTCCAGTGGCGGTAGGTCTGTCCGTATTAAAGTGGCTTGATTAAGAAGCTTAAAGTGGCTTCTTTATAGCGTCCTTCTGAGGAAAGTTACTAGCACACACACACATACATACACACAGGGGGGGGTCCGGAGGCGTCTTTGCGACGTCTTTTAACTTGGCTGGCCACCAGGTGGTGTACTTGACACATAGCTGCCAGTTGATGGGTGGGCTGACATCAGTGGTAGAGAGATAGATAGAGAGAGAGAGAGATAGATAGAGAAGATAGATAGAGAGAGAGAGAGAGAGACCTTTACACCTTTGTCGCCACCGCCTTAGATCTGTTTAGCTCTTAAACACATTCTCATACTTGTCTCCTTAAGAGTCACTTATCTTCCGGCTGGTGTAAGCCCTCGTTTCATGGCTTCTATTTGTCCCGGCGATAGCTGATGGTTTGTGGTGGAGATTCCAGAAGGCGTTATTGACAAAGTATCTGGCTTCTGGTAATCCTGTCAGATGGCTCCAGGAGACGGTCGGCTTGTTCGGGGTCTAATTGCAGGCGCATGTTAACAAGTGCCCTGTCCATGTACTTGGATGTACTTCGAGACACGTACTGTGAAGTTCGTGTGGAACTACCCAAACGCACTCACATCCGTGTGCATTCATGTTTGTGTGCATTCATATTTGTATGCACGTCGTGTACATTCCCCCCTCTCTCCACACAGGCACGCACCCCCACACGCACGCACACATACACACACAGAGAGAGGGTGAGAGAGCTTAATGGAATGCCTGTTTATCTTATGACAAGATGACCTTTGACGCCGATATAATTTACCACTGATTAGTGTTAAATCCAGCATCTCTACTCTCCTCACGTTTATGAACCTTTCATCTTCCTGTTTCTGTCTCCGCTATCTTCCCACACAATGTAATAATGGCTCCAGTCAGGTTTTAAGTTTCGCCGTATTTTATTTCCGCTATCCGACTTCCATTTCAGGATAAAACGTGACTCTTGTTTCATCAAAATTTTATATTAAACCTTAATTTTATGAGTGCGCGCGCGCGCGCTCGTGTGCTCTCGCACAACAAATCACGAATAATGAATGCAGCATGTGGACACTTTATCTCAAAGATCAGAATAGAGTGACTGAATCCAGAATATTGACGTGTCTCACCAAGACGTGTAACATCCCATTAGCCTCAAGGTCGTTTGTATGTTGTAGTTCCCAAACGTAAACCAGCTCTGTAGTTTGTTTAAATTGTTTGCGACAGTTTGCGGATAGTTTTGAATGGCACTTGAACTGATAGTAAAATTATTGTTTGGATATTTTTAACTTACTCCGAATTATTCAAGTCCCTATTAAAACTAGTTGAGACTAATTCTCGGTCGTTTTATATCTTTAGTGTGTCAGAACTGTCATTTTATTAAACGCCAAAGACATTACAATACATGAATATCTCAAATGCACGTAGCAGAAATTCAGACCCAGGCAGCAACATCCTTATGAATATTCGGTAAGGGTGCTTTATTAAATGTACATTATTATTATTATTATTATTATTCGGTTCTGTCGAGCGCCTCTGTGGTCTAACGGTAGCGTGTTGGACCACATATCACTATCACCCGTGTTCGAATCTCGGCGTGGGCATATCTAAAGGACGTTTCATCTTCGTTTCATTACCTTTGGAGGTCGCTCGGCCCATTTAGCCTACCTTGTGCACAAAAGTGGCCACCAATCATCGTCATCTTATTCGGTTCTGTCCGTTTTCTGTCCTACCGGGTAACATTGTAGACGATGTCGTCAACGTGTTGTGTGTGTGTGTGTGTGTGTGTGTGACGTCACCACCCTGCTCGCCATACTGAGCATGCGTGCATATTCCGCTGTATAATTAATTAGCCACTCGGTGACCAGCTCAAACGTAAACCTACTGCCACGTTTACACACCCACAAAAGACTTAATTTATATATAATCTCTATTAAGATGTACGCGATAGATATTGGACACCGAAGTATTGCTTTAGTAATTTTCTACGGTTTAGAATTAAAAGCCATTAAAGTTATTGACTGATGGAATACCCAATTTTGTTTACCCGACGTTAACCAATATCGATCATTGTTGTGATGGAAGACCACGTGTTAAGTTATGCCCCCAAAAGTGAAGCCAGAGTTAACTGGACTGTACTGACTACCGGAAGGGGTGATCACAATGGCTTTGTTGTTCATTATATCACCCGCCGCTTGTTGACTATGGTTATAGATGTGTGGCATGGTCTTCGGGGGGGGGGGGGGAGGAGGAGGAGGGATGAGGGGAGGGGGGTGTTGGTCTGGTTGCTGACGGCTAGTGATCAGTCTTACTATAATCGGCTACCACAACACTAACATTTATAACAATTATCCTCATTCTGTCATTGTGTGTTTGAGAGAGAGAGAGAGAGAGAGAGAGAGAGTCAGTCAGTCAGTAGGGATTCCCCCCCCCCCTCTCTCTCAGTATATAATGATAGACGTGTGTATGGTATTGTTTATATTATTTTTTTACGCATTTGTTTGTTTGTTTGTGAATGTCAGATTACTAACATGTGCTAATTCTCTTGTACGCAGATGTCCATCTCGTGTCTGTATATGTCTGCCGTAATCTATCTTTTTTATCCCTATGACTGTTCTGTCAATTGTTGTTTTCCCTTTCTACTCCTTTCTACGTTTGTATGTCTCTATAATTTGATTCGACGAACTCGTGGCGATTAAATTTAAACCAAAACCAAATACAGCCCCAAATACCCACCCAATGACGCAGCAATTTGACGTGGAACTTCCGAGACACAGACCAGCCATCTCTCGGTTTCTTAAAGAGCCGTGTGTTTATCACTAGACTAGCTCTATAATTGGGCTAATCAACACCAGCTACACGGATACAAGCCAGAAACTGAACATACCACAAACAGTAGGTAAATTAACTCTCTTGTGTGTGTGTATGGCTGAGGGGTGGGGAAGGGGGGGGGGAAAGGAAAGTTGAAGTTAATACTATTTATCAATTCCGTTAACTATATATCAGGATGGATGATCTTTGTTTGACCAGGATGATTGATGTTTTACGGCCACTTTTGTGCACGTGGTAGGCTAAATGGGCCGAGCGACCTCCAAGGGTAATGAAGCGAAGTCAGAGATGAAACACCCTTCAGATATGCGCACGCCCTGATTCGAACTCGGGTGGTATTGTTCCGTGATCCAACGCGCTACCAGTTAGACCGCAGAGGCGCTCTTGACCAGGAAGTTAGATAGAAGACGGAAGCCGAATAAATCATCCGTCGGTTTTTCTGTTTGCCACAAATCATCCGTCATCCGTCCGTGACAAATATGGTGATATGATTAATATCGTGAAAGGTAATTAACTTAAATTTTGATTACCTCAGACCCGTTCTATGGCCGCTTTCGGTTGGGTTTGGAGAGTATCCGGTTAAATCAAGCCTTCGGCGAAATCATCGGTAGCTTTAAGACACCACTCCCCCTTTCTTCCCCCCTCCACCCCCCTTAAACTAACCATACATGGCTGTTGTGTCTGTAGTGTATAATTATTGGGAATGTGTTCAAGAGGATTTAGTCGGAATCCGACATCTGTGGCCTATGTTACCGGGGTGAGAAGGTTGCGGTCGTTTTGTTTGTTTGCGTTTCGGTTGGTTTAAATTCTGGATCCCTTTTTTTTGGGGGGGGGGTGTTCTGGGTCGGCTGTCCGAGTGAATCCAGGTAATGAAATCCCAAACCGACAGTTGAATGTTCGGCGATTTGCCCGCTCTCTATCTTCACGACCATAAACTCGGGATTATGAGATGGAAAGGTTGGGCTGGGAAATTCCGGAGCTTCTCCACCCCCTCCCAACCCCCACCCCCTCCCTCCGTGCCACACCGACTGCCTATCGGGCAATCTACACCTGTTTCAGGTGGACCCGAACGCAACAATCAATTCATTACACTTCTGGAAAGTGAGGTAGACATTTGTCAAACTGGCGCACTTCGCACCAAACTTCGACGGCGCAGCATATCGTGGCCAGGTATCACGGGGAACGGGAAATAGAAACCACAGAGAGAGGGAGAGAGAGAGTGTGTGTGTGTGTGTGTGTGTATGCGTGTGTGTGTAAATCATTCGCTCTCGCACAGAAAACAAGCCGTTCTTCAGGAGGTGCACCCAATCTGGCGTTGCCTCTATTCTCGTTGTTGTCTCGCCATTCGTTAATTTAGCTTCCCGTCACCGTACCATTGTTTACAATCCTATCATATTGGCGCGCGGTTCGCTTACACAGCGTTCAGTTAGCCGCGGATATACGTAGCCCGGAAAATATAATATTTTGCTATTGTTGTTGTTGTTGTTGTTGTGGTTGTTGTGGTTGTTGTAAAACTGGAGTCACTCGGCTGTATCGTGTTTCACTCATAAAACTGTCTCCGTGTTAAAAGGAGGAAGGTTTACGGACTGGCTTCGAAATTTCGGGAAGGTACTATGATTGATGTATTGTTTCTTACCATCCGTAATTATATGAGCTCGTGATCGTAGACGTGTGCGATATGGACTTCCCCTCTCTCTCGTGTGTGTGTGTGTGTGTGTGTGTGTATTCGATGATTTATATTCTAGTATTGTGATGGCTGGTTTAGTTCGTTCGTTCGTTCGTTCGTTGTCTGTTCGTCTGATGGTAAACACTCTGTCAACGTCCATTGGCTTACCTTCACCGAGAAACGGTAATATAAACTTGTTAGGTTGGCCATCATTCGTTTGTTGAGTAACTGATTTTGATGCCGACTGTGGTCTGGGTCTGGATTTCTTGACGAACAACGTCCCACACCATCCGCGCCCCCCACACCCCCCCCCCCACACACACACACACTCTCTCTCTCGGCACGACTGCAGCGCACTTGTTAGCGCATTGCACTGCAAATCTCTAAGTCGTGAATTCAAATCTTAGTCTTACGTGTTTCCACTAAATGTTTAATATTTTAACCTCTGAATTCTCTGTCGACAAGGGCCTCTTTTAAGGAATAGGCTGTCCGTTTGTGCGTGTCTCTCTCTCTCTCTCTCTCTCTCTCTCTTGTGTGTGTGTGTGCGCGCGCGTGCGTGCGCGCGCACGGGGGACTAAAAAGCTGGACATTCAGCTAAGCTTGCAATCAGTTGCCAAGTACAGGAATCTTCTTAAATGATTTGATATGAAATCTCCTAATCAGATTATATTGAGCCACGTTATTGATGAGTTCCTCCCCCCTCCCCCCACATAGTTTTTTCCCTGTCCATACTTGCTCATCGTAACAAGGAAAGTTGTTATCTCTTTATCTTTATCCTCTTATTGTTCTCGGCTCCAACAATTTAACAAAAATAATTACTCATTGTTTTAGCCCGTCTCTGATTTTATTGGTTGATCACCTGACCTATTTCTGGGGTCACTTATAGCACTTGCTGACTGTTGTCTGTTTTAAATCTTTACTGCAGCCAGTCGGTGAACAACGAATGGCTGTAGGTAGATGGGAACTGGGGGGAGTTAATGAATGTCATGTCTTGTGTTCTGTGACACCTCACCTGTATTTCTAGGGTTTTTTTACATTTGAAGGTGTAAATTAATAAGTAATCTTCAGACAGTAAATTAGGGGCGCCTCCGTGGTCTAGCGGTAGCGTGCTGGACCACAGATCACTACCACCCGTGTTCGAATCCCGGCGTGGGCATATCTGAAGGTTGTTTCGTCTTTCACTTCGTCTCATTACCTTTGGAAGTCGCTCGGCCCATTTAGCCTACCTTGTGCACAAAAGTGGCCGTAAAACATCAATCATCATCATCAGACAGTAAATTAGTACAACTCACTCACTCACTCACTAACATTAAATTGGCAGTTATTACTTTTCGGCTGAGCTACCCACTACTATTCAGCTTATCACAACTCAAGCCTCCCTCTCACTACATTTGGGTGGCTCACGCTACCGTAAGGCGGACCGAGAGCTACAGAAGCCGTCAGTTATGGCGTCAGATTCGGAGAGGTTTAATGTCTTAGCAGAAAATTCATGGCCAGTACCCGCTCAAGTTCGGGGTTTAGAATTGGCTCGTTGAATCCTGCCTGTCGTGAGAGGAGACTAAAATGAGGCTACCAGTGACCTTTCTGTGCCGGCAGGTTAAACCCTACTCAATCACTCACTCACTCACTCACCGTGGCTTTCAATATACAACCATCAAATAAACTTTGTTATCAGTTTGCCTATCAGCTGTCATCCAGAAATGTGTTATCAGATTTCAGAGATATTACATAAAGTGTACAGTTTTATTGATATATCTCTCAGAACGCTGAAGCACTAGTACCTAACAATACAGCTCTTTTATCACCTTCCGGGGGACTTCCACGGTGCAGTTGGTAATGGGTTCGAATTCGAATCCTAGAACTGGAATGCTAATGTTATCAGCGTTTGTGGGTTGTTTTATGTGATCTTCTCGTGTACTCCGGGATCTACCCCCCCCCGCCCCCGTGGCTATATGTGCTAGACGTGACCAGCCCTCAGAGTCTAAACGAAGTACTCATCTTTCACTTTGACAGTATTTTCTTTAGTCACGTTGACCTTGCTACGACTACCATACTCCGACGTCGGCATGTAGTGTACAACACACTCTACACAAAGTCCCCCCCTCACATATATATATATATATATATATATATATATATATACGTGCGCGCGCGCGCGCACACACACACACACATTATCATTTATGGTTCACTGAGTCACTCATTATTGATGTTGTCCTCAACCGATCTCGTCTTAATACCCGAGTTCGTGATTTCGTCTTATTTTAACTTGTTGATCATTCCAAATGGAAGATAACAGAAAGGCCTTGTTCCCCCCCCCCACCACCACCCCGCCCTCCTACCTCCCCGTCCATTATATTACATTACTATTGTTTTAGAGTTCACTCTAGTACTATTGATCTACAAGTTGTGTATCAGATAACATCATCTGAAGGCGTCTGTCATCAGCTCGTGGAGCAGTGACAAGTTTTTGCTTTTTGCGTCTATAATGAAGAGCGGGATTTCTTTGATGTATTTTTTTTTTGGGGGGGGGGGGTATTTTTTTTTTTGGTTATCTTATTCTCAGTATTTGGTCTGAGCATGTCACGTGAGCGATTTATTCACAGCGTCAAACTCAGAATTATAACGTATTCAATTAGCCGTTGTTGCATATATTAAATGTACTTTAAGCGTCACGATATTTGTTTAAAATAGCAGATGTATTAACTGAACAGTTACATTGTACATTAAGGAATACTGTCTGCTATTTATACAAATTTTGCTTACTTCAGTCGTCATTATAATTGACTTATACCATTAGTATATACAATTTATTTTTATTATAGCACTCGACTTACACAATTAGAATTTACATACTGAACTAAATTTCAAGTATCCGGATAATATACTGTAATTAATAGAATAATATGTTAAATGTTTTTAGACTGATAGCTTGCCATCAATATTGACATTTTATTATTTACTGCTGTGTAGTCAGTGATTAAAGTTAATTTTTCTGACTATAAAGCATCGCAAAGCCGACACATTGTTAACAAAGATTTGTTCATTAAGTCCGAGTGATTGTTTCACGACATTGTTGTTTGGCCCTCGACGTTTGGTGACGCCTTCACTGAGCGCATCAAAATAGATAATTAATTCCAAGCTAGCGATCAATTCTGTTATCTGCAATTTGTTTTGAAAACACACTTAGGAGAGTATTATTCAACTGGCTAGAAGAAAGCGAGCCTTAGCATTCGTGGATATCGTCGGCGAAATTTGTTCCGTGTTTTATACACGAAAGATAGGTAGGACTTGTAGTAGCATTCTGGTTTAGACAGGGATTCTAATTAGTCGGCTTGTGCCGCTGGTGCAGTATTAACTTTTAAACTGTAACCCATCTCTGACAAAAGAATGATCTGCTCCATTTTACTTATGCGCATCACGCACGCACGCACAGACACTGTGCTAGGTTATGACTACAGGGCTCTATTGTATAGAATAAAGTATTACTTGCGAAAAGTACGCAGATTCCTGTAATTATCAAAGTTTAATTTTCTTTTTGATACATAAATCATCGGAGAGCATCCGTAATCGTTTTAAATTTGTTACAGTTCATGTGGAATTTCTTTCATGAGAGTTTTTCACCGACCGGGTAAAAATTACGACACGATCGTGATAGGATAACGCATTATAATATTTCTAGAAGTGGTAATGAGGTTTAATTAATGGTAGACACTTACCTGGTAAAGGTGTATGTCGGTATGTGATAATCCTATAGTTGTCCTAAAGCCGGCGGTCACAGATTGACAAAGTGCTCGTTAACATCGGAGTTAAGCAGCACTCTGGTGGCTTACGGCTTCTGGGTTCTTATTGTCAGTCTGTTGGTTATAGAGAGAGAGAGAGAGAGAGAGAGAGGAAGAGATGGAGAGGGAGAGAGATGGAGAGACTGGGCTCTTAGCTGCTATCTTATGGTGCAGTGGCTCGGTGGTGCTGATGGTACTAGGGGGAGTGGTCATTGGGCTTGATGCTTAGAAACACATGCACTCACATACAAACATATCATAGGCACGCACGTTTGCAAACACACACGCACGCGCACGCACATACACACTAATATATGCTGACGAAGACATAAATACGTATATGCATGCATATACCCCAGTAGATATAAATACATATTTGTTCATACATATACCCTTAGTGGAGGGAACGGACACACACACACACACACAGTGCTGTATTCTAGTCATCACACAGCAGTAGGTCACATGATAGAGTCCCTGTCCAGAATGATGTGATGTAATGATGCCTCAAAGACTGTTCTGGAATTCCAACAATAATTCCTGCCAACTCTCCGGCCTCATACCTACACGTATACTGATATGTATGCTATGTGTTAAGGCCAACATCAAGTTTTATTGTCTATGTAGAAGACAGCGGCCAATGTATGGAATCTGAAGTCAGCATCCTTGTTAGAAATCAGTTGATGGAAGTGTGAAAATTTATCCCACTGAATAGGTAGGGTAGATAGTAAAACCCGGAAGACATCTTCTTGTCATCATATAAATTCTGTTTATATGGCGTTTGGTTGACTGAAGGTGTTTGTATTTTCGGTGAAATGGTCACGACTTTTTTTATAAACGTGATTTCATGAGTTAATTTTGAATCAATGAGCGAGCGAGTGAGAGAGCAAGCGATATGTGTAAGTGAGTGATTGAGTCTGCTAGTCAGTCAGAAAGTGAGTGAGTGAGTTATTTAGTCAGTCAGTTTGTAAGCAAATTATGTGTGTGTGTGTGGGGGGGGGGCGTGTGTGGTTTTGCATGTGTAATCCATGCATGTTCGTGTGTGTGTGTGTGTGTGTGTGTGTGTGTGTGTACATGCGTGGGTGTGCGTGCGTGTGTATTTGTATGTGTGTCTGTCTGTGCGTGCGTGTGTGTGAATATATATACGCGTTCGACCCTCGTACGGCTTCAATCTTCTGTGCAGTTCACACGTCCTCCAAAATGATAATTTTATACAATAATCCGATCACGGTGATCATTCAAATTAGGAATACACACGAAGCCCTTCGCTGAGAGACGAAGGCTCAGCAGTTCCTGCTACTGGTGCTGCCGTCTGGTGGTTTATGTCTACTATCGCCATTAGCAGCTTCTGCCTCTCTGTTGATTAGCGGCCATTTATTATGGCTTCGGTCTTAGAAGCTGAATCGGGCCAATATGAGTTACGAGATCCGGACAAACGTTTTCTGGAACTCAGTGAGCTCCGGTGATGAAATGCTTTTTAATTTGCATCCTTTAATATCAGCTAATTACTGCCCCATCGTTTGTCAGCTGCGCTTATAACGGGCTCTCCGGGCAGCCACTGATTTATCATCCTGTACTCATCATCATCATCATCATCATCATCATCATCGTCAGTGGTGTAAATGTCATACAGACAGTGGAACCCGATTAACATAATTTCAGATTGAACTCACCGTTTTTACAGGAATGATTTTATTACTGGTGATTGTTTCAGAACTTGAAACCTTAACATGGACTCGTAAAACTGAATTACCTACATTACAAAATTTAAATAAATTCAATCTAATGTGGACACCATCGTACCTAAGCATACCCGAGTGTCATCATTTCTTTGGATTAAATGATATCATGATACCGCAGAATGCGGTCAGAAACCATTGCAATTGACGCACCAATAGCAGCTTAGAAATGATTACTTATCACAGTATAGGGGTGGGGAGGGGGGAGGAAGGAACCATTTGGATGCTTTTTTTATTTACTGACCACAGGACAGTGTGACCAAATATATGGGTCACCTCATTAGAAGATAGTCTTAGCACAGCCACGAAAAGGTCCACAATAAGGGCATAATCGCAGTACGGGATCGATTCCATCAACGATTTTTACGCTACTTTAGACTAGAACATGTTAAGCAACGGAGTTTAACCGTACACAGTCCAGTTTTTTAAAGCCAATCTGTGCTATAGGTTTTTGATTTGTTGCAGTCCCAAGAATTGTTGCTCCCCAGCCGAAATGTTCAATTCTGACTCAAGATCTGACTCAAGCTCTGTTTATCTGAAAGTGTTGACACAAAGGTATTATTATCTATAGCACCTGTCTTCGGACGTATTACCGTTATCATAACTGGTGTCAGCATGTATTGCCTCTCTTTCTCGTCTTCGATCTAGTACGCGGGACCGAGTATTCGCCATGGAAAAACAGCCCGTGTAGGCCAAATTAATTGACTGGATCTCTGCTGACTGAATCTTGAAACCGTGATTAGTTGTCAATTACCAACTATGAAGCCTTTCACCTAGCATCATACCAGCTGATACATAAAACCCAATATTAGTTCAGTCGTCTTACAAATTTCTATCAGTAATACATCGGCATTTGAATGGCATTTCTTTTCCAAATTTGCATAGTGCCATTTCTGCCGGGTCCCCCCTTTTCCCGGTGCCACTATTTCCCTTATTTCCTACACCCGCTGCGCGTATGGCACAGATCCCCGTGACGGAGCACGGTAGCCTTAATATGGACGTGCGAATAGCAATGCCAGCACCAATTCTGGATTCGGATGATGTTGCTTGCTAGCCATTCCTGTGGCGATGCGATGCGATGTGAAGGGCTCGTAGCTATCCGAATGCGGCTTCAGTTGGGGACCGAGAGAAGAAGAAAAGAAAAAATGTCGGCGGAGTTTTTCTTTTTGGCGTGAAAGTTTCGGTAAATCGATCATTATCCGGTTGATTTGTTGCGCTCTAGAATTGTTCAGAATCCAGCCGAAGTGTCCAGTAAACTGATAGTGCCAGTAATCTGGATGCTAATCGGGAGTGCCGTCTGTTTAATAAACGCCGGCAGCGTTGTTGGGCCATCTTATTGGTTTATTGGCTCGACAAAAAATGCTAAGTAAATGAGCAGGTGCATGTTTCCTGTAAATGCCCGCTGGAATGAGCTGGTTCGTCGTCGGTTTTTCGCCGCCGGATTTTTTGCCATTTTTACTTTTCTGTTTATTTCCCTTTGCCTGCTGCCCATCGCCGGTTTTCTTGGGCAGGTTTGTGTATTACAGCGGCCCGCGGAGCAGACCGCGGGGCTCTGCGTCTTGTGTTATTAAAACAATGGCCAGTCTGGAAATGCTTACAGCTTGAAATTAAATAGCCCGGTGCGACACCGAGTGCGACTTGACGTAATAAATAATGATGATTTTGCTTGTCCATACGTGTGTGTTTGTGTGTGCGTGCGTGCGTGTCATTATTAGTAATTAGATTTAGAATGCCATCTGATACGGGTACTTGGATTGTCTACCTGAAATAAGTTTACGAGCCTGGATATTTTAGAAATTCGGGGAAGACAATTTTTCTTTATGTTACAACTGTTAAACTAAAATCCCCGTCAGCTCATTGTTGCGTTTGGTTGAAAAAGAAAAGGAGAATAAATTCTGTATTCTCACTTAATGGTGTTGTGGAGATGATTTTCTAGACAGACCAGTAACTAACGCTAACAGTTGTTTTCTGACTGTTGTTATAATACTGTTATGTCAGTGTGAAGTTTTGTTCGTCGTCCATGTGTGCGTAATGTCCCGTTCTTCCTCCACCCGTCTCTTGCCATTACCAATCAGTATCTGACAGCCCCGGTTAGCTGTATTCCGTGTCTGTGTAAGCTGGCCGCTAGACTAACCAATCAGATGTCGTTTGTTTCGAGTATCCCTTTAACGGTGGGTGTGGTCAGTCAGCTGGTAGAATGGCCTTTAATTGGAGATGTTGGGTTTGAGTGCTTTTTCTAACTAAATTTCAGGTATCGCTCAGTTCTCGTGTCAGGGATTTACTGAACTAGACCTTTGGGAGTTACCTCATCTAGTGAGGATGCTTTATTAGATCTATATTGTTGTTACTGCTGCCTTCTTTTTAGAACACTTAATTCCTATAGTCGTTACCTGGTGCCTCACCTCATTCAGCTAGAAATTGGTGCCTCATGAACGATATACGTGAGGACATAAGGTGGAATCTTATGTAACAATCGCATTCACAGACTTAATTAAAGTCATTAATTTTCCTTCATAACCAGTATTTGTTTTCCCTCGAAGCCAGTATGAAATTATTCTGTAGACCACTCGCCTCTCTATTATGTTTAATGACCAAACATTCCAAACCAACACCATTCATTGGCGTGCACCAGACAGCTCTGCGAATCGATGTTCCGGTCATCAAAAAGATTAGCCGTCGCCGATGAATCAGTGAGTTTGTGAGCGGAGTTATAAAAGTCATTCGTTTTCTAACTTTGAAACGTGTTTCAGATCCAGTTTATTGATCTTTTACTGATTTCTGATTACTTGATTACTTTTATGCAACAATTTCTAATCGACTTCCAGCTAGTGGTAATCC
Source organism: Paralvinella palmiformis (assembly GCA_025642065.1). Lineage (NCBI taxonomy): Eukaryota > Metazoa > Annelida > Polychaeta > Terebellida > Alvinellidae > Paralvinella > Paralvinella palmiformis. The sequence goes on along the minus strand of JAODUP010000127.1, from coordinate 1,531,545 downwards.
ACAGACCTTGTTGTTGACTTGTAATCGATCATATTCTCTGCTTTAAACCAAATATACCAGGCGTAAACTTGAAAATGACAGTGCCATTGTTCTTTAGACAACTGATGGTTTACTATAAGATGTCCGGCTGATTGTCCAACGAATTGTGATTACAGAAATTAATTCTGAAATTTGTTAAACTAGGTTGAGACCACTCAATGAAAAATAAAAAAGTCATGTGTTTTATCATCTCTCATAATCCACAAGTTATATGTCTGGTCTTTACACGATCTCTATATTACATAAACTTGGTTGTTACTATTGTGTACATGTCTAAATCACGTTGAAGTGACTTTATCCCAACATTCTGTAAATGAATCATCACTCTAAGTGAAGCGAGTGAAGTAATGCTCTTGTGAATGGTCCATTTAGAGACATTTAATGTAGTTTCGTTCAGTGAAAGGCTGCCCAATGTGTACTCCTGTGTGAGCCGAAACGTTTTAAGAACAATCACATCAGTCAGAGTTGTCCTTCGGGAGACCTGCTGAATAAAGAAGTTATACAAGTAAATCATGTTTACCTTATCTTAACTGTACATCCCCTGTGTGTGTGTGTGTGTGTGTGTGCGCACGGGGGGGGATGCCCTCTTTTATCAAGTTTTTATATGTGCAGATTTGGCACCTTTTGCACAGATTATGATATGACATGAATTCCATAGGAACACACTGGAGCAGATTCACCACTTTAAGGACCACACACAATGATTGTACATCATCTTGACTGCCTTCCAGATATCTCACATTTTCATTGGCACGTTTGAGTTTTTTCCCTCGACCCTTCAATAAAGAGTCCCATAGCACGTGTAAGAGGGAATCATTTGATGTAATATGCGCTAAACTCTACACAAGATGACATTTGCTAGCCTGTTATTTAAGGTTAAGATGTTATCTGAAAGGGTTATCTATAGCTAATTTTCACTGTAGATGTTATCTAAATATTACGTTTAAACAATGTTATCTAGACATCTTTTTTTATAGAAGCTATGTACACGTGTTATCGACAAATGTTTTCCAGACACTGCTACTTAATTGGATCTAAATTAAGAGTAGTTGTTGTAGTAGTTGTGGTTATTGTAGTGGAATTGTTAGCATTGGTTTTAAAGGTGAGAACTATTAATAACATTTAAAGGGTCTTCCTTCGGTTACGTTTGTCCTCGTATATCATTGACCTGACCATTGTTAGTTATGATAATGATGAACGTGATGAGTAGTACCAGTAGTAGTAGTAGTAGTAGTAGCATTAGTAGCAGTAGCAACAGCGGCGGCGGTAGTGGTGTTAGTAGTAGTAGCATTACTAGTTAGTGACACCTGTGGCATAATCAGTCACACTCTGGGAAATCAGATACGGAAAACATTACACTGACACTGATTACTGGCGAACATAAACTGATCGATTTACAATGTTTTTGTCGGCCATCCAATGGACACGCGTACCATCTCACTTATCACTCAATAACCGGAGGAGTACACGTGGAACGTATCAGCAGGGGCAGCGGACTGTGGCGCCTCCTACTGGTCATCGACAGTTATCGGCAAGTCTGTTGGCCAATAAGACTATGATTGAGTCCGGATAGCTGGAATCGTGGCCCGGCCTAGATGGGTGGATGAATGGGCGAAGGTCGGATTAATAGATCAGTACCACGTCGGGAAGGTCGGAGCTGGCTACATGATTGTTTGGTGCCCAATTAGAGCGGCCTTCCACAAGCTGGTACTCGGGTTGTGTACACGGATGGCTTATGAAATATGAACTGGTCGACTAATGCCTCTGGTTGATTGATCTGATCGCCCGATATCCCTTGATCCGTACACATTCACCAGACACGCACACACACACACACACGCACACACACACACGTGAAACATGCTCACATGATGCCGGATGAATACAAGCTCTGTTATGCCTGGCTGTGTAATGTCGATTGTGTTGGAGGTGGTGAGAGAGAGAGAGACCAAGGTTGGGATATAAGACAATAGCACTGGTTTGTTCAGTAGCGTAATATTATCACTCGGTCTGTCATGTCCCATTAACATCAACGAGTCGGCCAGGTTATATCTGCGATGTTTTTGCGCCATCGCCAACAAATCGTGGCCTGTTTTCTGTGATTACGTTCGGCCCGCTTCCGACGGCGGGACCTTTACACAATCGCGCAGTAAAAATTGCAGAATGCGGCCGCGGTTGGCCGAGGAAAGGTTTTCCGTCTACGAGTCGAACACGTTCTCCGTCGATGATGATCGTACATCACGGGCGTTCTCCTGACTGCCCGCCTGGCTGGCTGCCTTCGTTTCCAGAACTCCACACTTCGGGATACCCGCTTCTGTTGCCCATGGCGTGAGTAGGCTCATCTCAGATCCGGAGGTGGTTTGTCTTACGTTGTGTAACGCCTCTACGTCGGCATGTATTACCTGTTGGGTGCGAGGGGCGGCTGGCGGGCTCGGTTATGACTCGGAACTGGAGAGTTGTGGGCAGCCCGAGGCCGGGTATCTTTGCCACAACTCAAAACAAATGTTGCAAGAATGCGGAAATTGGCTGCGCCGCTAAAATCACAACCAGCTTCACCATCCGGTCTGTTTGTTGTACTTTGGGAAGGTGTCATTTTCTGCCTTGTCATCATTCTTATCCTGGCGTGTGTGTGTGTGTGTGTGTGTGTATATATGTGTGTGTGTGTATGTGTGTGTGTATGTGTGCGTGTGTGTGTGTGTGCTCGCGCGCTATTGAACTATCATCTTAAACAAATAAAAAGAAAATATATATTTAACCTTTAAGTACAGTACTGTATATGTTAGTGTTGTTTGTGTATATATATATATATATATATATATATATATATATATATATATCTTTCATCTATCTATTATTTATCTGTATCTATTTCTACCATATACTTCTCCTACGGATATTAGTTCTAGCGTTACCTGTGTAATATTTTTCTTACTCGTTTCACCTACACTACAATTTCAGTTCTATTTACTAGTCCTTATCCCAGAAAGCCTTTTACTGACCTTCGATTCTGCTCTCTGCCCTTCCACAAACGTAAAGTGTTTATTACATGTGTTGAAACATTTCAGTTCAAATTGGTTTGATGAACTAGTTCACTGAGGGCTTAGAAAATATATGGCTACCTTAAAATCGTACATCGGCTTAATGCCGCTTTACCATTTTTTTTTTTGGTTAACAGTTATTTCGGTTTTACTTTTAATGTCTATGACATCTGGACATATTCTTTCATATACAAATCCGCGTATTATTGTGACATGATTATGGTAATTACACGAACGCGCCACAAGGGATTAACTAGAAGCCAAAGTTTAATTATCAGTGGAAAAGTTCATTGTTTGGTTGGTGTATTTTTAAAGACCTGCGCCACTTGCTGTTGTTAAATGTTGCATTTTAGTTTAAGACCGTGGTAATTTCATAGACTAAGCGGCGTCATTTACATGGTGGTAATTTCATAGACTAAGCGGCATCATTTACATGGTGGTAATTTCATAGACTAAGCGGCGTCATTTACATGGTGGTAATTTCATAGACTAAGCGGCGTCATTTACATGGTGGTAACTTTATAGACTAAGCGGCGTCATTTACATGGTGGTAATTTCATAGACTAAGCGGCGTCATTTACATGGTGGTAATTTTATAGACTAAGCGGCGTCATTTACATGGTGGTAATTTCATAGACTAAGCGGCGTCATTTACATGGTGGTAATTTTATAGACTAAGTGGCGTCATTTACATGGTGGTAATTTCATAGACTAAGCGGCGTCATTTACATGGTGGTAATTTCATAGACTAAGCGGCGTCATTTACATGGTGGTAATTTCATAGACTAAGCGGCGTCATTTACATGGTGGTAATTTCATAGACTAAGCGGCGTCATTTACATGGTGGTAATTTTATAGACTAAGCGGCGTCATTTACATGGTGGTAATTTCATAGACTAAGCGGCGTCATTTACATGGTGGTAATTTTATAGACTAAGCGGGGTCATTTACATGGTGGTAATTTTATAGACTAAGTGGCGTCATTTACATGGTGGTAATTTCATAGACTAAGCGGCGTCATTTACATGGTGGTAATTTCATAGACTAAGCGGCGTCATTTACATGGTGGTAATTTATAGACTAAGCGGCGTCATTTACGTGGTGGTAATTTCATAGACTAAGCGGCGTCATTTACATGGTGGTAATTTTATAGACTAAGTGGCGTCATTTACATGGTGGTAATTTCATAGACTAAGCGGCGTCATTTACATGGTGGTAATTTTATAGACTAAGCGGGGTCATTTACATTTATGATGTTAACACAGGCACAAGTCCTGTTACCCGAACGTGTTAACACTTGAATGACCTTCACCCCTTTCCAGCTACCCCATTTATTCAGTACGGCACACTATTTATCATCACCCGGCTATGTGGTAATTACCTCTGAACCCATCGCCTGCTCGGCTTCCATCCATTCATTTACTTTGTTGTTGTTGTTGTTGTTGTTGTTGTATTTCTGACCATTTGTATCGTTGCCTTCTTGGGGAGAAGCCCCGGATATTGGCCATTGGTATCTGTATCCAGAATGCCGCTTTGAAGTCAGTTACAGATGTAAGCGTGGTGCGAGTGGCCAAGCGTGGCCATTTAGTAAACTGTGGAACAGATGTAAATGTCAGCCACTTGAACCGGGCAGTTGGTGGTGGGGGGGGGGGACACGTACAGCGTGGCAGTATTATGGCAGCGACCAAGGTACAGATAGATCAGAGATGTCCGCGTCTGTACACAGTTAAACCTACCATATGAAACCAGCAGTTGGAGCACCTCAGCTGGTGTTTAAAAACAAGGTGGTCTTTTCAAGGGGGTTTTGCCGTCAAGAACTAAACGGTGTCAAGTGACTGACAGTTGAAGCAAACAACTTTTTAGTTTTGTATAATTATTTTATGGTATACTTTTCATTCAACCCAATGGGATTATAGCTGTGGCTACCCACCCTTGTGTTGTACTTTCCATATATGACTCAAAAGCACTCAGTAAATATTAACATTATTCCTCCATCTGATGGTAATTTCTGATTACGCGTGACCTTTTACCTGTATATACATGTACAGATTTTTAGTGTAATATTATAATTGATTTAGTATATAAACGATGAGCTGTACAAAGACCTTAGTTCAAACTAGGGTTGCAAAACAATAATGATTTTTGTTTTTAAATGTAAATTTGTTTTAAAAATGAATTTTTTTTTAAAACGCAGTAGTCAAATATTTCTTCTGGTACGTATTCAGCATGAGATAAGTATCAATAACGAACCTATGTGAATGTTCATCTTATTTATCCATTCTGGTTAAACACCAGGTACTTAATAATTGACTCAATTATCCCCTAAATGCATACAAAAGATGTTATGTCACATGTTAGATCATGCTAAATTCATCCATTTACCACATTGAAGCAGAGTGGCTTTTCATGACATCTTCAATGGTATTGATCTTCCAAGATCATCTCAACCACTGAACTGAGTCACTTGTTAGACAACATAGTGTTGAAATCTAATTGCAATTCAATTATAAATATGTGTAAAAATAATTAACCGGGATGATGATTGATGTTTTACGGCCACTTTTGTGCACAAGGTAGGCTCTTCCAGTATGTTTCAGATCACTATGCATGCAAGATCTTGTTTCATACATTCAAATTACTGAGTGAAACAGCACCACTTTATCTAAACCATCTGATCCACAATTAGTTACCAGTGAGACTCCTGAGATTCTTCTTTACCTTTGAAGATGCTAAAAAGCCACATTGAAATGTATATGGAGGCATCCTTCCCAGCATCAGCTCCCAATGTGTAGAATAATTTTTTAAGGTTCTTAAAACCCAATTATTTAAGTTAGCTTATTTATAATATCTAAATTATTAATGTATAAAAATTAAAATGTGTTCGTGCTGTGAGAGATAATGAGCAGCCAATACTCTTGTTTTCAGTGTAAAGCCCCTCTGAGCAACTTAAGTTGACTAAGACATTATATAAAATATTATTATTGTCGTACAGATATTTTTTTAATGTACGATTTAAATCGAATTTGAATCAAACATATCTGGAAGCTATATTTTTATTATATCCAAGTGCCGAGTATTATGTAGTAATATTTGTATATATAATCGGCAAAAATTCCTAACTTGTTTGTAGCCCATCTTGCCATGAGGGGTTATAGATTATTATATCTGATCTCAGCTTATTTATTTGTCTGTGATGTTTTATTCAATACAGGATCCAGAAACTCGTTTTTAAATTGTTCTGAACTGATTATGAATTTGAATACTTTTTAAGTGCTTCATCTAACTAACTTGTTTCAGCAGCCAATACTCTTGCTTTATAATCATTCTTTCTCTCCTCTCTCTCTCTCTCTCTCTCTCTCTCTCTCTGATAATTTATTTAATATGAAATGATGGCTGTTCAGTGCCAGCTTCAGGCCCGAAAGATAAGAATAAATAATGGTCTTACAGATAGGCGGTCTCTTTAGGCAGGTGGTCCTGGTGATGGGTTTCTCTGTACTTCTGATTAACGGAAGATATAGCACTCATCACTCACCTGATGGAAACACAGATGCTGATTGTCTTTGGCTGGCCAAGTAGCATCTTGGACATGGTGGGTGGGGAGCAGGCGGGGAGGGGGGGGGTGTTCTCAGGGACTCACACTGATACCGGATGAATAAACCAGTTGTGTAGATTGGTTAGTTGTACCTTAGCTGAGATGTTTTGTAAAGCCATTCACCTGTTGACCTTGGATAGTGAAATGTCTGGTGTAAACACTGATTGACAAGGAATGTGGCTCCCCTGGTGATTGAATAGCCAGGACTTTAATAATTAAGCCGCTGATTAAAGGCCCACGTAAAGTCACTCCCGACTGACTCTCTGAGAGATGTATTTCAATTCCAGTAAATTATAATTAATAGGAATAATATTAACTGTTCGTATTTTTCATGAAGTGTCAGGTATAAATATAGAAATTAAACTGAAAATATCTTCATAATACTTAACTCTGCTTATATAATGGAATGTATATATATGCTAAGCAAATTAATGGTTAATAATAATAATAATAATAATAACAAAACACTGTCTAAGACAACATACAGGAATACATTGTACATTTTATTATTTGTTTATATTTTGTCTTGTGAGTTCTCCTCAGCAAGGAAATCTGTGTTGTATAATCCCTAATATTCCCTTGTGTGTGTGTGTGTGTGTGTGTGTGAGGGAGGAAGTGTGATGGAGATCAATGTAGTTAAGTGAACTCCGGCCATACAGATGTTCTGGTTATCTCTATCTGTGATCAATGATCTAATGTCATTAGTAGATCTCTGATCTCTTCTCTCCACTGATCTAGATCACTAACTTTAGCCCTCTGAAGTTTTATCTGATATAAAGTGGTCTCCTATCGGTGGCTCCCTCTAGAGGTGTAAGTGACCTATAAATGAAGTTAATTTACGTCTTTAAGCGCTCTAAAGCTTGCTTAATTTAATGCTGTTAGTGAAATTGATGTATCTCTCTCTCTCTCTTTCGGAGAGAGAGTTTGTTACACCATAGAAAATTCCTTAGTTGTATCTTACATTAGCTAAAATACGTATGACTTTCTTCGTTCCATTTCAGTCCTTTTGCAACCATGACAATCAGTAAGTCAAAAGATGATGGTAAACAGTATAACCCATCCAAGACTAAATACCACCCAATAGAAGATGCTTGCTGGAAAAACAATGAGAAGTAAGTCGCTTCTGTTATGTAAAATGGGAAGTCAATTGTTGAGTTAAAAATCTTGAAATGAATGAAGGTTGTTTTGGAAATCTTCCCAGTTTTATAATAAAAGAAAATGTTATTGAAGGCGAATAGAAGCTAACTAGCTATGTCGGTAGTATTTCTGTGTTTTGATGAGAGTTGATACAAGCAAATGTTTACGCAGTACACGTGTTGAGCATCCTTCACTAAACAGCTTATTTATAGAGATAACATTAAATAATGTTAGCTTTTAGAAAGATTTGGCTAATTTTCTGGCATTTTTTGTATTAATGTAAATGATTTTGACCACACACACACACACACCACAGCCAATCAGCCAGTCAAACACACATAAACATTCATCTTCGCATATGTATGTTAGTACAGGCTGACAGCCAGGCGCTCAGTCAAACTGATTGGATGGACACACACACACACACACACACACACACACAAGCCCCGGGTATGTTTTCCAATTTTAAATGCCTTCCATTAATGATCTGGCACCGTCTTTAAAACCATCTGCTTTTAGCCAAACACACAACACTTGGGCCATGTTAAGCGTGTTTTGGCCTCCTGATGCCAGGATGAAAACATTTAAAACGACCAATAATGGTATTTGTATGCGGAGATTTGCACTAATGGACCTTTGATCCCCTGGTGAACATCGCAAGGCCTGTTAGTAATCAGAGCAACGTGTTATTTGGTTTCTTTTAGAGCGGCTTCCCTGTTATGTAGTGTTGTTGACTTGACCATCAACAGGAAGTTAGTCAGATGAAGTAACAAGTGGCAGATGTTGTCCTTTGCGAAAGACAGTACAAGTTTCAGTTGGGTTTTTTGTTCTTTTTTATTAATGGGATGAAGGTTTTTCATCCATTCGCTTCTCAGATGGTCGGGTGTCCGACATTTGCCACATTTCTCTATTGCAGTAATGTGATCGGATCACACTCATTGTATGTGTTTCTGAAATATTCTCGACTCCGCGATGCCTTAAAAGAATGTTGATTCGTTGATCCCTCTTGTGCGAATACATTTCTTTCTTCCCTTTTCAGATGTGAATTTACTTACGAAAAACTCTCTTGTGGTATAAATGTTATTCAGTCTGTTATGTTATAAAATCTGCTGAATCTCATAATTGGGGCTTCAACCTGTGGGATAGTTAATCTAGTTATAAAACAATGTATTATACAATGTTTGTGTGTGGGGGTGGGGTGGGATGGTGGTGTTATTTTCCCATTTCTGGAGCGCTATAATGTAGCGAGTTGCCCCCTTAATTCCAGACCCTGTATTCTTCCGAGACTGGCCCTGACCACAATCAAACAAGAAGGGACAAAAATCCCAGAGGTGTTTGAAACCTGTCATTGAGTTGATAACTTGTTCCCAAAGTGAAATGTATCAGAAAACACAAAAAAGTTACCTGGTGATAAGTCAGTGTTAATAATTATGAAGCGTATAAACGATCTGTTATGTTGCTGAAGGCAATCGATTTATCTATTTTTCAGGTCATGTGTACGTGTTATTGTTAGATATTTGTGGTTGTTTTAATCATTCTCTGTATAGCCTTTTGTGTTTGATATCTTTCATTGGTCTGTTATTTATAGTGCGCCTGATCGGTTCCATATTATTGTCTTTAGTTAGTCATTTTCCGTCGTTTAGCGATGATCGGTGACTAGACGCCTAATCTCTGTCTCTATTTGCCCGAGGTCGTCCCATGGTTTACCTGTTGTTGTAACCGTCATGATAGTAGATCCAACCTTTCTGTGATGAGAAGTCTATCAGTTCTGTGTAACACAAGATTAGCAGTGAAAAACAAGTTCTATAAGCTCTAAGTGTTAGTGCGCCTTTAGCCGGAGATCCATCCAAATTGATGGGAAAAATTCATTTGTACAACTGAATAGGGATGAACGGTGGATGTTTCTGACTGTCTCCTTTTTACTTAACATTCCTGTTTGTGTATTCCCTTTCACTTCTCTTTCCAGGGTACCATATCTGGCAGTTGCAAAGACATTTGAAGCGATTGAAAGCATTTCCGCCAGGTTGATATATATTTAAATTTTTATACCGATGTTAATTTTCATTTAAGCAGCTCTGCGTTACTTGTTTTAGTTCTACGATCAAATGAGCAAATTTTTAGTGAATGCATTTCGGGTTTTGTTCTAGGTTGAAGATGATTGAAATCTTGTCGAATTTCTTCCGATCTGTGCTGGTGCTAACACCTGATGATTTGACCTATTGCGTTTATATGTGTCTCAACAAGGTGGCGCCATCTTATGAAGGTCTGGAGTTAGGAATCGGTGAAAATCTTCTGATGAAGACCATAGCTCAGGCAACTGGTGATTACATTATGATTAATGTTGCTAAAATTCTCTTGGTTAAAGTTTGAACGTTATGATTCTTATCACTAACAGTTGGGATAACAACAATAGCAAAATATCTACGTCTCTATGTTTTATGTTATGACATTGGCCGTCTATGAAGAATATTAAATATAAGAACACACATGGGTAGCACATTTTATTATTATTAATGTTTAGGTTTCATATACAGGTCTGTGTATGCATAGATTTATGGGGGGGGGGGTTTAGATTTATGAATGTTTTGGTTTATGTAAGTTTGGGTTCTATATATTTAGGTTTGTGTATTTGGGTCTTGAACACACATGCACACACACACACACACACACACACACACACATGGTACAGCTATTTCATGGCAGTTTTCAATAAGTTGACTTTAACATGTTTAACAACGCATTTTTAATTTGATGAATATCTAAAATATTTTTCTAGAGTATTTTTGTGCAATCTTAATGTGCTTTGCTGCAAAAATTTCAATTTTCTAGTTGAAGGTAAGAAGTAACAGTTGCTAAATGTTTGCTTATACAGGGTTCCCGTGCTTCTTGGAAACCTGAAAAGTAATAAATTTATTTTCATGAAATATCCCGGAAAAATATTGCCTGTGAAAAAATGCAGTTAGAACAACAAAATAACAAACATACATAGTCTTCATATCCCATGTTAGTTAAAATTTGAATAAAAGTGGGTGGATCAGACAGCTAGAAGAGGTGAGGAGGAGGCTGTACTATAAAAATGTCAATATTCAATCATATATTGAATAAATATAGTATGCTTTTTGCACATATCTTGATTTATTACCTTTAAATCTTATATACTTTGTCCTGGAAAATGGTAATTTTGTCCCAGAAAACTCCTGGAAATGTCCTGGAAAATAATATTTCCTTTGCTATGGGAACCATAACATGGCCATTAAAACAATTTATAATTATTAATTGTGCACAGATCGCACAGAGGATCTTGGAAAGAATATGTGTAGCTGGAGATGATGTTTTCTGTTCAAATGTTTGAACTGTTTCTTATTAATTGCCTTAGAGTAGATTTATTTAGTTATTTCTATATATGCAACAAACAGTAGACGCAGAATGTTAAGATAAACTTAATTACTGGGAGGTTTATTTTGATAATTCTGTTTTAAAAGGTCGCTCATTAGAGAAGGTGAAGGAGGATGCTCAGCAAAGAGGTGACCTAGGTCTCGTTGCTGAAGTAAGTATTACAACAGAACACATCTGAACCTGTATCTAGATCATGCACAGCTTAGGGATAAAAGAATGTGTTTTGACTAAAGATTATTATCGGTGACAGTTATTGACGTTACTGTTTTTGTGGATGTTATTTTTACAGCGAGGACATGTTATTGTTTAAGAATTATTAATTTTTATCTGGCTTTGTTTTCTCTTGTAGATGAGTAGAAGTAATCAAAGGACTATGTTTACGCCACAGAAACTGACCGTCCGAGGTGTGTTCACCAAACTAAAAGAAATAGCAACAATGTCTGGCAATGCAGTAAGTCATATTTTAAAGAACAGTTAAAGGAGCAGTTCATCCTCAGATAATATGACTTAAATATGGAATGCTTATAAAAGTAAAACCAAATTCCCCAATAATAATCAATAACTGTACCTGATATCATAGGTACAGTCTGGCCCCGTTATAATGCGGTCGTTGGGGTCCACAACCCATCGACTGTGTTATAGGTGGACCGTGAAGCGAGACAGGGTCACTATCAGGGTGGTCGATAATAGGGAGTCCATTTATTCACCTCATTTTACACCATCCTTGAAGATTACATACAACTGTTTATTCCCAGTAATTGTTTAATTATTTGTTGACTTAAACATAAATGTTACCTCAGTGTTTGTGTAGAAAAGTAAAGATTTCTGTGCGAAATTGTGCAAAAGTACCAGCCATCTTGGATTGGCGATATTCATCCACCAGAAATAGTGCATGTTTTACTGATGAAGATAGCAACTCTGTGAACCAATAAATGAACGTTTATAAGTCCATGCATGGAAATAAACATTTATGAAAATGTATTTGTTTGTGTAACTGCTTTTGTAATGAGAGTATCATATTTTATTGAACAATTTAAAAAAACATAATTTTATAGAACACACATTTACAGAAGGTTGTCTGTTAGTTTTTTCTGTTTCAAGTTGTCATGGAATGTTTTATTGGTCCATTGAAGTAAGCCATACAGTTGGAGGATCTTGACAGGATCTATATCATGGGATTCAAAATATTGCATTTTGCATAAAAATGCTCTGTTGTGGATTCCACGATTTGGGGCCCAAGATTTGACCGTGGTATGTCTGATTTTGTGTTATAATGGACTGCTATATAATGGGGGCCAACTGTATAAGTAAGTTATCCAAATTGCTGGAGGGCTGCCATTACGCTTCACCTGATGTCAGATTTGAGGGCGTGAAGGAGAAATGTCACATGCTCTGACATCTGGTCAAATAGCTTGTATCAAGTGATGTCAGTATTCTGAGGTTTCTGGTCTAGCTTCAAAATGATGGCATGCACAGACAAGTAATAATCGAATTAACAGCACTTTATTATTTAAATGGATTATTTAATATGTGGTTGATCGTGTTCATATTTTGACATTAATTATGATATTTCTAACCATGATTGTTTGCATTTATGTTTGATGTGGTCGCCACTAATGCATAATATATGTGATTAGGTACATTTTAAGTCTGAACTTATATTATAATAATTATGATTTATAAATCCAAATATAATATCTCGTCATCATCTTTATATTTTTTAAAGATTTAAATGGCTAATTTTTACTTCTTGTTTAGGTAACTTCTAAGAAGATTGATAAAATCAAAGCGATGTTTGTTGCTTGTCGTCAGTCAGAGGCCCGTTATTTGATACGTTCTCTCGGTGGCAAGCTAAGGATTGGTTTGGCAGAACAGTCCGTGTTGCATGCATTAGGCCAGGCCGTATATTTGACCCCTCCCACACAAGGTGTGTGTGTGTGTGTGTGTGTGTGTGTGTGTGATCAAATGTATCAAGCTGTACATCCATCATTCTGAAGTTCAGAAAAAAGTGCCTCTTAATACTGTATTATAATATTTATATCAGGGAAATGAAATATAAATATGGAAGATGCAGTCATAATATTTTATATACATAACATGTTGAATTTACTTTATGATAAGATTTAACCCTTACTTTTTGTAGTTACGTAGTTGTGCATGGTTTTATATTTGAAACTCACCTTTTTATCCTTATTATTGTTATTATTATTATTATTAATACAAACTATTTATTTTGGAATAACAGAGTATCCACCAAAGATTATTGATGCAGGTAAAGGCCTATCTTCTGAAACGGTGAAGAAGAATATTGAAGAAGTGTCACTGATTATCAAAACAACATATTGGTATGTGTAATGAGCTGTCTGTTATATCTATTGGCTAACTAATGAAACTAGACTACATTGTATTGCTGTGAATTATCTCAGGTTAGCTTTGTGTTCCCTGTATGTTGTAGAACCCAGCTGTTGTGAACTTGTTCAAATAAGTCACAGGATCAAGCTCTAGAGACATATTTACAAAATTCATTATCTTAAGATGATGTTTACTTGTATGTTTACAATGCAAACAATTTATGCATGTAAACTTTACATGGATAAATTGTAACCCTGTGTTAAAAATTAAAACAATTAGTTGAATTTGATTTTCTAAGAATGTTTGTGGAATGAAGTTCCTGAAATTTGATTACCATTTGAATGCTGAAGTATGGCTGTTATTATATCAGTAAACAATTTAAAATGTCAGGTACAGAAATTGCTTGCTTCAGATTATGTGTGTGTGTGTGTGTGTGTGTGTGTTTGAGGGAGAGGATTTTGACATTAGTTGAAGATGTCTGTAGAAAAAACATGAAATATTACCAAGCATAGACCCAAAATTATGTTTTACTAAGTTTTTTCAGCGAAGGAATACAAGTTTTATCTTAATTTTTCAGACTGTATACTCCATGTATCTCAAATACCATGTTTAACAGGCTACAGCTACTTTTACGATTGTTTAATTTGATTTATATTATTTCTTAATGAATCCAATTCTTTATTTAATAAATATGAAAACAATCTGACTTCCACTTAAAAACCATTACATTTAATTGTATTCGTGGTACCATTATGGATGAGCTGGCCTGAAACGGGAAGAGGCAGATGACCACCAGAGAATATCACAGAAAATATTGAATAATGTATTAGACATTAGGCTCGAAGGAGATGACCCAGACACCTTCCCATTGGGAAACAGCAACTAATAAACCCTGGTGTTAAGTTATATTTAATGACGTAAAAATACACCTGAATATATTATATAACATCATTTACAGAATAATTTTAAGATCGATCTTCTTAGAGATGCAGTATGGCTGTACTATTCACAAAATCTCTAATTATGTGTAAACCTGTTTTTTTTTTTAATATATAAAATATAATATCGCTTCATATCATCATTACTATCATTTAAAGATATACATATTTAACTATAGTAATAATTTATCAGTTTTAGCCATTGCTTTTTTGGTGTGTGTGTGTGTGTGTGTGTGTGTAAAAACACATTTTTGAGTGTTACTACTATTGTCACTGATATAAATATAATCATTATTTATTTTATTTTTTCTCACAGTGAGTGTCCAAATTTTGATGCAATAATTCCAGTATTACTAAAGGAAGATGTTCATGATTTACCTAAACACTGTAAACTGACACCAGGTAAGATGCTACTGTGTTAGTCATTATAAAGATTTCCGGTGTATGTATAGCATAGGTGCTAATGTTTACCATTTTAAATAGATAATAATAATATCCAACATGTAAGAAGATTACTCTAAAACTCTTTATAAAGGAAAGTTTGTGAAGACTGAAAAATGGTGATCATGCTGAATGGGGACACTGATCGAGTGGGGACACTGATTGAATGGGGACACTGATTGAATGGGGACACTGATTGAATGGGGACACTGATTCGTCATGATTAAAAAAATTAAAATAAATGCCGAATCAGATATTTGAAACTGAATTTCGCTTTTCAAATAGAAATTCAGTGTTTGCAAAAGGATCCATGTGTTCTCAGTATTTAAAGCATTTCTTTGTTGGCCAATACCGTTTCTGATTGATTCTAATAACAATGACTTTTTTACATTAATAATTATTCTATCACCAGCAAGTTATACATAAAATATCCATTTTGTGGTTAAAAATGTTTGTGTTTACTCGGATCACTTTCAGATGGCCACCAAGTGGCTAATTAATTATACAGCAGAATATGTATGCTTGCTAAATTTTGGCACACAGTGAGTGGTGGCATTGCATAACCGAGCAAAACTATATCCAAAAAATACATGTTGATGAAGTCAGTACACAACTTGCCATGTTAAAATGGTCAAAAATAAATATTCACGAGCATGCCTTATTATGGCACTCGATTAAAATGTCCGGATATTATAATGTTTTTAGCGTTTAATAAAATTATAGTTCTAATAAACTTAATATATAAAATGATTATAATTAATCTTCCCGAGTTTTAATAAGGAATGATATATTTCAGTGTTAGATGAAAATTTACAAAGCATCATTTTAAGTGTCAGAACACAAGATTGTATAGGTCATTATTACAGAAGTAGTCAGTCTGTCAGTCAAGAGCATTATTATTACAGCACACCAATCACGGTTATACAATATTCTGCCTCCAGAAATAGGGGCGCCTCCGTGGTCTGGTGGTAGCGTGCTGGACCACAGATCCCCAACACTCGTGTTCGAATCTCGGTGTGGGCTTATCTGAAGGTTGTTTCACCTTTGGTTTCACTTTATTACCTTTGGAGGTCGCTCGGCCCATTTAGCCTATCGTGTGCATAAAAGTGGCCGTAAAACATCAATCATCACCATCCTCTGCCTCCGTCATGAACTAACCCAGTGATAGATCCATGACGATTAGGAATATTAGGTGTCTGCCAATTCCAGATACAGTTACTTATCCTCTTCATCCCCATTGGGACATAAGGCTACAACAACAATGTCAATTATTGTTGTATTTTCCATAATGGACTCGTTTTTATGGGGTGGGGTTATTAGCCCCACACCCAGCCTGGGGGACCAGGTGCTGGGTTTCACCTGGTCCCTCCTCTGAGACCTGCCTGGCTTGGTTAAACCTGTGAGGGGCTTAAGCCCCTGCCGGGATAGCTTCTAGAGTCATTGAGACACACAAGCTCTCTCACCATCAGCAAGGTACCAGGACAAAGGGGTTTCAGAAACTGTACTTCAGAGATTTTGTTAAAATGTCATAGGGAGACCAAGATATGTCGCTATACTAACTGCAACTGTAAATTTAAACCTAACAGTAACCTTGAAGTTCCACAATTTTAGGCATGCTGGAATCCAGTGGACACCATGTTTTTATATTCATCCCATTGACTTGTCTAAGATTTGTATGAAGGTGTACACAAATTTTGTAAACTGTGCGATATAACTCAAGTACCACAATATGTTACAGTAAACGTTTCTTGTAGACACTGAATATACATCTTGGAAATTTCTTTTTAATGAATTTATTTTCTCTGGCATAATGTATCCGATGTTTCCATAGAGCATTGAAGGAATGAGATGTCACTTCGGGGTTCTTGACTGTTCTGCATTTATAAAACACTATTAATTACCAATTAAGATTCCGTATGCTGAACTGTAATTGTTCTTTGATCAAGGACTTGATAATTGAGCATTTTGATTGATTTTGTTTTGGTCATAATTATTTTAAAAGGTGTTTCTCCATTACTTCTTTTGTTTTTAATCTGTTTTGTTGTTTCATTCCCATTTAACAATTCCTATCAGACATGTGGTCAATTCCATTTTGTCAATTCCAATTCCACTCAATTCCATTTGGTCAATTCCAAATCTACATCAAATTTCAATTCAATTCCAAATTTATCAATTCCAATTCCATTTTTTACCATGAATAGGTACTCTGAATACCTACTCCAAGTACCTACTAGGAATACTTACCCTGAGTAGTTTATGTTCCAAGTAAGATTGTCATGGAAGAAGTAAAAAAATAAATGGTAAATTAATTTGTGGATTAAATTGTTTTGTAGCAAACTTCAAGTCCAATTTCTAATTTATTAAATCCAATTCCACTTTTAAAAAACCAATTCCAGAATTGGAATTGACTATCAATTCCGGAACTGAATTGACCCCCCCCCCCCCATGTCTGATACTTATATTAGGGAGGGCTTCACAAGTCACAACTATACATTTCTTTTTGACATATGGGTCATCCTGTGAAACTGGTGTTTTTGTTACAACCAA
The DNA here is from genome assembly GCA_025642065.1 of Paralvinella palmiformis. NCBI lineage: Eukaryota > Metazoa > Annelida > Polychaeta > Terebellida > Alvinellidae > Paralvinella > Paralvinella palmiformis. The sequence continues at coordinate 1,514,065 of JAODUP010000127.1, read as the reverse complement.
CACTTTGCTAGATTATTACAAAATAGTTCATGTTAATACCAACCATATATAACCTATACATACACCTCAGACAGACTGGAAAAATGTTATAGCCTAGGACTGACAAAAAAAATTTATTCACATTTCTCCTAAAAAATAATCTGACAAAATGAGGCGAAAATTGGGAGCTGATAAATTGCCTGTTGTATAGAACTGTTTCCTCATGTAAATATTAATCAAAATTGTCTAGAACTTTAATTTAAATAATGTTTTGGTGGTTGTTATTTTATTTATGTACCTGGTATATTTTTTGTTTGTGATGCAGTTATTCAGGTTTTCACTGAAGTTTTGTACATAATGCATCATGTCCACTACAGTTACATTTGGAGTCAATGGAATTTTGGCAATACAACATCACGACAGTATATTTTATGATAATTAGCTTTATGGTGAAGTCAGTTAGATAATTTGAAAATTTCAGATATTAATGTTGCTCCTGTTCGTATATTCTTAGTGTTTGCATTTTAAAGGCATAGTTAGTGGCATCCTTTTGCTTCCAGTTTGGTGTCCATGTTATATCTATGGATGTATATAGCAAAATAGAAGTGTTCAATCTGAAGAAAAAAACTGCTTTTGTCTTTGCTATTAGTGATTCTGAACATATACTCAACATGGAAAGAAACTCACGAAAAAACAAGGGAGTTACTACATTTTGAATTTTAGCCCCATTGTCACTTCTTTCATAGAATGACCTATATGGGAATGAAATAACTCTTCATTTTCACTTTTCACACAAATAGGTTGGACAGTTCAGTCCTAACGCTATACCTAACACTAACTTAGGAAAGTCTAACTACTTGAAAAGTTTCCTTCTTGTTGCCATAAAAACATAACGGGTATGTTATAGATAAAAAATATTTCAGATTTTTTTAAAATGGAAACTAATTTAAAACAAACTATCCCATTGCTGAAATGGAAAATGGAATCTGAAATAGTGTTTGCTTATTTTCAAACACAAAATATGGCATTTTAAAGGGATTTTGTTTCCTTGTAATCGAATGGAATTGTGAAATGTAGCCAGGGGGAAATTAGAGTCACATTGTCAAATCAAGCTGTATTGCACTATGACTACATTATGATCACAGTCCATATTAATATATTACTGATAAGATAAACCGCATAATTAAATAACAGCTTCAAATCTGTACTCTTCTTAGATCCTGTATATCAACGAGCAAATTTTTGAAAGTTTATGAAAATTTAGACCCGAAATTGAAATGCATTTTATCATGAAAGTATGCATGGAAGCAGCTATTTTGGAGCCACTGGAAACGGTGACAAAGTGAAATTATCCTTTAATACCTTGATGTTACCCAAAGAGTTTTTACAAAATCAACATGCAACAATGTTTTAATTAACACATTGATAACTGAAATATGACTATGGCCGTGGTGAAGCTTATTATAATGATATACTGTATTTTGATACATAATCAGCATTGTCGTGAAAAGAAAAGTGAATGGCTGCATCAACCAGAAACATCTCGTCTTACTATCTGGACATGATTGTATGATGATGCATCTGTTTTCATCAATATTATGGGTTTCAGTCACTTTGTGGCTATAATGTTATGGCTGATTTCGTACAAAAATTCAAGATGTTTGAGTTTTAAGGCTCAACATTTTATATAGAAATATTGAATTGTAAAGAATCACGTAAAGAGTTTTAATTATACTGCTGTATTTTAGTAAAGAATTCAACTGATCAGTATTTTGGCGCCTACATGGTCTAGCAGAAGCGTGTTGGACCACAGATCACTACCACCTGTGATCGAATCCCAGCGTGGGCATATCTGAAGGTTGTTTCGTCTTTCACTTCGTCTCATTACCTTTGGAGGTCACTCTGCCCATTTAGCCTACCTTGTGCACAAAAGTGGCCGTAAAACATTAATCATCATCATCAACTGATCAGTATTGCTCAGAATTAACATGTATTAGTAAACATAATGACCCAAATAGGTCACAAACCGTTGACCCTTGATTTTAGATTTAATTACCCCACCAAAGGAAGTTTGCACCATAATTTTGCATGTATACTATGACTATGACAGAATTAACTTAGTTTGTCACATTTTGCAGGGATACCACTGAAGCCCATGTTAGCACATCCAACTAAAGGTGTACATGAAGTTCTGCAAAGGTTTGAGGACTCTGCCTTTACCTGTGAATATAAATATGATGGCGAGAGAGCTCAGGTGTGTATATGTCATGTAGATAATGTTTAGTTTGTTAATCTGGGTGCAGTAAAAGCTATCTTAATCAACTAGTTTGGATCAGAAAATGTTATTCTGAAAAAGGGTAGTCTTCTTTGGTAAGTTCTACCAGTGTTGGGACATATGCCTCACTAAGGTATTCAATTAATGGGTGCATTTACTTCATGGATTTCCTTGACTTTGTTTAATCACTAAAGTAACAACTTGTATGAGTAATGGATACTTCAATCTCAACCCCAAATCTTGCTATCTGTAGCTGAAGCAGGCTTATAGTTATATAGTAGGACTGAGGGACAGCTTTTTGTGTTTATTTTAGTGGTTTTTAAAGATATTTAAGCTACTACTATCAGTTCTTTGAAACGACAGAATAAAACTTGTTTGATATCAGAAAGTTCCAATTCGAAATGTCATCACATTACGGTAGGTCCTGGCCATTAAGCCAAGACTTTCTGTCAACATTTTGACCCTTATTTAGGGGGGTCGGCTTAATGGCCGGTGCTATTTCAGTGTCATCCGGTCATCGGGAGAAAAAAATTCAATGTGTTAACAGCCATCTAGATCTAGACTAGATCTAGTTGATACAAATGGACATCAATCATTATTTTGATTTAAACTTATGCAGTCATGGAGTGAAAATAGAAGTGAAACAAGTTGATGATAATTATACATGGCTTTATAATGAAAATCAATATTTATATGTAGAATTATCTGATTTTTGTAATTATGGATAAATGTTGTTGGACTCAGTAGCACATTTCACGACTTTCAATTTGAAGCCAGTGTCAATTCAAAGCCAGTGTCGGTAACGAGACAACTTGTACCCAAGTCAAGACATTTTATACCCAAGAGCGTCGTATCTCATTCGTTTGGCGTCATAGACATTGGTGCCCCCATATAGGGTCTAGACTGTAGATCTATATGTAACTTGTTGAAGTTTGCAGTAGAGACCCCTGGCTGTTAACTCTATATATTTGTATGGGCATATTTATACTAATAACGGGATAATTACTGATTATTTTTTTTTCAATAGAGAGTTAGTTACTAACTGAGACTACATATACCGGTAATTTACATTGTCTCGGTTATTGCCACGTGAGTGACCAAATCGTACCATCAAAGGCTCAGTAGTAATTGACAATATGTCTAATTATGTCATTGACTTCTTATGCGGTTCATTGAATGTTTAATCACGCCATTAATTTAAGTGTGAGATCCCATGCATGCGCTAAAAGTTTGTGTAAACAATCGTTATCATTTGCCTTGATCTATTGACAGTATACGAAACACATTGGTACGAATAACGAATTATCAAAACAAAATTATTTCCTGCATTCAAAACCTCACCTGGAAATACTGCAGAGAAAAGTTCAGATTTTTAGGTCGGCTTAATGCACTACCATAAATCGTGATATTTAGGCCTAAAATACTACCTCGGCTTAATGACCGGGACCTACGGTATTTAAATGATCTAACATGGCAATGTTCTAATTTATGTGTCAGTATAGTATATAATATATCAGTTCAGAAAGTCACTGATGCTAACAGAAACTCATAATTGTTATATTTAAAAAAAACATTCTGGGAGTTAAATGGCAGATTTATGCATTAGTAAATCTTCCTGCATATTTAATTAATTATTAAAAGCCTTCATTAAATTTGTTTTAAGATTCACATCCTTGAAAATGGAAAGATCCATGTCTACAGTCGTAATCAAGAGGACAACACCTCCAAGTATCCAGATATCATAACCAGAATTCCAAGTATCATGAAGGATACCGTGAAATCAGCCATCATTGACAGCGAGGCTGTGGCATGGGATAGGGAAAAGAACCAGATCCTGCCATTCCAGGTGCTCAGTACCAGGAAGAGAAAGGTAGCAGAGACTGTCTTATATTATGTGATTGATGTCTAACTAATTCATTACAGTGTTGCATGTCTGAGTGCATGAATCTTTGTTGACTTCGATCTTAAAGTTGAGACAGATAAACAATCTGTGTATTTGTACACAACAATAACCTAATATTTTGGATATTGGTGTAAAGATGTGTTTTTTGGGGGGGCTAGCACTGGTTCTGTCTTATATCTGACATTATCTAAAAGCTAATTTTTATATGTAATGGCCTAGTGTTACAGCATTATTTCTACAAGTTGAATCTGTAATTACATGTATCATGACTATAGTTTAACAAAGCATCTGTGTTTAAATAGCTACTGATTGTAATATGATTTGTAAGCAAGGATAGGTCGAGTACACAGGCTTTGTACTGGAGTATAAGTATTAAATATTGTTCGTGACTCATCAAAATATTTAAATAGATACAGTTACCAATGTTTTGTGAAAATTGAATTATAAGTACAAACTACTTTGTGGTTTTACAAAACATTTAAAATTTTTAGAGTAATATTGATGAGTTGCATATACTCATTCTTATTACATATATTTTCTGACAAAACTTTATATATCATGAGAGTGCTTGCATTAAGCCGAGCTGATAGCATCATGTCTTATGTTTTCTCTGTTTTCTAAAGTTTTATATATTTTGAGTGGCAATTTATTTACAATTACACTAAATATTAATAACAACAAAGAATTCCATAATTTTTTCTATTTATTTTACTGTCTAAATTTGATTTCCATGTATCAGCTTGATAGCAACAAGAGAGAATGCTATAGATCAGGGTGGAATTTAAAATGTTATTTCTGATTTTTAGTATATTTATCTGAGTAGTTTATTAATCATTCTGACACCAAATATTTCAGGATGCTGATGCTGCTGATATTAAGGTCCAGGTATGCGTCTATGCCTTTGATCTGTTGTACCTGAATGGCGAATCGCTGGTTCAGGAGTCATTCTGTAAACGAAGAGAACTTCTGTATGACTCATTCAGTGAGTCACCTGGGGAGTTCGTGTTTGCCACCAGTACCATATCAAACAACACTGATGACATCGCTGAATTCCTAGAAGAGTCCATCAAAGGCAAGTTATTTGAAGCCAGTAGTATATTGGGCAGCGGGGGAGGGGGGGGGAGGTCTTCCATGGCCTAACTGGAACTGGTAGAGCAGATGGCCACCAATCTATAACCCCTGGGTTGAAAGCCCAGCAGGACTATGTCAGAATAGTATTTCATCCTTTACTTCCCTTCATTACCTTTGGAGAGTGCTCAGCCCATTTAGCCCACCGCCTGCATTTGGCATTTAGCGCACACAATGTGCAGAAAAGTGGCAGTAAGACAGCAACATTTGAACATTTTTAAAAGCCAGAAGTGTAAAAGAAGCGATCCAATATTCGTTCTCGATCTAAATGACTCACCAGGATTAGGGTGTGGTGTTTTACTCTGAAGTATTCTGCTTAAGTCTAAATTCGTTCAGTCTATTTGTGGGTCAGCTTATAGATTTGTGCATTTGATTAAAGTAAATAACATTAATGTAACTTATTTAAGATGCTACTTATCGTATTTGTTTTTTCTGCATTATTCACAGGTATATGCTAGAAACCTGTGAAAAATTCACATTCCATTTAAATCTTTTCCACATTGGAAATATAGAAATGTCAAAAAGCTAAAATTATTTGATGCCAGACATGAGTATATCATGTTTATTTTATAAATTTGTGTGGCAAAGGTAAAAAGTTCCAAATAAGTATATATATATATATATATATATATATATATATAGATAGATAGATAGTTTAGCCTCACTTTTATGCCAACTTTGGGACCTGGCTGAAAGTTGGTGCTGGGGTGGGGGTGGTATTAGAGTGAGGGAGGCATATTGTGGGTGGTTAATTACATGTGACTTTTGATCCTTTGTTAACCCCAACTATCACTTTATTTAATCTATTGCCGATCGTATGATCAACATCATCATGTTCGCCACCTAATGACCCTGACAGCTTGTCAGTCATTTCACAGATTACCAGAAACATTTCATGGTCAGTGTTTGGTGGTAATAGCGGGGTATTTAGATGGCAATGTATTGTATTCGTATTAAGTAAGCATTGGCGGTGGCTGAATAATGGGGGGGGGGGATAAATGGGGGCATTATCATGGCAGGAAATCGAATCCTTATCCGGGGTTAGATTGTATATATTCTGTTTATTCTATTGTGGCCTATTTACCATGATGAAGATTAAGGCGCCTCTGTGGTATAACTGGTAGCGCGTTGGATCACAGTTCACTACCACTTGAGTTTGAATCTTGGCATGGGCATTTCTGAAGGGTGTTTCATCTTTGACTTTGCCTCATTATCTTTAGAGGTTGCTCAGCCCATTTAGCCTACCATGTGAACAAAAGTGGCCATAAAACATCAATCATCATCATAATGAAGACTGATTACAGGGTTGTACTACTGCTTTTTGTTATATATGGGTTCTGTATTTTATTTATATCAAATCATTTTCATATTTACTATTCATTAGAAGCAAATATTTGCTTGCTTTTATCATCTAATCATTTGTGGCAGAATTTTGTACCTTGACTATGAGATTGCCCAACACCTGTACTAGGTGTTCCATTGAGCTCAATTCTTTTTGTGAATATTGACACTATAGAATTTTCGTATTATTATTATTATTTATTATATGATATATAAATGTGTGTTTGTGTGTGTGTGTGTGTGTGTGTGTTTGTGCGTGTGTGTGTGTGTCAGCTGAATATTCTACCATATGCAATTACAGATACTGAATTTTCAAAATTGTGGAGGGTCACCTACTTTGTTAGGCTTACTTTCCATAAATTTAAGTTCGATGACTGCAGATTAATTTCTGACTGAAACTTGTACAGGTTGTGTTGTTTAGTCGTTATTTTATGCTCAAAGAAATTTATTTCTCTTTCCATACCCATTGAATCTCTGTTTACAATTCTTTTATGCTCTCTTTAACAGATAGCTGTGAGGGTTTGATGGTGAAGACACTTGATGTGGATGCTACTTACGAAATTGCCAAGCGATCACGTAACTGGCTGAAGGTATATCAGTGTGAATGTAACAGTTGTTGTTGTAGATAACGCATGGTTTGTTTGATAATGTGCACTAAAACGATCAAAACTTCGTTTTCGGATTCATTTTTTTAAATTTATTCTTGACCAAAGTACAAAAGGGAATCACATTTGTTAATGCTCATAACTAAAATGTCACAATCGCAGTGTAATTTGTTAAATCATAGTCATAAATGTTTAAATTGTATATTATGGAAGTAAATTCTATCGCAAATGTTGTCCACACCTTGTCATTTACCTTATAACAAATGTTGTCCACACCTTGTCATTTACCTTATAACAAATGTTGTCCACACCTTGTCATTTACCTTATAACAAATGTTGTCCACACCTTGTCATTTACCTTATAACAAATGTTGTCCACACCTTGTCATTTACCTTATAACAAATGTTGTCCACACCTTGTCATTTACCTTATAACAAATGTTGTCCACACCTTGTCATTTACCTTATAACTAGCTTTATGTCATTTCACATGCCATTACAAAATGGTTAATATTGTGGAATGACAGGACAGTAGTAACACACAAAATAATATTGCCATTGTTTTTAATTTAAACGAACATTTTATTATTCATTTCTTTGATCATTGTTCTAAGAGTCATTCTTTTGTTCTTGTTATTATCGTAAAATCTTGATGTCCAGGATCTGATATCAGCTTTCATCTCACATCAGCCAACAGCTCTGATAAGCCTCAAGTCATCGCAGCCCAGTAACAATCTCAGCCATTTAGATGTTTTTAAACACCTGACTTTTATTCAGAATATAAATATTTTGGTTTGGTCGTTCAAGCTATTTGTGCCAGATAAGTCTGTCAAAGAAGTGTCCGTTCACTGTTTGATTTGATAATCTGATATCCTTCATCGTATATCCCAGAAATGACAAATGCCAAAGATAAACAAAACAGTCCACTCCTTGGACTCATTCTTTATTATCATCAAACGTCATCTCATTCGAATCCTCATCTACACTTGCTACGGTAAACCTGCAGGATCCATCCCATTGCTGTTCCATAAATGTATAACAATTTTAATTTATAAACTGTCCTATCCCAATATTTACTGCCATCTGATCTACAAGTGCTCAACAATGTTTCAACATTTACAGTTAATATATCATATATTATAAACAGTATAGCTTAGATAAGATGTCAAAAAGTTTAAGTCATAATCTATATTTGTATAATGTAAAATAAGCAGAATTGGCTCAAATTGAAACTTATTTCATGTAAACTTTCAGGTTACCAGCCCAGCAACATTTTTGCCTGTCTCGGCCTCTGATGTATTTATACCGCACATGATCCATGTCATTTGCATGTTATGGGTGCTGCGATAGCTCAGTAGATAGAATATTATGCTATTAACCACCAAGTCTAGGTTCAAAGATCAGTGAAACCTGCATTTGTGGGAATGTTTCTTTGGAGAGCTAAGCTTCAGCTGTACATTCCAGATGTAACCAGTGTTGAGCCTAAACAAATCCTTAGTACAATGATTAACTCTTAGAGGGGGGAATAGACTGTTTCTGTTTACTATTGGTTAACATTCACAGGTCATAGAGCTTCTTGTGTTAGCTCAGATAATTAAAGTTGTTAGCGGGGATGGTCTGAAATCCAATCTGTACAGGATTGGCTGTTGAAAACCTTGGAAATAATTTTTAATACTTCCCGGAAACCCTGGAAAATAATTTCAGTTCTTTAGCGTATCAATTAACATTTAACCACTAAAATCTCAAACCTTTTTTTAAAATCAAATATTTCTTTTTTCTTCAGATGATATAGACTTGAAGGCTCGAGGAAAATTTAATTTTTGCCCTAATAAACTTACTTGTTTTGTATATAATACATGTGGAAATACATGGAAAAATATTTTCATACTTTTATGAACCATGAAGAGTCATTTTTAACTTTGTATTACATATCTCTTTAACAAGCTTATAATTAGTGAAATTTGATGATTTGTTAATATATCATATATTATAAACAGTATAGCTTAGATAAGATGTCAAAAAGTTTAAGTCATAATCTATATTTGTATAATGTAAAATAAGCAGAATTGGCTCAAATTGAAACTTATTTCATGTAAACTTTCAGGTTACCAGCCCAGCAACATTTTTGCCTGTCTCGGCCTCTGATATATTTATACCGCACATGATCCATGTCATTTGCATGTTATGGGTGCTGCGATTATGCTATTAACCACCAAGTCTAGGTTCAAAGATCAGTGAAACCTGCATTTGTGGGAATGTTTCTTTGGAGAGCTAAGCTTCAGCTGTACATTCCAGATGTAACCAGTGTTGAGCCTAAACAAATCCTTAGTACAATGATTAACTCTTAGAGGGGGGAATAGACTGTTTCTGTTTACTATTTGTTAACATTCACAGGTCATAGAGCTTCTTGTGTTAGCTCAGATAATTAAAGTTGTTAGCGGGGATGGTCTGAAATCCAATCTGTACAGGATTGGCTGTTGAAAACCTTGGAAATAATTTTTAATACTTCCCGGAAACCCTGGAAAATAATTTCAGTTCTTTAGCGTATCAATTAACATTTAACCACTAAAATCTCAAACCTTTTTTTAAAATCAAATATTTCTTTTTTCTTCAGATGATATAGACTTGAAGGCTCGAGGAAAATTTAATTTTTGCCCTAATAAACTTACTTGTTTTGTATATAATACATGTGGAAATACATGGAAAAATATTTTCATACTTTTATGAACCATGAAGAGTCATTTTTAACTTTGTATTACATATCTCTTTAACAAGCTTATAATTAGTGAAATTTGATGATTTGTTAATTTTTTTTAATGTTAAATAATTACTTTGTTATGCTTAATTAAAGGTTTCTTCTGAAAAGATTGAAATACTAAATGTTATTGGTTTTAGTGTTAATATTTCACTGTGTTTATGGTAATACAGGTCTAGTTTTTCAAACATTTCTTGCACATTTGTTAATCAAGTCATCATATTCTAAGAAATATTGATGATTTTCCTGTCTAATTCTGATCAAATATAGCTTAAGGATAAATAATTTAGCAAATAAAACATGTTGTGTACTATGTACCCCATCTTCACAATCACGACATACTTAGATTAGTGCCAAATTTGTAGCATAACTCTTGAATAAGTTAATTAAAAATTGTTATCATAATGATAAAAAAACATAATGGCTGCATAAGTGAATACAAATTGTTAATACACTGCCTTAAATTACATCTGAAAATGTCAGAAGCTGCAATAAATATGAGCTCGTATCAGACTTGCTAGATTTGTCTTAATGGAGCTACAAGGTTACACGCACTGACATTGGCTGACAACACAATGTTATGGCTAATTGTGTGTCCATTGTGAATGTCGTCGGTTAGAGATGCGTGATTCACAATTTATCTCGTCCAAATATATCCATTTATGGTTGAGTGAACCTAAAGAAGTTGTAACCAGTGTTAGTCCGACTGAATCACATTTATATTAAATGTTTCCCCTTTCTTAACATTTATTACAGATGAGACTACTGGTGTATGATCTTTTGTCGTTTCTGTTACTAGTCCATACAATGTTTTTATATGAGCGTAGCAATGGTGTTTTATTTTATTTTTTTCTTCTATTTTATCAGCTAAAGAAAGATTACTTAGAAGGAGTTGGAGACACTTTGGATGTGGTAGTTATTGGCGGATATATTGGCACCGGTAAAAGGACTGGTAAATATGGCGGCTTTCTGTTGGCTGTGTACGATGAAGATAATGAGGAATATCAGACAATATGTAAGGTAGGTAAAACTAGCTTAGTGCTGTCCATCCGTCCGTCCGTCCATCTGTTCCTTCATTCCATCAATGTCCTGATCCATACATTTGTCTAAAGTAGTTATTTGTAGCTAACACCTATATTGTTTATTAATTATCCATGTACATGACAATTTCTCTTTAAATGTACTTTCTCCCATCGCTAACACGAGTTGTTATCACGTTTGACAACCAACACTGAGAAACCTGTGATGCCATTCATATTTAGTGTTCTTTGTCTGTGTTCCTTCTGCTACAGATCCTGGTCATTTGTCACAATAACGCACCTTCTTTTATCTGTCATATGAAGTTTTACTGCAGACAGTCACTTTCAATAACTATCTCCTAATGTTAGATATTTTGGGATGTAGAGAAATCATTTTTATTTTGGCAGGTTGTCTAGCATTTCTCTCACCCAGGGTGTTGTTAAAAGGTCGTCATTTCTTGGAAACACCGTAGATTATGAAAATTAGTTAATGATCATAACTGTGATACAGATGGTTGCTCGTCATTTTAATATGTGTATCTCAGAGATATTGATACCTATGTAACACATGCCAGATGGTGGAAGTAAAATCGATTTTGCATCATTGTTCACTTACTTTGTCTCGCTTTTGAATATGGATGTTGTTGCCAGGTTTGCCTGATGTTATTTTTAACCTATCTTTTTTTATGCATCCGCATCTAGATGCTTTTCACTCTAATGATATTTTTAGCAGGGCTTAATTATTTTAACTTAATTCTAGCCGAATATTATAACATATATTGCATAAGTGCATGGATACGTGTGCATGCATGTGCACTCTCACTCTTACACACACACTTGAACTTTATTTGGCAATTATTTTTATTTATTACCAAAATTGATTATCGACGTATCCATATTACTTGATTCACTTATAGCTCTGTATTCTGTGTCTAAAATTTCACCACTGCTGTTTTTTTATCAGAGTAATTCACACCTGAGCTTGACATGCGTAGGTCGTTGACCTTTTAAAATTTACTGTTATAAACAAGCTGGCATTATTAAATTATTCAGTTCACATCAGTTTAGAGGCAGTTAAAGTATATTCTTTATTTTTATCACTTATTGTGTGTGTGTTTGTGTGTGTGTGCGTGTGCATGCACACATCAAATACATGAAACCAACACTTAGATGCCTATCTTAGCTTTGTTTAGTTAATTATGTGACCACCGATAATCTCACTAGTCTACCTGTGTCAAGTGTCAGCTATCAATCTGTCACCCCCCCCCCCACTCCCCTCTATGTTAGCCACCTAACAGACACAGACACCTGTTAAGTACATATCCTGATAATTAATGTAGTAGCAAAGAAGAAGACTAGAGAGTTATAGAGACTGGCATTAATTGATAATGACAGAGAGAGAGAGAGAAAGAGAGAGAGAGAGAGAGATGTGATCTGTACGCAAACACAAGAATGGTCAAACCATACAAATACAACATCATCAATGCAGTAAAACACAGTTTGATCTGTCACATTTTAGGATGGGGCACCTCCCTGGTCTAGCGGTAGCGTGCTGGACCACAGATCACTACCACCTGTGTTCGAATCCCGGCGTGGGCATATCTGAAGGTTGTTTCGTCTTTCACTTCGTCTCATTACCTTTGGAAGTCGCTCGGCCCATTTAGCCTACCTTGTGCACAAAAGTGGCCGTAAAAATCAATCAATCATCGTCGTCACATTTTAGGATGTAACATGACTTGGCATTTGACATCAAATCTCTGGACATCACAATTGAAATTCAGTGATAAAAATGGTTTGATAGATTCTTATCTGGTTTTGGTAATATTTCAAATTTACTTCGTTTTCATGGTAAACATTACCAGTGAATACGTTTTACAGTTGTTACATAAATGCTAAAGGCATTGATTTAATGGATCAGATTCAAGCTTCAGATGCTCGAATACACGCCACTGAAAAGCTTCTCGGTCAAAAGGTGTTTCACACCAGGTGATCTAAAGTGACCTTTATTGGCTTCGGAGATTATGTTGACTGGAAAGGTTACTGTATATAGAAATACCTCTATACATAACAGCGAAAAGTGGCTGCCTTTATATGGCCAAGTACAATTAATGTAAAAATAATTCATTATCTCTGTACTTGTTAAGATCATCACCGAGTTCTTAAATTGTTGGTATCGGGGTCACTTCTGGAGTATTAATACATTTAAGATGCTATTCACCGTGATCAAGAAACTCGCTCCTTTCTAAAGAAGAACGCACAGATATTCTGTTCGTTGTGTTGTGTATGTATAATAATCTCAAGATACTAACGATCTCCGTGATTCAAAATACTCATAGGCTCAAATCTGACAATTCTGTAGCCAGACAAAGAGAAAAATCACGTGTTTTTGGTCAGTTATATATTCCTGGATGATATATTCAATAATTGTACTATTCAGGCCGTCAGTTGAAAAATGTAGCCACCACTAAATTAAAATTTATTAAAAGTGCATTTGGCATCTCCCAGAATGTCAAAATAACAGATTTGGGATTGAGATTATTAGACAGAATAGGTATTGGATTTCAAATAGTTAAATTCTGAAGTGGAATTGAATCCATATAACCGGTACTGATAAAAATATTTTCCCCATGAATTGTTTTGCACCTATCCTAGCATTTGACAACAAAGTCAATAAAGAAATCAGTCGAATAAATTCAGTATGTTAACTGCATCTTTTCATATATATATATATATATATATATATATATAAATCAGTGATTTTAAATTAAGTATATTATTATGTAATATTTTAAAAATGAATTGGGATTTCTTTATTTATTGGTTGTTGTAAATGTTGAAAACTGTGTTTAGTTTATTTTCTCTTAAAAAGATTTCTAATTACTAAAGCTCTATTTCTATAGAAATGATATCGGTTGGCTTTTGAACTGTGAATGCCACATAGGTAGGTTGGATGGGTTGAGTTGTTTAGCCTTAGCACTGGTCACATCTAGGATATATAGACAATAGGGGACTCCCTAGGGAAATATATCCCACAAACAGATGTATGAGCTTGATAGATTTGAACCTACAACCTAGAGGTTTACAGTGGAGTGTTCTAATTACATTAGTGTCGTACGAGGTTGGGTAGGCTGTGTCTGCTGTTATTATGTTATATTATTTCAGTTGTTCGTTGATAATGGGTTGAATTCACTATTTGTTTGATGTCTGATTTACATGTACATACAAATTAACACACACACAAGCATGTGTTTGTCTGCACATGTGTGTGTGTGTGCGTGCGCGCGCGCGCCTGTGTGTGTGTGTATCTGTGTGTGTGTGTGTGTGTGTGTGTGTGTGTGTGTGTGTGTGGTTTTGTGTGAACTACTATAACATTGTAGTAGTCAGGTTTTGGAGATTGGTCGGTAATTAAATTGTGGATTCTTTATTTTTTGTTGACGGTGTCTCTTTAGTGGCTCCTTCTGTAACGAAAAAATTTGTAAATAAACCGATCAGATGTGAAGATTTTTAATTTATGACAAAGGTTGTATTGCTATTTATACTTACGTAATATCAGGCGATATTCAGTATAGCACGCTATCTATTATGCCGTGAAAGTATGCTGTGTTGTTTATGAGACGCGTTTATTTAAATTTTGTTTAGTCAATTAGAAATACATAAATTATGGTTGGGGTCGTCTCGGAATGGAAACAGTCGGCTTTGACAGAAATTAGTGAATGGTTGGTTGTCCATTTAAAAACAAATATGAAGCAGAATTTCTGACTTGATTGCTCTCCCCCTACACTGTCTCTTTCTATGCATTATTTTTGCCTGCAAATGATTTGTAAGCCGGAAGAAAAAAAATCAACTTATTTGTAAAGATTACAGATTTATCAACCCTGATGACTATAAGCGCGTATATGTCCGATATAAGTTGTTTATATCATCCGCAGAAAGTTGGCATTTCCATTTTTATGCAGACAGAGAGATAACGGGACGTGGCTATTTTCAAAAAAACAGATAAGAACGCCAACGCGGCGAGCCACTGTCTTGCCATTCTCGGCTTGATTTCAAGTCAGCCGCAGAAGCTTAGGTAGTAATCGTAGTTACTAGGTATACACGGTTGTCGTGTTTAAGCTCCACAGATACGCGTAGGCTAATCAAGTTTAGCCGCTGTCCCTGTGGGAGATAACATCCAACGCCGTAGAACTCAGCGTTATCATCAGCTTATTGGACGGATATTAGATGTTTTCCCGACTAAAGTTCACAGTTTTGTTGGTTATCGGAGGAAGAAACCGATGTCGTTACTAGTTGATCTCGTTAAAAACGTTGCGATGGTGCAGTGGTTAGGGCGCTGCACTGCAAACTACCAGGTTATGGGTTCGATTCTGGCTCGTACCTGCAATTATGAGATGTTTCCCTAGGGTGGCACCCCTTGGCCATACGTCGCAGGCGTGACGAGGACCAAGGCTAATTGGTTCAAATCAACACAAATCAACATCTCTTTAAAGCGCTGCCGCCTGTGACGAAGCTTTTCAGCATCGAAGCGTAACCCTATAAATAATAAATTAAAAGAAGGCATAGGCATGTTTTGAATAATAATATTTAAACACCAATCCATGACCCTGTTTACTTTATTTCCTTCACTGTTGCTGACATTTGACAACCTCCTCAGATTCCTTCGCAGAATGTAGAGCACGGCCTTTATGGAACATAAAGCTGTTTGTCCACAAGATGGCAGTCAGCTACTTACAGCTATTCGGCTGCTGTTGTGTGGTGGCGGCGGCGGCGGATCCGCAATACAAGATGCTGCGTGCAAGTGTGGATGGAGCTGTCTGAGACGGAATTATGGGCATTAAGTAACACTTAACAAAACCGAGGCAGTTATTTCATTAAACAGATTGCTCATTAACTGTGAGATAAGGCTAATTTTATTCTCTTACCGGTGAGATTCATTATTGTCAGTATTCATTTGAAACCAACTAAACGGTGATGAAAACTTCATGTATATGACATTGTTCTCACTAAGTGCTGGGCGTTGGAAAGCTTTTTAATTTGGTTATCGTGTAATGGAAAGTTTTCTTAGTAGTGATGATTGATGTTTTACGGACACCTTTGTTCACCTGGTAGGCTAACTGGGCCGAGTGACCTCCGAAGGTAATGAAGCGAAGTCGAAGATGAAACACCCTTCAGATATGCCCATGCCGAGATTCGAACTCAGCTGGTAGTGTGATCTGTGGTACAACGCGCTACCAACTAGACCACCGAGACGCCCCCGTTTTCTTAGCAGTTTATAATTTATGTTTTTATTAATGTAATATTCATATAGTAGAAGATTTACCTCATATCCGGAGTTGTCTTTGAATGACTAACGCTAGGTAGTGATGGCGCAGTTAGTTAGAGCGTAGGACTGGTTCACTCAACCAGAAATGAGAACCCGACAGGAGGTGATGGCTATGGGTAATGCTTTGCACCTAGAATGGCAGCATGCATTGTATGCTCTCTTGGGAGTTGAGGTGTGTACAGGATTGAAACAGGCCTGAGTCAGGGATAATAATACTGTAAAGCACCTTAGAGCAGCTATCTAGCTGGATAGGCCACTATTTAAAATTAAATGTCACATATTATTATTAGTAGTAGTAGTAATGGTACATTTTTTAAACAGAATTGAATTAATATTATTAATTATTTGATTTCTGGTGCTGTTTAAAAAGTGCATACACATATCCGATAAACTTAGTGCCAATTTTACCTCATCAAACGTGATATAGTAAATATTATGATATGCTACAAAAACACATCATAATATTCCTCAACAATAAGAACAGTTAACTAGACAGGATTTATAATTAGGATCATCTTAATACATTTTGAATAAATCAGAGATCCCACTTATCTATCAGATAGATACCGTAAAATGAATGTCATACCGTATTCGATATATTTAGCGCACAGTGCACTCAGATAATTTTGAACAAGCCTCTTGACATTCTATTAAGTTGGATGTATTAAGAGCACAGTACGCTCAGAAATTGTGAACAAACAGTTTTAGTTGCCTAAGTGCATACTTTGTTCATACAGCTAAATTCATAATGATTCACTTTCGAAGCACTTGATCTGCTGTGAAAAAAAGATTCAACCTTTTTATGGTCTTGAAATCTACAACCTTCTCTCGATGAATATTGGTAACTTAATAAACTTAAGTTATTTCAAATCCCAGTCTTCTAACCATTAACCACTTTTCATCATTCCACAGAGCAGAGCTGAATATGTCGCTTTAACCAATTTTTCTGGCGTTTTATATAGATGCAGCTGGTTGTATTTAGCATGTCACGGTGGCGGGCATAGTATAAAAACACACACGTCTGGCTTGACTGCTTGTGCGAATGAACTCTAAACGCTGCCAGATAAATCGCTTGTGAAAAATTGCTATTAAGAATATATTATCGTTAATTCTTGTTGTTTGTTGATCTCTCCATTCCAAAGCCGTTGCCAAAAAATGTGTCCACTTATTAGGGCATGTGCCTTAAATACGTGGAATATGATGTAGATATTTCTATCCTAGGGATCATGTTTACTGTAAGAGCCAAAGTTGTGAAAAGCTAACACTTCCAACTTATAAACAATTATCACAGTATTATATATATATATATATATATATATATATAAACAATAAATAAGTATCGGTGTACCATGTGATAGGGTGTCTATTTGAGGTGACCTGTTCTAATTGTTAGAAATGTGTTATTATTAGGAGGGTTTATACTGACTTTCAGTTCTGGAGATGTTTACAGGTGGGTCTTGGCCTGACTGTAGGAGAAGCATGTGTAATGTCTGTAGCAGAACTAGGGTAATATAGTCCCCTTCTTTTTCTACTCGTTCTTGTTGTTTGGTATCCATGGTAATTGGCTTACAATGTTTATCTTCTTCCCTAAACATTTCGGTCTCAATGTCAAGATGATTATAACCGTTGTCTTCTCCATATCAGTATCAGGGGCCCGTGTCACACATCTCTTTGATGTTAGTTTGTTTACCAGAATAAGCATAAATCTGAACAGTAATTAACCTGGTCTTTCTCATCAGATTGGATTGTTGTCATGGTTACGATCATCTTTCTTGGTATCGGGTTTGTGATAGACTAGTCCTGATTTTATCTGCTTATATGAAAGACCTGAATACAGAGGATTGTTTTTTGTTTTTGATGAAACAGTTTTTCCTCAGTTTTTCAGTATTGTTGATGTTCAATTTTCAGTTTTTTCTTTGTCAGAATATGGAAAATTACTCTCTCTCACATCCTTCCCTCTCTCTCTCTCTCTCTCTCTCTCTCTCTCTCTCTGTGTGTGTGAGAGAGAGAGTGTGTGTGTGTGTGTGTATGTGTGTGTGTGAGGTTTAGCTCAATAACAAACAATACTACACTTAAGTCATGCCCCTTTTTGTTCGTGTTAAATTCTCACTTTTCCTCATCAACAGTTATTCTCGCCCTCAATGAGAGAAAGGTATATCTAGAGTACAGTGTCATTGTACAAGTCATACCTAGTTGAAACATTCCTGTTTAAAGAATGTTTTAACATTTATTCAGAGAATTAGATATGAATAGATAACTTGAGTGTAGATTAGAATAGTGTGTGTATGAGTGAGAAGATTTGTCACTGGAAAGTCCATCTGCTTTTTATCTCGGTGACAATTGATGAATGCCAGCATTTAAAAGAGGACTCAGTGATTTATCAGCATGATGATGTTCATTGATTTTATTTGTTGATGTACTAAAAGTGGAAAGAAATACTTTCACTTTTTTGTTGTATTAAATTTTGGCAATTTTTTATTACCATGGATTCAACATTATATTAAGTCAGTTATTTTCAGGCAGTTTTATAACAAAACCCCATAATGAAACATTAATTAAGTAGATAACATGCCAATGTTATATTTTATAATTGATAATGTAAACAATTATTGTTGTTGTTGTTGTTGTTGTGCTGTTATATTAAAAAAAAGTTCAATTATGGTGCCAGAGAAGGTGCTGTTCTCTTTTAATCAAGCTAATCCTATTTACAGATTGGTACGGGATTTAAGGATGAAGATCTTGAAGCTCACAGCACGTTCTTCAAGCAGCACATTATTGATAAACCTCGTCCGTATTACAGCTGGGATGCGAGCCACGAGCCCGATCATTGGTTTGATGCCATCCAGGTGTGGGAGATTAAGGCGGCAGATCTCTCAATCTCACCTGTACACAGGGCAGCAGCAGGTCTTGTAAGTATTGATTAGTTGTTCTGGTTAGATAACAGGTGCCATATTTGTCCGTCATTCATTGTGGAAGATCGTTGATATTGTACGGCACAGCTGGATGAGGTTTCTTAAGCTGATATGTTCATGGCTGATTGAATGTGCTGTGGTGTCCATAGTTTATTAGCTATGTTTACATTTTGTTGCCCTTCCCTATATGCTTAATGGCAAAATGCTAATAGCCACTTTTGTCATGTTATTGATAAGACAATATATTCTGTTAGGCCATTGTTTTTTGAATACTTGTTTTATAAAGCCACCAATCACAGTTGGAACCCTCCTCCGGGAAATAAAATAGACTTTTATTCTTTTTGTTATTATTTTCTACGCCGACCCGCCTGAACACCGGAAGCAGATTAGGCTACCAAGCAGCCTAATCCAAGATGGTGACAGGTCGGTTCCGCTTCGAAATTATTTCAATTATTTCTACAGTAAATCGCTCTTCAACCCTAGAAATCTTGTAAATTTAAACTAATTAGAACTCCCCCCTCACCGAGAAACACATAAATAGTTCGAACTTTATGGAGATCTACTTAAACTCGGCATCAAAAGTGTATATCAATATTAAGAAAATTTGTATAATTTGGGCATAGCTCATCATCCGTCAGGTGGAGATCAATATTTTTTTCTGTGTCAGACCTCAGAAAGCTTCATTTGTAAATGGGGCCATTCTGATGGTGCAGTGGTTAGAGCACTGCAGTCCAAGCCTCCAGGTTGTGGGTTCGAATCTGGCTCCTACCCGTGTTTGTGGGATTTGTTTTCCTAGGCAGATGTCCCATGGCCATACTTCCCAGATGTGAGCTGAGCGCCGAGCTTAAACATCTCGAATCAAATCATTTGTAAACAGCCGAGTCTGTAATTAGTCAACGTCTCGTCGTACGTCTCAAAGTGATGAGGGCCGTTTTCATGGCATTTATCTGCTACTCCTTGGCAAATAACTAACACCAATACCAAACAGGAAGACCTCAGGATGAATATCTACCTTGTCCTGGGATCTAAATAGCTGATTTAAGATTTTGTGGAGCTCCGGGTCTTTATGATATTGTTCTAATCAGATAACGGATTCACTTTAAGAGATTGTGCTTGATTTTTAAAATTGGCTTCAGTAGTAATAAATTCTGATATAACGGAGATAAAAAACCAAATAGACAGATAGGACACGTTGAACGTATTCTCTGACAATAGAATATTGTTTAGTGTGTCATCATCGTCATTACCTCAAACATATTGCGTTGTTAGGATATTTTATGGCTGAAGGGCAGTGAAGTCTTACAGATGTGGATCTGAAGAAAGAAAGAAACGCAACTAGACTGGCTCTGATTAAGTGGATTCATCGCAGAGACTTATCCCAGAAATTAAGCCACCTACTGTAATTATACATTTGTTTCGTGGCTGCGTGTGATTACTTTGAGGACAGCCACGAGTGACCAGAACGAACCCAGCATCCATTTCTGTCTGGATACAACTGTATCAACAACATCATACAAGCGTTAATAAGGCAGTCTCTGAATTAATGCTGTCCGGATTCACCGGATTGTTCGTTGCTCATTAAAGCCAGGTGACCTTTGTATAATCAACACCCAGCAAAGGGTGTATTTGATTCACCTTTAATATATTTAGCATTTAATGATAAATCAATGATTGTTTGGGGATTTCTAATGCGTTTGATAGTTGTGCTGATGTTCAGTTTTTATTGATTGAATTTTCATCCAGATGTTCTATATACACAAACATCTCTGTGATTTAGGTACAAGATGTTGATGTTGTTCTGTAATCGATGGATGTTATTGGGTCAGTTTGCACTGAACTAGATCACAGATTTCCTTGGGACAGATCTCTCGTTTTATGCTCAACAAATTTAAGTCAAACACATGCGCGCGCACACACGCGCGCGTGCACGCACACACGCACACACACACACACAGGTGTTACACATGTCTTAGCATGAAAAGTTGCTTCTCTATAATTAGTCCCCTGATGAATCGTCCAGAGTATTAATTCATGAGTCAAGATTATTAGAATGCCTTATTTCACACTACTAAAACACACACCGATGGGGACGGAAACACAAACACACACACACACAGCCAATCTGTTCTTCAGTGATATATTAATTATAATGCTTTTTTGATTCACTTTATGGTGAACTTTGAAGGGTAATTATAATACAGTTATAGTAAAGCTGTTGCTGCTATTAGTACACCTAATAGTTTTTCTCTATCGTACTATTATTCTATCATTAATGTTATGGTCTAGGTCACCACTAGTTTTGTCGTCTAAATCTCGGTTTCAAAATAGTCCCTCTGTGTCTTCCAACATCTCAATAATACGAGGTGACTAAAAGGAGTTGAAATCTTTCTGTCCTGATGTGTTAGTCAGCCTTACTCCCTCGGCCACTTGTAAGACTTATTTCACTTTGTTATATAATATTCATGTGACAACTAGATCAAACAATCCCCCCCCCCCTCCCAAAACAAATCCCCATTGATATAAATTCATTGATTGTAATAAAATTTGTGTAAACGTGAGCACCGACAGAGATGTGTAGAGTGTATTGTCACATCAACCTTTGTACATCTGTCAAATTTTCTGATAACCAGGTGTTGTTTTCTCTGTTGAGAGTCGTTATCCTAATATCAAATCTTAACATACTTGTGTTCCTGTATGCGTACACGCATGCCTGGAAACACACACACACACAACATGCACACACTAAGTGATTGGTGAGGCATTCCACAAGATTCTGTATGAAGGGTCACTTCTCTATATTCAGCTCCCTGATGAATCTCTGTGACAGTAGTTTATTCATTCCACACTGTTAACACACACACCCAAACACATGAATAATGACATGACACATGCACTTGATAAAGGTTTCTTATAACCGAAACTAGTCATGCTATTTTGGGCTGAGTGAAAATACTATTATTTCTGCTATTGTCGGAGGTATTATAATTATTATCATAATATATATTATATGTACTGATATATATGCTTTATTTCCAGTTATAGCTGCGTTATATATGTACTAATATATAAAAAAATTATATTTAGGTAGTAGTCCTTTGGTCATAATTCTGTAAGAATTATAAACATCACGAAAACCTGAGCCCACGCCTTTATTATAGTTGTAATATATATACAAGTAATAGTTGATATATTTAATTATTATTTTGATTAATGTTTAAGTTTTAATACAATCTACATGTCATGTATGAAAATTGTCGTCTGCTTTGTTTTCTCCATCTTTCTGTCCATTATTATTATTATTAGTAGTAGTACAATTACTTCTTATATTTTATCTTTCAATTTTTTTTTACTAGAAGCTTGACTGACCAACGAGTGTGTTTGTGTGTGTGTGTTTATCGATTTGTACTTCCTTCTGATACTGATATGTTGTTTTTATAAATATTTGTTATTGATCTGTAATTTTGTATGTGTGTCCATCTCACAGGTCGATCCAGAGAAGGGAATCTCGCTCCGATTTCCTCGATTTCTTCGAATTCGAGACGACAAGAAACCGGAGGATGCCACGTCAAGTGCACAGGTCAGTGTCCGTGTAATTGGCTTAATGGATGGTTAATTAGTGAAAAATTAATTACAGCACCAGGTAGATAATTGGTATTTGATGATTGATAAATACGTATAACATAACATTATTTACTGTAGTTAGGTATTTAGAATACCAGTTATGTGATTAGCATAAGCTGTAGATAATTGAGTTGGTAATTAAAGTGCAATTTAGGTTGTGTATGATGTGAGTAAGGAATCCTGTTGCTAAAGTTTCAATTATCCAGTTAGTAGAACTCTGTGTAATTGAGGCTATGAAAAATATATATATATATATATATATATATATATATATATATATATATATCAGTATGAAACATATATACTGTTTAAAGTTCAGTGTCTTTAATTGTCCCATGACTAGACTTGGTCACACATTCTGTATGGGGGGAGGGGGGGGGGGTGATGTGAATGTGATGTTTACGGTTGTGATTACAATAATTTGGTTAACATATTACTATATTCATTTCGGGTAGAACTTTGATGGGTTAGAGTACCTAGTTATGATCGTCGTCTGGGTGATATGGGCATGTATTTGTAACAGTCAGGATTATGACATGGTCCTGGAAAAATATTGCCTATGAAAAAAATCCTCAAAATGTCCATGAATAAATATTATGCCTGTAAAACTAGTCTTCAATTGTAGAAGAAAAAGAGTACCGGTACATAGTCTTCATTTTAAAATTTAAATAAAAGTGGCTGGATCAGACAGCTAGAAGGGGTGAGGAGATCAGACATTGAATAAATATGATATGCTTTTACACACACATCTTAATTTATTACCGTTAAATCTTGTATATTTTGTCCAGGAAAATGGTAATTTCGTCTTGGAAATGTCCTGGAAAATAATATTTCGTTGGCTGTGGGAATCATGTTATGACTATCAGTAACGGTTAGGATTGTGAGTGTAGTAGGTGTAGCCATCAGTACAGTTGGTCGACTTTGAGCTACACACGGAGTAAGAGATATGACCATGATGGGAATGGTTTTGAGAGTAATTGATACATCCTTCATCCAGCGTGTTACTGGAACTGACTGTCGTGCATGATTTTTATGATCCTAGGCCTACGGGGTGAAGTGGGGTAGATACATATAATAGACAAGTTTCCAGAATGGAACACTGATGGGCCAAATGTTTACTTTGCAGTGCATGTGTAATTTACAGATGGGCTAGATGGGCTTTAATTCTCCGGCCTAAACTGCCACCTGAAGTAGTACGTCCTATTTATATATTTTGAGATTGAAATTCATAATGTTTGGGGACATAGTAATATGACTGATATAATATTATATTGTTATGTTGGCCATCTTTATAACGTCTACAGAAGT
The DNA here is from genome assembly GCA_025642065.1 of Paralvinella palmiformis. Classification (NCBI taxonomy): domain Eukaryota; kingdom Metazoa; phylum Annelida; class Polychaeta; order Terebellida; family Alvinellidae; genus Paralvinella; species Paralvinella palmiformis. The sequence goes on along the minus strand of JAODUP010000127.1, from coordinate 1,489,899 downwards.
AATAATATAGCATTCGAATTGTACCCACAAAGGTGGAATTTCACGAGCTAGCAATCAATAACAATTTTAGAGTTGTTGCGATTTAAATTGTGATCTAAATCAATCAACGAAAATCATGATTTTTCAATTTTATTATTTCATTGATTTTTATTGATTATTTTTATTTGTATTTTATTGATATTTATTGGTTATTATAATATGATTGGCAATAACAGATACTAAAATGTCATTATTCATGTGTGTGTGTGTGTGTGTGTGTTAGTAAATATGTGTGGAACTATTGTAAAAGAGGTAACTGTAAACTTAGATATAATATAAGCAATGGTACAAAAAAATTGAAATCTTATTTAATTAAAAAGTTCTTATTTAAATAAAAACCTGATTTCAGTGTAGGATAATTAAGAGAATAATCATGATTGTGTTATAGTCACGTAAGTCAAGTGTTAATGATTTGGTACTAGTTTGATAATTTAAATTATATATATGGGCCCTTAGATTACACAGATTAGATTCAATGATATTAGATGATGATGATGATGATGATTGATGTTTTACGGCCACTTTTGTATACATGGTAGGCTAAATGGGCCGAGCGACCTCCAAAGGTAATGAAGCGAAGTCAAACGAAACACCCTTCAGATATGCCCACGCCGAGATTCGAACACGGTGGTAGTGAGCTGTTGTCCAACACGCTACTGCTAGACCAAGGAGGCGCCCTTAATGATATTAGAACATTGGGTATAATTAATGACATAATAGTCAGGTGAATTAACATTATCATTGGCATAATAACGGCATAGATTCAGTCGAATTCCGTACAGTTATGGCCAATATTTGGACTGAAAATAGGGAAATATTGAAGAAACTGATTTTATATATCAGTTTTGTGTAGTTTTTGTGGTAAGGGATGTTTTATCAAGTCATTGTTGTAGATTAGGAGTAATTTGACATTTAATGTGTGTACAGAATTAGAACAACCGATAAGTAAACTAAATCCATTATTTGGCAATTTTGTGCTATCTTGACGTTTGATAGTCAGAATTTGATTAATATACTATATAAATTATGTTAGTCTGTCTGACAGACATGGGATCAATTCAATTCCGAAATTTGAATTGGAATTGCCTATTTAAAATAAATGGAATTGGAGTTTGCTACAACAAAATAAATCCACATTAATTTACCGTTTAATATTTTAATTCAGAAATATTTCTTCCATGACAATCCTACTTGCAATATAAACTAGTCAGAGTTGGTATTCCAAGTAGGTACTCGGAGTACCCACTCCGAGCAGGTACTCGGAGTAGATACATCAAAGTGTTTGTAAAGCATATAAAAATATATGGAATTGAATTGGAATTGATACATTTGGAATTGGAATTGATAAATTTGATGTGGAATTGGAATCGACAAAATGGAATTAACCCAATGTCTGGTCTGTGGTTTTCTGTAATGATTACCAACTCGGTAGATGGACGATGAAGCAGGGAAAAATAGTCTCGTCATTGAAATGTGTTTGGAGGAGTATAGGTGAGAGCCTGGCATTAGAGCCTGGCGCACGTGGCCCATAGCGTGGCACAGTAAGTGGGTGTGGACGTTTGTCATTCACCGCGGGATGCTGGTGATGAAGACATTTAGACCAGAGTGGCGCCGTATTACTGGCACATGCTACTGTGATGGAGTGATGGGAGTGATGGGTGTCAAGGGCAAGATTAAAGGTGTTAAAAGTCACCGGTTAGATGTCAGCATCAGTAACCCGCAAACGCAAGCTGTATTATAAGGAGACGCTTGTATAGGCTGCATTTCATTGCAATGTTAATGTTTGGTATAGATATAATTATACGAGTGATGGTATCGCTTCAGATCTGCTATTGTGTAGAATAACTGAAGGTCTGCCTGGTCTGTGTCATTTGTTGTGGGTTTAGATAAATGGGAAATAAAACAGTGTACTCGACAGGGAAGTTGTACCAGATTGTACTACAATTGTCCGTCAAAGATAAAACGAATTCTACTACTAACTAACTAACTAACTAATAATAATAGACTTTTATATAGCTCCCCAATAAACCTGAGTTGTTCTGAGCCACTTTACACTGAAAATAGAATTAAAACATATTAGTACGAACGCCCTTAGAACAAACGAAAATCTAATATTCTTATAGCCGTGGAGCTCTGTTTGGGTTATATATCAATAAATAAATTGTTGATGATCTTCAGAGAGGTTACAGGTTAAATTGATAACCAGTGAAAATATGATCTAGTCAATTAGTATGTCCGAATGACATTGTTCTGACATAAGAAGGTGACAGTTACCAAAATAGCAGGGTAAACAAATGGAACTGTTTCCATTTCACGTTCCTAGTGGCGGCATCAAGCTTCCAACAATGAATCACACTTCC
>JAODUP010000127.1:1475000-1480000 GCA_025642065.1 Paralvinella palmiformis | reverse complement strand
TTCTTATCCCATTACGTCCGAAAGTGAAGCTGCCCGCCCACGCTTCTGTTTCATCTAATCACCATAAGCTAATCATCGTACGAAGGAACAAATGCCTAATAATAGTTGAAATCTTTTGTTGTTGATATCCGTTCAGTTTTACGGCCGAAATAATTCTGTTCTGGAATAAGCCTCGTTTTGACATTTCCTAAATTAGATTAATGATGATGACACTCTTGGGGGATGTTTTTTTGGTTCGTTTGGGGCCGCGTTTCGAAACTTCTTATGGAAGAAATTTTATCCGGACGAGAAAACGCACCAACAGGATCACACGTGGATCAGTCTTGTGGTGTACACGGAAGCCGTCTGTTACTGGATGTCATAGATGAAATCCTAGAATATCGGGTGTGCATCAGTTTAGAATCTGTCCAGGATCATTGGCTTCCACGTATACATTCTATTGGTGTAGAATGTGATGTGACATTATAGAACAACTAATAGGGGGTGTATATTCCAAAATTTCCATTATAAGTCAACTTACACATACAGAAAATAGATTAGAAGAGTTCACTATTGCGTCATCTCGCTTATTAGAATGGTTGTTGTGATGATGATGATGATGATGATGATGATTGATGTTTTACGGCCACTTTTGTGCACATGGTAGGCTAAATGGGCCGAGCGATCTCCAAAGCTAATAAAGCGAAATCAAAGATGAAACACCCTTCAGATATGCCCACGCCCAGATTCGAACACGGGTGGTAGTGATCTGTGATCCAACACGCTACCGTTAGACCACGGAGGTGCTGCGCGCGTGTGTGTGAGCGTGTGTGTGTGTTTGGTGGTTATCTCTCTCGATCGGTGGGGGGAAGGCACATGAATGTTGATGTCTCAAAAGTACACGTCGATGGCAATGCCTGAGCTCGTACTTCCGCAAAAGAATTAATGAGGTAAAGACAAAACTAATTGGAGCGCATATGATTTCCATCTCATCATTACACGAAGTAGAAAAAAAGGCCGTGATACGCGATAGTTGTTGTAGTTGTAACGGTGTTTTTTAAAAAATATAAATCGTTGTTACAATCTTTTTGTTATTGTTTTTACTGTTTTAGGTATTGTCTGCCTCCATCTTCTTATGCGTGTCTTTTGTTGTTTATTTAGTAATTACTTAGAAACAGTATCCTGTCCTACTTCGGTTTATGTACAGATATCTAAAAACCCACCGAAGTAGAATGTACCAGTTTCTAAATCCCCTGAATTTTCCCCGCCCACTAAACATCGCCATTAATATCTATCAGAAGGCTAAAGACGTTTATTAATCTTCGAATAGCAACAGAAAGATCCCCAAATCCTCTCAAAAGCCACTTGCACTGTATTTTATCAGCTGTCCTACAATATATCTTCCCACGATAAACGCAGATATACCTTTATATGTACCTCCCATAATCCTCTATGTTTGTGTGTGCTGGTGTTTGTGCGTGCATGCGTGTTGGTGTGTGTGTGTGTGTGTGTGTGTGTAGTCTTTATTCACAATATGTCTTAAATCACCAGTTGGTATATAAGATCGTCCACTTTATTTACGATAATAGTCATATATATATATATAATATATATATATATATATATATATATATATATATATATATATATATATATATATATATAAGTGTGTGTGTGTGTGTGTGTGATCGTTAGAGAAGGATGCGGTTTTATCCTCCTATTAAGTTATATTCAATGAATTGAAATTAGTTTTTTGTTGAATTACTCCAAAACCCAGAAAGAAGACAAACAGGTTAGCAGCTTAAGTGGATTATACGATATTAAATATAACCTCAAACCGTAGCACATTATAGTTCGATCAGAATTATTTCAGGTCAACAACTCCGATAGGTTAGGAGTTTAGTAATTATACGACTGATGATAGATTATTTCACTGTCTGTTAGTCAACTGATCCACCTCATATCAGCTGTTCGAACATTGATTCCGGAGTAAATAGTTCATTCAGTACATTGTTATAAATAATAAACATCACGATTGAGAGTTTAGTATAAATATACTATAACTCACTCATAACTTTGCTTTTTTCTCTCTCTCTCTCTCTCTCTCTCTCTCTCTCTCTCTACTTTTTATATATATATATATATATATATATATATATATATATATATATATATATATATATATACACACACACACACAAAGTGATAAATGTAAGTGTAAAATTTGTTCATGTATATAAGTCTAGTTTGGATGGAGAAAGAGAGTTCGGTTTTCGCGTACACCTTAAATATAAATAAAGAAGTTATAGACCTTGTTCAAATTATTTAGTAAATTAGGTTACTTTTGAAATTGCCTCGTGATTGTTGTTGATTTTCTTCTTTATTTCATGTTACTTAATATGTCAATATTTGGCACCCGGGAACTATGCACTCGCAGGGAAATCAATAAATTACTGTCATCATCGTCGATGTCATTTTCATAATCATAATCATCATCATTATTATTAGATGATAACATCTAAATATTGAACGAGAACTGAATGTCATGGTGTTATTATATATGTGACATCAAACAGGAAGTTAGCCTTTAATCATCGACTTGAAAAAACTTGAAGAGCTGTAAGCCGCAGATCGTTCATTATTTGTTGGCTGATTAGATAGCTCGGAGTATTTTTAGCTACTAATTGAACAGTTTGTGTAAATCTTCTGGGATTTTCTCTCTCCCAATTTTTCCTCATTATGGCTACTAACCTATCAAATCGAAAACGAAACTAAAATCTAGTGTTAACTCTTCGTGCAAAAAAAGCTTCTTCAGTTCAGTAATTGTATTACCCTACAGCCATTGAAAACCTTTCAGGAACGACTCGGCTTGAAGTAGTTTAGTTGGCAGCCATGAAATTAATATATTAATTGCATTTTTGGCTAATAGGACAGTTTATTTGTATGTAACATGATGCAAGTCATTATTATTATTATTATCATTGTGGCTATAGTTAATGTTGTTGTTTTTTATAATTGCCTTGATCAACTTTGCCACTCTCTCTACCAAACAGCAGCACATTATAATCTGCTAAAATCTAAACGTTATCATGATTTGGTGGCAATTTTGATGACATCAGGCCTTCTTTCACATCGAAATGAATCAAGATGGTGTTTAGAGACGTTGTTTCTAGTTTGCCGAAGGCATTTCAATAGGCTGATAAAACTAATAGAATTATATTGTTGATATTTTTACAAGTGGAATGTTTTATAGATTTGTCTCTCTTCCGGTGATTATAATAGATCTCCAGACAGATGGGTATTTAGACAAACATACCGACAGAAAGAGTCAGACGGACAGATAAACGGACCTACATACACAGATAGGCAGACAGATCGACGGACAGGCTTTTACATTCCACACAAATAAAGTCCACAGTTTAATACATCGTAACAACGAAACAACAACAATAACGGCTGATAAAAATATATCTCGTTGGCTACTAATTCCTGAAACGTTTTAATTGATTTTATTTAAAACCAGAAAACGCGATGTCTGTCAGATTGATACGAACAAAGCACAGGATCAGGTTAACATTGGTACCAATTAGTCACTAAGTAAAACGGCTGATTTTCACATACATGTTCGTGTTAATCCATCCAACGACGAGTTGCTGTAATTAGCAAACATTTCACGTACACGAGCCGGTTATTTTAATATATTTTTAGTATATGAATGGGACATATTTTGTGGTCATATGACGAGGATCGTTGATATGTTATCATTTCTGGTGCCATTCTGTTAACTGATTCCACATCGAGAACACATTGCAGTCGATCTGATTGGGTAAAGGATAGGTTTCGCGTGCTTAAACTATAGAATAACCCCCCCCCACACACACACACACACACACACACACACTATAAGACACAACAATAACGACGTTTTAGCATCAATCGAGCAGAAATTATTTCCCGATGGAGCCGCATCAAATATCCCCTCGCCCGCTGGTCACGAGACCTATACGCCGCGGATTGCCGTAATCTTCCATATTAATGCGTTTTCACGTTCCACGCCCGCCAACATCGCCAACGCATAACGATCCGAAGAAAGCCCGGCTAACTCCTGCTGGTCTTTACATCCGGTTTATTTCTGGCAACAATTCTCCCGGAGACAGTTCCGGCGTGATTCATCTATGTTATGACGGCGTTGCCGAGTCGTAGGGCTCCAGTTTTTCCCAATAACCGAGCTGCTTGCGATCCCGATGACAGACAAATTGCTCATAGTCAATACATGCACGAAGAATTGAAAATTGGATTTGATTAGAGTTCGATTTTATGACGTTTTTTTTAAAAACAAATATTACTTATTTCGAGACAACTGTCTATGTTCCTTTCTTGTTTTTTTATTAGCATCAACAATTCGCATTATCTATTCCGGGTGACTACTTCGATGTTTTTCTAAGTTTATAAATGAATTTCCAGTCTAGTATATGTGTATTAAACGGTATCGTTTGTTATATTGATCATTCCGTTTTATCAATCGCCGACGGCTGTCACTCTACAAAACACGAACAGCTGCCATCTTGAAAAGTACACGGGTCGGGTCGCGGCAGCTGTCGGTATGTACCTTAATAATTCATATCTGTACAGCTGTATTTCTGAATGAAGTCCAGAAGGGATATTCAAATTTCATTCAAATTTTCTTCAGATTGCTATAAGTCTGACAGGTGGCTAAGAGAACTGCTCGATAAATACTTCTCACTCTTCGCCAACGTATATTCTTTCTTTGATGTTGAGGTGGTCCTTTCGTCTCAGGATTGTCCTTCTTGTCCGTATTGTTGTAGATGTCTCTGCTATTGTAGATATCTTTTCTGTTGATTTTTGTTGTTGTTGTTGTTGTCCTTTCCGTCTAGATCATCCATGTTGTTTGTGTTGTCATAGTTGTTATTGTATTTGACGTCAGTGTGGTATTATCTAGTGATGTAATCCACGTTTATTGATAGTATCTGTGTCGTTTTTATTGTTTGTGTTGTCTTTGA